>OY757921.1:1305138-1435138 GCA_963585895.1 Sepioteuthis lessoniana | reverse complement strand
GAATTAAAAATTTAAATGGAGATGAATATACATATCTAGATGCCTACTTGTCTTGATGTTTTGAGAGCACACTAAACGAATCGACATCATCTAATCGACACATTGCCTTGTATCTACTTAAACAAAAAATGTAATATTTTTTATATAAGAAATAAAATCGACACATTGCCATTTTTTCAGAATAGAATAAACGTAGTCTAAATACTATTTTATCAGCAATATTTTTTGAAATAGAGGATTGAGCAATTACAGAATTCTTCATATATACTAGTTTAATCAAGACATTCCACGATATGGCTCATTCTTTTTAGCTAGCAGTCTTAGAATTAATATATCAATGTACGGAAACTGATTGATGGCAAAGAACCCATGATAGCAATTGAAATAGTCTTGTGACATTTATGCACAAGAAAAAGCAAGTTTATTTTTTTCAAAACAGATTGGATCTAATGACCAATACTTGACATATGTCTTATGGACTCATTAAAACAATAATCATAAAAATATTAAGAAGAAATTCAGAGATATCTCAAGGATATATTAGCAGGATAGAACTAGACAAGGCTCTCCTTCGAAGAGTGTATGTTTACTTAGATTAATTTGCGTATCCAGGAATCTTTATAATCATTTATTTCGTCAACTTTTGATTGCAGCATAATGAAATATATGGTCTGGTCTCTTTCGATAGATTGGTTTCAGGGCATATCAACATTTGTAGGTTATTTAATGCAAAATCTATTTTTATGCAAATAAGCAGGTTTATTTTTAAAAAAATCAGTTTAGCATGAGTACACCGTTTAATCATCAAAAACATTTCTATTTTAAGCTATTCAGTTTATTCAAACAGTTCTAATTCAGCCAATTCAGATTAGTCTATGAATAGATTTTCTTTACACACAGTTAAATGTCGAAATAGTTCTATATTAAACAATTCAGTTTAGCGTAAGTACAGTTTCAATGTCAAAAATAATTCCGTTTCAAAGAATTCAGTTTAGCATAAGTACGCTGTTTAAATGTAAGTACACAGTTTAATTGTCAAAAATATTTTATTTCCTGCTATTTAGTTTAGTCAAACAGTTCTTATTCAAACAATTCAATGTAGCATATGTACGCAGTTTAGTTCTATTTAACCAATAGATAGGGCCCTATCAGGTGCTACCAATGGCAATGAAGGGGTATTCCGCATTCCCCAAATCCCCTGCATCAATGGAGACTCAACATCAGATTGTTTAGTGTCATATCAGGACACTCGTAAGGGGCAGAGTCTTAGCCCTCTGCAGAGGTTCTGTCGGTGTATTCTACAGCCCTAGCTGACTGGGGAAGTCTCCTTCGAGGTAAAACCTGACAAATTTGAGACGCATAGGTATACTCAATCTTCAGACTCGCCAGCATTGAATTTTGCGTTGGTGCATCAGTAAAAGGGCACGAGGACTAGATTAATGTTAGCAAAGAATAACTCATCACAGCAGCCGGTGTCAGCTTTGACAAATTTTGACAGAAAGAACAACTAAATCTCCGAAAGATAACTGCAAAGAAAAGCAGCTGTATTAATATTTCAAGTGACAAACTAGTAAGATATGAGAAGATCAGGACATGGCTATGAAATGGAAATTTAACGAGAGAAATTGAATCAATCCTGATAGTAGGACAACGCAACCTCTCATTTCCAAAACCATCCATGTAAGGCCGACAAGACGTGTGGGGCACTGCTAGAGAAACAAGGACGAACTCATAAGTGACATTCTTCAATGGACCTCTACACTTGAACGTGCCAGATTTGGCCAACCAGCAAGTATTTATATATATCAACACTGTTCAGACACAAGTTGTAATGTGGAAGAACT
Source organism: Sepioteuthis lessoniana (assembly GCA_963585895.1). NCBI lineage: Eukaryota > Metazoa > Mollusca > Cephalopoda > Myopsida > Loliginidae > Sepioteuthis > Sepioteuthis lessoniana. The sequence continues at coordinate 1,433,294 of OY757921.1, read as the reverse complement.
GCTGGGGGCGACAGACGATATGGACGGATAGATTTGGGATTTAACGTCTTTAAGGGCTTCGATATTTTCCTTTACAATATACCAGGAGTTTCCCCTTTTCAATAAAAGATGGTTGGGAAACTCATAGAAAAAGCCGATCTGAATTATGAAAAAATACTAAACTGAAGAACATATTTTAAATACGTGTTTGTTTACTTCTTTCTTCGCTGGGATCAAGTGACCACCTATTCATCTGCTCACTCGTTTATGAGGTAACCCTTTCGAGACGACAATATACTTTGTGTCGATCAAAAATGGAATAAGTAACAGACATCAATTAATGTAACAATCTTATTTGCTTGCAAAATAATGATATCGTTATTCCACCCAACCCATAAGAAAACTGAGCTTTACAAACACTGGACTTAAATCATAGTAAGTAAGTAAAGTAAAGTAGGCGACTATAGTCGAGGGTGACCCGAAGGCTCCCTTTTCGATAGCTTACTACACCAAGGTGTAGGGGAGGGCGCTTCTCCTTTCTCTGGATTGCTCCACTTTACCCTTGATCCGTACCTTATAATGCTGAGTGTTAAGCAAGGAGGCATCGAGTACCATTTTTTGAGTCTTTGGTATGACTCGACCTTGGATTGAACCCAGGTCTCCCGGGCGATTGGCGAACACTCTAACCGCTAGGCCAATAATTTCAAGAAGTTATTTATATAAAAACATGATTCAGCAAAAGTTGAATCAAAAGCATTTATTTGAATGTTTTTTTTTGTCCCTTAAAGTCCTTCCTTGTGAAAAAGTATGCTAGGTGATAGTCGGTTTCGTTACTGGAAGACAGTCTTGTATAGCGTCATGTAATAGCTTGACTTGAAGCCAATGTTCATGGGGGTGTCCTCGTGGTGTAACGGTTAAAGCGATGAACTGCGAGATCCTAGTAAGCGAGTTCGTACTCCAGTCGCGCTATTACGTTCACTTTCGGGCAAATAGCCTTGGGAAATATATGAACCCCATTATCCTCCAAGCTATGGGTTAAATACTACCACTACTGCTCTTCTAGGAGAATTGCTTTGGCGTTAAATAACCTACAAAGGTTATTAAATGATATTATTAAAATAATAACCTACAAAGGTTATTAAATGATATGCCATTAAAACAAAGAAACCAAAACAAACCAATGCTCATTGAATAAAGGAAAGATCACTCACCAGCACAGAAAATCCATTATAGTCTTCTGCCGAGGGTCCGATGTGTAAATGCAGATTACGGTAAAGGTTCAAGAGACAGATTCAGTTCAGGCCTCCGCAGCAAAGGAGTCACTCCAGTTGTTCTCCTGATTCGAGCACAAATGATACTGAATTCGAATTCTGCTTGGGTAATATTAGCATTTTATCTTTTCAAAGAACGGCCCAAAGTCCACTTATTTCAACGCTAAATAGGTAACAAAGTAGCCTTGTTAATATTAATAGATATATGTATCCTTTTCCTTAAGAGAGTAGAATCGAGAGAGTTCCAACGACCTCTGCCAACTTTGGAGTTTAATCGGTAACAATTGCCTATTCACCGGACTAGACAACAAATATGATTTGTACCAAAAGATTATTATTTTTTTTATTACAAGTAGTCATTTATAAGGATTTGATTAGCTGTGCCATAAGTGTAGCAGTGTGAGGCTCCGAAAGTTAAAATCGGCACAAAATTTGAATTATGGAGCACTCAGTGAGAATTGAACTCACCAGTAATTGTTTTCGAGTCCTCACAAGCCATTCTATCACGTGAGGCGTCCCCATTGGAAAACAGAAAACTCTATTATAAATCATCTTGCTGCAATTCGATTCATACACAACTGCTTCAAAGTGGACAAACATTTTAGGCATAGGCATTTATTGTTGCCAACAAGTTTCCCATTATAAACAAAGCCGTCTTCGTCTTCTGCATTGAAAATCGTTGTCGTTAGATGGACGACGCCATTGACAGTTTAAGATTGTTTTTGGTCAGCAGCCAAATCTTTTCCCCGTTCACTCTCAGTGGATGACTGCCATCTTTCATTCTTGGTTCTTATTCGACACGCACCAACAAACACTCTCACACACACACACACACACACATACATACATACATACATACACTCTCATGTCCTCCCTATCTCTCTGTCTCTGTCACTGCCTCTCTCTCTCTCTCTTTCTCTCATTCTCTCTTTATATATATCTCTCTCGCCCCCGCCCTTAAATCATACGTCTTTTTAACCGATGGCACTTAATTCGTATTGTAGTTTATACAGTTTATGGAAAACCGACATGTTAAAAAATCTGCAACCTTTTTAGTTACAGGATTTTTTCCCCTTTCTGCGATGATCAGAACTCCATAGGTAAATTGAAGCGCCCAAAAACCTGACCAGAAAACAATAATGTGTAGCTTCTCCTCTCGCCTCAATGATGGTAACTTCTTTAATTTATTTTAGCTTGGTTCAGTTTCTTTGTTTAATGGAATATCAACCCTCTGCGGATTATTTAATGCCGAAGCTATTCTTTTAGAAAGACAATAATGGTACTATCTAACCCACAGCTGGCGGAAATAAGGGGGTTCAACGCTTTCTGAATGACACGAGTATGAATGTGTATAAAACAACGTGACTGAAACCCTAATTTACTCAGTTCCATATCGCAATTCGGGACTTTAACCAGAAGACTACGACTTCTTTCTCTCTATTTTTGTTTTTCAGTGTTTTTATTCACATTGTTCGTTAGCCATACCAAGGATAAAGGACCTAGCTGCCAAACTATTTACCAAAAGCTGGAGGGAGAATAGGTGGCTTCATAGCTTTCTCAAGTGTATTGTGTGTAGGGCAAACAGGTGGCTTCAAGCTTTCTCAAGTGTATTGTGTGTAGGGCAAACAGCCTCGTTTAGGGTTTGAATTCGGGTGACCGTGTCCATTTTCCACGACGAAAACCACGGACACACACACACACACACACACACACACACATATATATATATATATATATATATATCCATTGGATCTGAAGAAGTCCTGTTATTTTTGGCGTTATTAAGTCATATCAATACTCATAAGAGGATGGAAATAAATTTATAATCCAAATGTGACCGATTTTTATTTTTCTTAAGGGAATTATTGCTCTGTGATGTCAGTTACATTGATCTCTTCACCAATAAAAATTTAAATGTCCATAGTTGAATGATTTTATTGTCCTGATGGAATTATTCCCGACTCCAGTTCAACTGGACTGAATAATACATGTGTGTGTGTGTGTGGAGAGAGAGAGAGAGAGAGAGAGAGAGAGAGAGAAAGAAAAAAAGAAAGAAAGAGAGTGAGATAGACACAAAGTTGAAAGAGAAGAGGGTCTAAAAATACTTTGATATTTAAATTAATTTAATACTTTGATATTTTATTTTTTAATCTATATTTTCTCCAAAGTTTTTCTTATCCCCATATGAATACACAGTAACTTTTTTTTATTATAATATTATTTGTTTTTTCATACTCATTATAACTGGCGGTTTTTTTACTGAAATCTAATTGTTAAAAAGTCTCTTCAGTTGACTAAGCCGCGTCTGAATAATATGGGCAGAGTAAATTCTTCGGCAGGTTTACAGTTCCTACATTCTAATATCTAGCGTCTTGGAATTGTTCTGAATGTTCCAACTATGAAAGGTGTTACTGTCACCCTCATCATCCTCAACCTTGTTAACTCTCTAGCAGTGCCCAGACATTACTAGAACTTTTCTTCTTTCTCCTTTATTTTAATTTTGGGATCGACATGAATCGTTAAGTGTTCAAGTTGACATTTTCATTTCTCTAAAAACAAAAAAAAAACAATATTTTTTGGCTAATAAGTAAATAAACATACAACTCTCTTTACTATGAATCCCTCCCACTCAAACTAATACATCTCTCTATCTCTCTCTCTATTTCTCTCTCTCTCTCTGTTGACATGGAATGGTTAAATCAGTTTCACAACCCTTTACATTTCGTTTAATGACACTCTACTTTTAATATGATGTGTAAACAGTTTTGTAACAGTTCAAGGTGTTTTAGTAATCCACTTTAGTTGCTAGTATCATGGTTGTTGGTGCGCTGACAAGTTGTGCGTTGCTTCACTCCGCAAAGACCAATGTGCAATTCGGCAACTTATATTTTCTGAGTTCGAACAGGACCATATAATTGCAGCAGCAATCAAAAACATAAGTTTTGTGAAAGAAGAATGTGGGATTGATAAAAATACAGTAACCGCATGAGTGAAGATATTTCGCTCAGGTTGCTAGAAATTCAACGATCAGACAAGGTCTACCCCGCCTAAAAGTGTAGATTCCAATGCCATATTTTAACTATAGAACAAAATTTTGTGAGTAGAACTCGGAGAGTATCAGGCAGGCTCAGAGTCTCACAATTCGTTACCTTGATGACTTCATCTAATACATCCAGAGTCGCCAAATTGTCTCTCTCGTTACCAAAATATAAAAAAAAACTTTGTCTCACCGTAAAATTCATTACATCCCAATTAATATTCGTATTTCTTTTGTTAAAATTCTCCCAGCAAACATGGTGAAGTAAGTCAAGACAATTCTGTCGAGCAGGCACTAATTAAGATTGCTTATACGTGATTCCGTCATCTACATTCCTGGCTTCTATTGAAACCTATAAAAAACACATCTGTGCGTAAATCTAAGCAAAAGAAGCTGTGAATTCTTTCAGTTTTGGTATCGTAGAAGAAAAGGTAGAGAAAACGTGACAGAACGGTGAAGAGGTCTGCAAAAAATAGGATTATGTGAACCAATAAGGAAAATCTGCAAGGTTGCAAGGCTTTGAAGGTGCAATAGAGTGGGAACGGCAGGAAATTTTGCCAAAGTTTTCAGACTTATACATCCTGCTGCAACCTAACCTTGGCGCCAATCGAAACCTGTTTTGTAGAAGTGCTGTCGGCACCAGGTGCCCCATGTTGAAAAGAACGGTAATCCTGTGTAGGTGAAAAGCGCACGTTTGTAGCAACTAAAACAAAAATGTCACGTACAAGCAAGCAGCTCTCTTAGATTAAAGGCAGTATGTATTTTATTAAACTTTCTTCGATGATAAAATAATAACAATTTGACTACCGAAGTAAGGGAATAAGTATAGGATTAATACAGTGTCTAGAAAGAAACAGTTTCAACATTTTATTTAAGCTGTTGACGCACAAATACAGATTCGAAGAGCAGCGTTTGAGATTTATTATTAAGACCGTCTACAGAATTAAGTGTTTAACTCTCAGTAAGGATAGAAAAAGCTAAAGCTGTCGAGAAGGTATTTTGTGGGTTTGATTTAATTCTGTTTCTGTAATTTAACAGAAATTGTTGCGTTGCTGGGTGTCGACGAAATTTGCCAAAGACAAAATTGGGATAGAGATGAGAATTTTCTAGGAAAGGAGAAAGACAGACAGGTGGTCAAAAAAAAGTACCATTGATTTTATAAATGTGGTTCAACCTCCTTCTAGATCGGTCTCAGACCAGGAAGATATAAAGTGGTATTTTTGAGTCGATAAAAGAATTGTTATATCATAGCCCAGCAAACTAGGATTGGAGACGTTTCACCAACTCAGAAAATGAGGATCCTTACTTACTCTCGGCCAGTTATTAACTCACTGATTTCCTTTTTTCACACTTAAATCTTGCATGTATAAACTAATAGTTGTGATGGTTGATTGTATTAATTTTTGTTGCGTTCTGGTTAGTGAACGCTTGTAATATTAAATAAAGGACAAAGCTAAATATGAGAAGAAATATAAATATATTCTCAGGAAAAAGTATATACAATAGAGAGACTATTAGTAGACAAGAACATAGGATTAGTGAATACAGAATAAAGATATAGTCCAACGATAGTACTGGCTTCCGTTATTACGGTAGCAAGTAAGGTGATCTAGTACGATCTCCAGTCTCCAACACTCTAATACTATTCCTATAAGAAGCTGCTCTTCACCTTCTAGTCTGCCCTGGTATTAGTAGCTACTGCTATATATGGCAGATGGACTTGTTCATTGCGTGGAAAAAGCTGGGTGATACCCAACAATTATTTTATTATCTAGTTTGGTTTGGTCGCGTGTTTTTCAGTTAACTGTCAAGTTAGCTAAAATCTTTGAGTGGATAGTCAAACTGGAAATTACAAGCGAGTGCACCGTGACCAAGATAGGGGATCTGTCATTTTTATACAGGGAGATCATATATAAACAAAATAAATTCATGCCTTGTCTCAAGTTTTGGTAAATGAATGCACGGTGAAATTGGGAACACGCGTGAGATAATGCAATAACGTGAGATGACATCATACTAACGATATCCTGAATTTATAAAATTTAGTGAATTTCGGAAAAGTAGTCAGCAAGAAGTTAGCGTTCAGAGAGTTCAGTTGGGTTTAGACATTAGTCGGGTCGGGAGAGTGTCTCTTTGTGTCTCTGTTTATAGACGCTTACAGATTCTTTCCCTTCCTCGTGCCACTGAATGCAGTCTGAAGATTGAACAGCATATCTGGTTGATAAAGCAACAATTTCTATTAACATATTGGACATGTTACTGTTACACCAATACGTTCCATTAAATGGTTGTTATTTGTTGACGAAGAGTTCTTCTTGTCTTTGAGTTGCCAACACCCAGGTAACTTTGTTCCAACGAATCACACCGACCGTCAGAAAAAAATTTGGATGAATCGTGTCATTGCTTATCAGTGGATCTTTCAAACACAAGATGGACACTGAGGGAATTGATGAACAAACTACCTGGGAACGCATGTGGAAGTTATGGAGCTAAGGCCACAATAAAGAATCGTTACCAGTATAGGACCACATCTGGCGCCGTAACCAAGATAAGACCGAAGTAAAAGTACCGTGTCAACGATATTATCACATTTGGTAATGGTGTCCAACGATAGAGAATTTCACGCATGAGAGTTCTTTTGCTAGACTCACCTTTGTCGAGTAACAAAGGCGCTTACTTATTTCTCGGCCGATGGTAGGGCTGCCACGAGAAAAGTCAATTTAGAACACATTTGATGAAATCACTGTTGATTGCAAAATTCATCGATAATTGGTACAGGAATTTGAAAACATGGAATGTTTTCTGAATCTTTTTAAAATAGTTCCTGATAAACTGTAGAGTTTCATAGTCAAAAATTCCTGGATGTATGAGGAATATTAACCAAATAAAGATGTGTTAATTAGGCTTCTAATCTTCAACGATGGTCAGACGGTAAATTGCAGTAATAAACCTCACCTCGTTATCAGCAAAATGTGTATTATGATTGTCAATATCAATTAGTGTTTATGTTATTACAGACCTTTAACTGAAATACCATTTTATTTACATATCTAAATACTTAGACTCTGCTAATATTTTTGATATCAATCAGCTGAACATTATACGATTAGTCACACCTTACACGAACATGGCTTTCTTTTTATAAACATTTGTAATTATTTAGTGACATCTCACAGATATAAATATTTTTCCTTGATTTATATTTACTTTTCTTCAGTGACAGAGAATATGTGGCGGTTTGATAACAAAATTATCGCAATTAACGCTTTACATTTTTTTAAATTTCAAATTTAAATGCCAAAAAAGCTGGTATCATATAAAGAAACCCACGTCAATCGGAGCTACTTTTTTATCAGCTGTCCTGATTCATTAAGATTCAAAATTTTGGGGAAAACACAGATTTTTGTGAATGCACCCACCTCATTCATATCTGATGTAGTGTCGTGTGATTTAATTTCTTTTCTGAATTAGAAATCCATAATCAAATTTAAAATTTGAGAAAAATAGAGGGCATCAAAATAAGTATAACGATAGTACTTCGAATTGTATCAAGAGTCGCTAACCCATGAAAAACTTGACAGAATATGCAATTTAGATGCCCCAGTAATTACATTTTTGAATAATGAATAGTTTATTCATTCTTAATTTCCGATCATAAATAAAACTTCAGTTACGATATGTTTTAACCTACCTCGTAGATGTTTATATTAAGGTCTATATTTTCTAATACATTCTTTGGTTTTCTGTTTTTTTCTGCTTTGTTTAACTTCACGTGTTTGACAAATGCACGTACTTAGTAATATATATATATATATATATATATATATATATATATATATATATATATACGTATGTTTGTGTGTGTGTGTGTGTGTGTGTGTGTGTGTGTGTGTGTGTGTGTGTGTGTGTGTGTGTTCCTAAGTATGCTCATACACATATATATATATGTATACATATAAATTCTTTAAGAGATGCCTTTGTATGCATATATATATATATATATATATATATATATATTCATTGATACCTTTGTATTGGAAACAGAGTTGTATATATTGATCCTTCTGCACTTCTCTCATTGTATTGATTTTCGATTCTGTATCGAAGATGAAAATGATCAGTTACTAGTCTATCTTAGGGCATTTCTCTCCGTTCGTTGGAAATCCGCTTCCTTTACCCGCATCTCCAATCCATCCATTATCATTCTTTTGCAATGTTTCAGCCCTTCGGCAAATGAAACTCAATAATAATTGACTAGGCTGCGAATGAAGAACAGAGAATCGAGTCTCAAAAGTCTGCCACCCTTGAATCGTTAAATTTTGCAACCTCGGCTTCTCCAAGGATTATCTGTTGACAAGATGGGGTCTTGGTAAATGATTGTTCCCTGTAAATGCAATAATACTCACCAAATTCATGGGTACTAGGAAAGTTCTTTTCATATATTCACTTGTCATTTAATCATCTTTGCTTAGTTTGGTGCTAAGACTTTTGGTACTTATTTTGCTTCTTTAATCACCCATCTAAGAGTTAAGCAGACACATCATTGCCTAACTTTCGGAATCTGGCTGGGATTGGATCTTTTATCGTTACTTGAAATAGAGTCTAAAATAATTAAACATAGATTAAATGTACCACAATTTGCAAGTATACTGCAGCTCTCAGTCTTTATTGTTCAGCAAGATTAAATTGATAATGATTAAACCCCTACGAAATGCATCTCTCACAGACGCAGTAACTAGTATACATATATTTGAGATATCAATAAGCTTCCATTTTAAACGATTGTTGGTGATCTAATCGTTCTTTGGTATCAATCAACACACCTAGTGGCTAGCCCAGTCGGTCGGAGAACTAGAATACACCAACTGCAGCTCTTCAGAGGGGTAACACCCCCCGACTTGTGTCCCGGATGTAAGAAAAAACTGTCTGACGGTGAGACCCCTGCCCTGGAGCTTTAGGGAATCTGTAATCTGTAATGACACCTTTGTTGTCATTGCTCCTAGGTCCACTCTGACTCGGAGCGGTAGCACCTGATACGGTCCTAATTATTGGTAAAAAAAAAACTGCTTGAAATTTAACCAGTGTGCAAACAAATTGCTTATGCTAAATTGAATAGTTAGAAATAGAAATGATTGACCATTTAACTCTGCGTAAACAAATGACTGTCTAATTGAATTTTTAGTCATACATAACAATACTTGGAACCATTTAACTGTGTGTAAATGAATGAAGAGTTATAAATAGAATTACTAGTGTTATATAGTAAAACTTGTGACCACTTCACGGTGCGCAAAAAAAGATTGATAATGAATATAAATGTTAGTGTTCGATAGAAATACTTAAAACCATTTAACTATGTTAAAAAATTTACAGCCTAGTTGGCTGGAGTTGTGAAATACACCGATTGCATCTCTGCGCAGGGGTAAGACGACCCCAATTATGGTCCTTAATTTGACATTAAACAATTGGATGGCTAGGCTTCAGCGTTGGAGATTTGAGGAATATGGAGTCAGTGTTCCCAGGTACACTCTGACCAGGATTGGTAGCACCTGATAGGATCCTATATATTGGTCAAATAGAACAAACTATGTGTGCAAATAAATGACTGATGGTAAATTGTGACAGTTATATAGTAGTACATGAAACCGTGTGTAAAAAAGAGCTTAGTACATTTAAGGATGTTATCTACAAAAGTGTTTACAAATCATATATATATATATATATTTAATATATACGTAGGAAGAGGATATGATATTAAATAAACTAATGATTGATTTGCCTTAGAACTAAACCGAACATGCAAAAATAAAAGACAAAACAAAAATAAGCACATGCTCGTTTAAAAATCTATCTACAAAATGTGTTGACAAATCATATATCTAATATATATGCATGAAGAGGATTTGACATTGAATAACATGCAATGTTTGATATGCCATAAAACCCAACCCAACTAAAGCAAACTTAATCATGGCGAAATAGTAAGACAATATTGCAACTGCGAAGTGTATATTTACCCAACCCCCTCCTCTATAAGAAGAATGCGACACCAGGTCAATGCTTTAGCAGAGTTTAATTGGATTGAACTTAAGAGTTTTCATTCTTCTAGTCTGGTTCTCATACCAAGGCTAAAAAACCCAGTCTGCCTTACTTTTTGCTCATAGACGGTGGGGAGAACAGATTTTTCCTGAGAGTATAAGCACAAAAAGAAACAGAAATATACTAGTCCAGGATTTAAATTAGATTTGCGAATCCCTTTTTTAAAAATAATAATCGTGAAGTTGTGTGCGCTTCCTTGCTTTGACGATATACGATATAAACATGTGAAATAGAAGATTTAATCTTTTTTTTATAATAGAATTCAAAAAAAGATGTGTGCATAATAACTTAAAAAAACGAATTGATTATGTTTGGATGTCTAGCAGCTGTGTAATTGTCTAGATGAATCAGAATCAATTTGAAAAAATTAAGAAATCAGTCTCAGTACTGTTGAGCAGAAGCTTTCAACAAAACACAGGATGGGTTGGTTGGTTGGTTGGTTTAGGATTTGGTTTGTTGGTTGTTTTGTTTTGGGGCGTATCAACCTTTTTAGGGTTATTTAATGCCGAATTAAGTGATTTTGATAAAAGCTTCTATGTTTGTCTTGGTTCGGTTTTATAGTACATCTACCATTGTAGATTTTTTAATACCAAATCAATTGATATATATATATATATATATATATATATATGTGTATATATATATATATATATATATATATATATATATATATATATATATATTTCAAACAATTCGGTTCAGCACAGGTACACAGTTTAAATAACAAAACCGTTTTATTTCAAACAATTCAGTTTAACATATGAATACATTTCAGATATAAAAAACAGTTGTATTTTAAACAGTTTAGTATAGTTCTTTTTTTATTTACTCACTGCTTTAATATCAAATCAGGTCTTTTCCAAACTATTCAGTTTAGCATAAGTAATCAGTTTAAACGTCAAAAGAGTTTTATTTAAAACAATACAGTTTAGCATAAGTACAAAGTTTAGTTCTATTTGACCTATAGATAAGACCCTATCAGTTGCAACCACACCGGGCCAGAGTGGACCTGGGAGCGATAGCAATAAAGGGGTACTCCGCATCTTCCCAAGCTCCAGCATTACTGGGTCGGTGTATTCTGCTGCCCACTCTGGCCAAAGCGTTTCGGTAAATACAGCACTCTCTAATATTCACAATCTAATTCCATTAAGTGAACATTTTAATGGTAAGGTCAGAGAACATTCCGAGAAATACGACGACACAGCTTCATCCTATATTATAAGAGAAGTTTCAATGGTGCTTCGACAAATGGAAACCTTACAAAAAAGTGTTGAATTAAAGAATACTGTTTTAAAGAAAATTAACGTTTGGTTCTTTGTTAAGTCTTATTTTTTAAAAATTCAGCACCACTCTTGATTCTTTTTGAACACATGATTTTGTTCCCATTGAAATTGAATTGATTTTCACTTATTACCCTAAAACTGACGTACTCAATTAAGGTTATTGCAATCTAGCTGAAAAACAAGTCTATGTTGCTTAAGATATAAAAATTGTTGAGAAAAGATCCATCATCTACCGAATAGTTAACTTTCTTGACTTTATGTGACACAAGGAGTTATGGCTCTACCGTCTGCGAAATAGTTCTATAATAGTTACTAGATGGTATGGCCAAAGAAATCTCTCTTTTTCTGCTTCTATAACCAGTAGCATATACATGTGTGTGCGTTCATGTTCACACAAACAGGAGCTGTAAGCTCCGAACCTAACAAACTTGTGTTCCATGGCCCGCAATAACATGTCTTAAAAATGTAAGTCTTAATTCAACACTTCTTTTATCTCATATACATTGTATTTTAAAGACTGTACAACTAACCCAAAATAATATTTCAACTACTTTTCTCTATAATTACTTCTTTATAAAATCTTTTAGCATACAATGTTTTCTTCTATTCTTACTGTTAAGTTTACTGGGGTAATAGGATGCTCTCTTTAATTTGTAATGAATTGTTCTTGCTTTATTATTATGGTTGTCAATGAAGATAAGATTATATATATATATATATATATATATATATATATATATATATCATCATCATCATCATCATATAGTACCGCTAGCGCTATTATTCCTGACCCTCTCCCTCCACTTTTCCCTATCGTTCATCGCCTCTGGCAGGTCCTCAGGGCTACATCCCGTATCCTCACGGAGCTGCTGTATGTATGTTCGAGCTGGCCGTCCTGCTTTTGCTCGGCCATATGTGGGGGTCCATAGGAGTACATCACTTATGAGCTTGTCCCTGCTTTTCCAGCGGTGTCCTGCATGTCTGGTTCGTCTAACTTGGATAGTTTTCGTGATGGGAGGTAGGTGGCCGTATAGTTGGTGGTTTGTGGGGTGTTGCTTCGAGGACTTGTTCAATATTGCGCGCAGCATTCTTGTGTAATTGCCGTCCAGCTTTTTCTCTAACTGTTTTGTTAGCGTCCAATTAGTGCATCCGTATAGCAGTATCGATACGACCGCTGCCTGGAAGAAACTGCGTTTCATTTTATCGGTCAGTTCTCGTGAATAGCTTGTAAATAACTTTATTTTTAAACGTGTTAGAGCTATGCCTGCGCACTCTTGAACGATTGAAAGTATTCCTATTGAGCACGAATATTTAATATTTTTAATTTTTTAGAAAACGTTTAAATGGCTTTTAGTATTAATATTTAAAAGTAATAATTCTATTTAGTATCAATAATAATCTCTGTTAAAAGATTGAATATCTCTTTTTTACCCATTAATGGGACCCTAACATGTGCTACCATTCTGGGTCTGAGTGAAACTGGGAATAATGAAAATGATGGTATAAGCCATATTCTTGAAAGATTCTGGACTAGATGCTGAGCATCTGAAGGTTTAGTGTCAAATGCTGGACACTCGTCAGGTTGGAGGAGGCTTACTCCAATCCAGAGTGGCAGTCATCATATTCTGCAGCTCTAGCTGATCGGCCAACACTTGCTTGTCCTTGTTAAGGAATCCACTGGATTACATCGCTTATGAGTTCGTTCTTACTTCTTCACAAGTGTCCCGCATGTCTTGTTCGTCTAATTTTGAGAGTTTTCCAGATGGGTGGTAGGTGACCGTACATCTGCGGTTTTGTGAAATGTTGCCTCCAGGATTTGTTCAATCTACCTCGCAGTTTTCTAATTTTAGTTTCTAATTTTAAATGGGAAAACTTGAAACCATTTAACTGCAGGTGAATAAATGATTAATATTAAACAGAATGATTAATGTTCGATAGCAATACTTGTAAGCTTCTCATTTGGTGTGAATAAATAATAAATATTAAACATAGTTATTTTTGATAGACAGCAATGCTTAAATCTATGTAACTGTGTACAAAGAAAAGCCAAAGCATCTTATTTTAAAAAATAAGTTACCTAAAAAATATACCCTCAGAAATCATATATATATATATATACACACATATATATATATATATATATATATATATATATATATATATATGTGTGTGTGTGTGTGTGTGTGTGTGTGTGTGTGTGTGTGTGTGTGTGTGTGTGCCAGCATAGCCAGAAAAAAATCTACCAAGGTTTTACCGAACCAGATCATCAATAACAATAACTAACTATAGTAGAGTTGGTAATAATGATAAAAAGCTATGTGTTGGTTCTATTCAAGAACCGTTCAAAAATATATAACAATCATATTAGTTTTGCACGAGATATATTGACATAGAACTAGTTTATATAACTATGTGTGAAAAATTTTAAAAAACTTTGGTGCTAATCCTACATTTTAATGGCAAATAGTAAAAATGTCGTAAATAGAGAGAAGGTGATAAATATTGTAATTTATGCATGGAGGAGGTTCCAAGAACAATCCCAATGAATTACTAAACCAAAGGTCGGAAATATTTAATGTTTTTTGGCTTTAGAAGTTTCGATTACTTGGTTGATAAAATATGATATCTTTTTATTTTTTTTGCTTATTTCATTCTTTCTGGTGGCCTTTTAATTAATAAAGTGTAGTTTGGTCTAAGCCTGCTTCAGTCAGAATCGTCAAGATGATCCGGTTGAGTGAAACCTGGGTAATTTTTTTCTGACACTGTAGGTATACATATTGCACTATACATAGTATATTGATTACTCTTTTGTTTAATTTATGGGATTCTGGTGGTGTTTTTCTTTCTTTTAACAAGATGTCATTGGTTGATTATTTTCAAACTGTACGAATCTTTTAAGTCTTTTCTTTTTCCAATGGAATATTTTCCAAGATATCAGTTAGCGTACTATCTTTTTATTTGCAAGTTGTATCATCCGAGTTTTTATTTCACACTGTCAAAATCATGAAATAGTTAATAAAAACTAAATAATATATATATATATATATATATATATATATATATATATATATTATTTAGTTTTTATTTTATCAACCAAGTAATATATATATATATATATATATATATATATATATATATATATATATATACATATAATTTGGCATAAAATAAACCAGAAGGGTTGATATATCTATCAAACCAAGTAAGCAAGCATGAGGGCATATATTATTACATCAGGCAAAAAAGATTTTATTCATTTTGTAAATTCTTATTTATGATGTAATTGATATCTGCAGGAAAATGTTCACTATTAAATATGTTTATGTGAACATTAATTTATTGATTTTTTATTATGTCATTTTTAGGGAAAATTAAATGATTATCATTGTAACAAAAGATAATACATGAATAGTGCGCATTTGGTGTATACCAGATATATTGTAGTACAAAAGTATGGCTGATTAAACATGTGGAATTACAGAACTGTAGTAGCGACTCGAGAACATGTGTTATTGAAGATTAGACAGAAATAAATTGAATTAGCATGAGCAGAAAATCCGGCATGCACTGCGCGCGACATACGGAATCACTGGACTGCTGTTTCAACCTTATTAAGTTTCAGCAGCCGTGTATGACGTAATCTCCCTCACTGGAGATTGAACCTGTGACCACAGAGCCGAAACTCTACCAATAAGAAACTGGTTCCACATTGCACACAGTCGATGCCAAATAAAGTACTCATCGTAGACTAATCAACCCGATGTGTTATATCCGTACTTTTATATCATATTTACCAACCCCTTCGCTCGGGCAGAATATGACACACGATCACTTTTTAAGCGGAGTTTTAACAGGTTTGTATTCAGAGTTTTCCTACTCCTAGACTTGTTGCCTCACCAAGGCTGAAGAAACCAGTCTGTCCTACTATTTACCCATAGCAGGAGAGAGAATAATTGGATTCATACCTTTCCCAAGGGTATTAGTGCTATGGGAAATGCAGTCAGTCAGGTCCAGGATTTGAACTCGTGTCGCCGTGTCCACATCCGGCGACAATAACCATTACACCATATTTAATCTAATTATTGCAAAGATTTTTTTTATGAAAAGAATATTCCTTTTAAGGAAAAATGGAAAATACTGCAGAGAAATTTGTTGAATCTACCATAGTTAAAAGCACGAAAATACGCTTTAAAACCTCGGTAAATGTCGGTTATCAACGTATATCCCCGGAAAATTTTAATGGGAAAAATTAAAATGCTGCAAATTATCCGTTGCCCTATTCTTATCTTAGATCAAAGACATCGAAATAAAGAGGTGAAACTGGGAGAGAAGGTTAAATTTAATATGGGGCTTCTCAATTGTGCGTATGAGTAGTTCCATAGATTGTCAAGTTTCTTCGGCATTTCCTGTTTAGAATGCCTCAGGTATCAGGTATTGACCCTGACCCTATCAATGTGGGTTCAGTAGAAATGTTGCCTTGAGGGACAGGCTTTTGGGAACCACACATTATTTTTTATGCTTCAGCTCATTAGGAAGAGATTACTTGATAGGAGCCATATTGGGTACATTCATATCTAAAGTGTTAAGTCAAGAACGAACTTATAGCAAATAATAATGTATTGAGCTCTCTACATATGATATGCAAACGTGTTTCACAATTTATCACTCTGTTTATTGACTTATTCAACTATTGTTTGTATCTGTTTACATTTGTACGAAAAGGTAGTTAATACAAATTACTGCAACAAATTTCACAGCTAGAATACGCTTGTATATCTTTTTGTTCATTTCTGAGGTTATTTATTATTAAATTAAAACAAATGCCACCGTAGCAGTACACACCATAAAAACAGTGAGTACTTTGTTTATAGCTGCAGTATTATCACTATGACTTTTAAAGATCTGCAATATCTATCAATCTATCTCTCTATTTATCTATATACATAACTCGATTCATCATATTTACCCAACCCCTCCGCTCGGGCAGGATATGACACAAGGTCAATTTTTAAGCGGAGTTTAACAGGTTTGAATTCAGAGTTTTCCTTCTCCTAGACTAGTCGCCTCACCAAGGCTGAAGAACCTAGTCTGTCCTACTATTTACCCATAGCTGGAGGGAGAATAATTGGATTCATACCTTTCCCAAGTGTATTAGTGCTATGCGAAATGCAATCAGTCTCTTCCAGGATTTGAATTCGTGTCGCCGTGTCCTTTTCCTACGACGATAACCAATACACTACGGGCACCTCCACCACTATATAACTCGATTCATATCAATCTATCTGACCCTCTTCATTTGTTACCATTTATTCATGTATTTAAATTTTGACTGTATTTTGGCGTGAGATATAATTCGCAAGTATCAAACTTATTTTCGTTTCTTTAATCAAATGGAAGGAACATGATAAACTGGCTGATTGATATTAACGGCATGTAAGTCCGTCTTTTGTGTTGTTGCTTCTCAAGATTTTTTTACACAGTCTTCTCGCATACGAATATTTTTTGAATAGATCTATTTGCCTCATAGATAGGTTTTTAACAGGTAATACCACTTCTGGTCAGAGTGGACCTGGGAGTAATGGCTAAGAAGGTTGCCTCCAGAATTTCCAGATCTTTAGAATGGAAGCCCCATAATCAGATGAATTGTAACGTCATAACCAAGACATTCCTTTTTGGGTGAGAAAGTTATTACTCCTCTGCAGGAGTGTATCACTGGGGTTCATATTTTCCTAATTAGATTGCTCAATCAAAGCTACAGATCCCAGTGAGCCACACAACAAATATATATATATATATATATATATATGTGTGTGTGTGTGTGTGTGTAACATCATCATCATCCTCATCAAGTTACACTGCTAGCACGGATTTCTTTGACTCTCTCTCTATCCCTATCACCCATCGCTCCTGGCAGATCCTTTAAACTTCATCCAGTGCCTGGGAAGAGCTGTTTTAGGTACGTTCTTGCAGGTCGACTCTGGTAGATTCATGTATAGGGGTCCATAGGAGAACGTCACTTCGAAGTTGATTCTCCAGCACTGTCCCGCATATCTTGTTCATCTTACTTGGATGGTTTTAATGATGAGACGTAAGTCACCGTATAAATTTGTTTCGTGGCATGTTACTTCCAGAATTTGTTCAATATGACACGTAGAATTCTTATGTAGATCCCTTCTTGCTTTTTCTCAAAGTGTTTGGTCAGGGTCCATATGGTGCATCCATATTGTAGTATTACCAAAACCAATGCTTGGAAGAAATCGCGTTTTATTTTATCGAATTAATCAGATTTCCATATGATCGATAGCCTATCAATAGCTATCTACGCCTTCACTAGGCGTATATTGACATCATTTTCAGCAAATGAAACGCTTCTGTTGAGGTACATGAACTTGTCAACTAATTTCAGAGAATTGCTATTTACAGTGGTAATGGCTCGTTCTTAATTAAAACATACGTACTCTGTTTTGCTTGCGTTCATGTAACGACCAATGTCTTTCGGTATCAGCTCCAGGCTGTGCATCAAGGATTCAGTTTGGGCAGGTAATTTTGCAAGAAACGCTGTGTCATCTGCATAGTCTGTGTCAATAATAGTTACTGCGGGATATCGTCTACTTCTCGATTTTTAGGGAAAAGCCATTTTCTTTTCTTAGATCTGTCAACGTTCGAAGTACGTAGTTCAGACAGATTATAATCATAGATTTACTATTTTATCTCCTTGCTGAACACCAACAAAAATGTCAATGAAATCCGTGTCTCCATCCAGCGAGTGTACCTTGACTTTTGTGTTTCTATAGAGCATTAATATAACTGAGAATGTTTCTTTAGGGAGACCTTCATGGTCTCTCCAAGGAAACCTTTACAGCTATATTGCTTGCACCTATATTGATGCTCAAGAGAAACACGAGGTTTTGCTCCATCTTTCCTCTGTGTATGGACAAAAATGCCTTGGAGAAATCTACAAATTATAGTGTGGCCTTGAGACCATTTGCACGAACTCCTTCGATTATTCAACGGATTGTTAGAATTTATGATTTGTTTCGTTTTCTACGAAGACCTTTTAGATATTTCCTAAGAACTTTCATAACTGCAGGTTCTATGCGAAGCAAGACATTAAAAACCACTCTAGAAGTATGGGTTATACTTCTTGGTGATTCTGAGGTCACTTTCATTGGAAGTGAAGATGCAGCCTTTTGTCTCTCTATTTCATTCAGTTTATAAACGGCGTTGCAGAATCGAAGTAGTAAGTCATCATATTTCCTTGCCTTCCATATTTCTGGGAGTATTTTGTCCGGGCCAGCAGCTTTTCTGTTTTTAATTTTTCTAAGTAGTTCGTTGAGTTCTTGAGTAAAATCTTCTAGTTTGATTTCGAGTCGGTTACTGGTTATTTTTGTCATATCATTGACATTAGGGGTGTTTCCTAGGAGATTGTTAAAAATGTTCTTTCCACATCTGTATTTGTTTTTTTTTTTCAGTCTGCCACACTTCTTTTTTTATTGATCCGACTTTTAATGGTCTTTTTCCTTTTTTTTTCCTTTTTTTTCTTAAGTTTCTGAGCGTTGGCATTTGTTGGGCTTTTTCATTACATCGGGACCCTTTTATTCATATTATATCTTCTTGTCTTAAATGCTAGTGTATTCCATGAAACTCTACACATGATTCCTGGTTTGGTTGGTAAGCCTATCTGCTGCTTCTAAGTAGGCATTGACGAAGTTTTCGGATTCGTCATTTGGATTTTGTGCTTCGGATATCCCATGCGGAGTATCAATTTGTTTTTTACAGTTATCGTATATTTATTCCTAATATCTTTATTGGTAAGTATGGCGTATATTTGCTGTGACAATCCTGTAGTCGGATGATACTCCTTCAGAAGAGGAGTGTGCCTCACAATTCAGGCTGCTATTTATCCACTTATTGTTCATGAGAATGTAATCTATCATTTCTACTCCCATTTTAGAATTTAGTATTAAGTCGTGTCTGTTTTAGAGAGTGAAGTCTGTCTAATATTGCACGTTTCTGTTTGATGAGTTGTATTAGAAAAATTTGGGAGTATCGCTTATGTCTATTTCAGCGTTCATATCTCCTATGATGATAAGTAAGTTGTGTTTGGGAATTCTAGAAACAAGGGTAGATAACTCGTTGTAGCAGGCGATGCTCGTTTCATCACTAGCATTAGTGAGACTGTAGCAGGAGATGATTGTTGTGCAAGTATTGACTTAAAATGAAGTGCACATCATTCTCAATTGCTTTTGGTCAATGTTATACAATGATTTCAGGGCACGAGGATTAAATAGCGTTCCTACTACTCCCATGACAGCATTGACAGAGTTTTTCATGTAGATACTGAAGTAAACATCCATCCATTACCACTAATATGACTTTGTATTTCTAGTTTGTTATGCTAGCATCAATGTTCTTGTATACATTCAATGTCTATGTAACGCTCTGCTGCAGATGCTGTTAACTTCATGCATTTGACCGATTCTATTTTAAGTCCTAACGTTAAATGCCGCTACGTGAAATATGTTTTTGCATCTGAGTAATTTTGGATTTGGGTTTTAATTGCTTTTGCTTAATTTGGATATAAAAGCATGTTAATTTTGCTTACTGGTATTTTTCTTCTTCGTACGTTTAGATGTTTAGATGGACGCCGATACTATAAATTCAACAGGGAACAAGTACAGAAAGCATTAAATAAGAGGTGAGGAAAACGTTGGTAAGCTGTATATTTAATGTAGAAACCTAGGAAGGAGCAGAAGAAAAGGAAAAAAAACATTCTAGTCAGGTGACTAAATTTCAGAATAAAAACAACAAAGGGCTTCAACCGTTCAACTCAGAAGTGAAAAGACTAAGCAGAAAAGAGAAAAGATGAAAACAAAACAACAAAAACGTAACACTGTGATGTTAATTTCCAAGGAAACCCGACAATTTTTAAGAATTAGCTTCACTTTTTTTTTCTTTTTTTGCTTTAACTACTTGGAATCAAACTCGTTTATTTTGTTCACTTTCATTTTTATCTTTGAGGGATTTGGCTGGTTAAATACATAAAGGTAAATATTGTTAATTTAGTATGTTACATGCTCCCGTTAAAACCACAAATCAGTAGCAGATATGGAAGATCTAATGGATATAATCTATGTGAAACTCAGAATATTGAACATAACTAACAACGCTTAATTGCTCTTAGTCTAAAAAATAAGAAAAGTTATAAGCTATAAAAAAAAAACTACACATTAAAATAAAACAATGAGGTAAAAAAATAGTAAATAACTAGACTTCCCCTAAGTTAAAACCTAACAAATATTAGGGAAAGAAATTGTTCTCTGAATAACTATCACTAGAAGCTATTGGAAAAAACATGTCGGATGTAAAGTAAGGTAGATGAATCCAAAGGAGGTTCAACGGCAAACCTCACTGGATGGTGGGTAGAAGAACTTCAAAGGTCAAAGATTTCAGTCTGAAAACTTCTGCTACTGATCTATAAGGATGGTGTCTATCGAAGAGAGAAAAAACAGCCATCGAAATATTATCCTGACTCTGAATCAAAACATTTGTCCTAGTCACATCACCCTTCACACTGGAAAACAAGGGTTGGGTTGTGCTGCGATTAAAGCTCAGTTTCCAGTATTCGAAAAATCATCTATAAAACTCAAATACACACACACACACACACACATACGCATTCGCACGCTCGTGTGCGTGTCTGTGTAAGTGATACTGAAGACGTTGTATCTTTGAATACAGTAAAACTATATATATATATATATATATATATATATATATATATATACGTATATTACTATATTAATATACAAATTAATATATATATATATATATATATATATATATATATATATATATATATATATAAAGAAAAAGAAATAATTTACTTCTGTAGTGTAATTATTAATTTATTTCTGGTCTATGATGACCATCATCAGAAGTTAAATGAAAAGAATTATTTGGGCGTTCTTATATAGCTTTCGGAGAGAACATAATTTTTTTTTTAAATTAATTTTTAAATTAGGAAAATGTTTAATCAAGATCATTTTTATATATAATTTTTTCATATTTCTTTATCAAGAATGTTTTTACGGTGGAGATATCATATCTAATATTATTTGATACATTGATTATACATTCCTTTAAAACAGAAAAAAAAAACTTACCCTAATGCAAATACTCTCGGAAATAAAAAAAAATACTGAATTCGAAAAAATTAAATTGTAGCTTGCAACTCATTTGAAATTATAGATGAAATATGCATTCATACTTCCGTTGAAACTATTATGCATTATCAATATTAAATAATATAATACGTGTTTTCAGGAAATAATACACACTGGATTTTCTCCTTGGATTATATATATATATATATATGCGTTTGTGTGTTTGTGTGTGTGTGTGTGTGTGTGTGTGTGTGTGTGTGTGTGTGTGTGTGTGTGTGTGTGTGTGTGTGTGTGTGTTATATCTGTCAATATGTAACATATAAAATACAATATGTATATATATATATATATATATATATATATATATATATATTAAACTATATAGCAATATACATATGTGTATATGCATATATAAAATTCGACAAAATCATTTAACGTGAAGTTGAATAGGTTTGAATTCTGAGTTTTTCTTCTCCTACATTGATTCCAAAGGAACATTTCTAAGTCTTTCTTACTTTTTACCAGAAGCTGGGGATAGAATATTTGGATTCATGCCCTTTCCGAGAACATTACTGCTATGTGATATACAAATAATATCGTCCAGGGTTTGAACTCTTGTCAAAATGTCCATTTCCTACGATAATATCAATTACAACGAGATGACTCCCCCATATATATATATATATATATATATACGAGGATCATTTAATAAGTTTACAGACTTTTTTCATATGGGAAATTTTATTTGTAGTACTCTCATGAAACTCTAGTCCCCTTCGAAGTAATCTCCTCCGGCTGCAATACACTTGTTGTCCCGTTCCCACAACTTCTGGAAGGCCCCATGGAAGTTCTCTTGTGTTAGCGTGTCAATGACCTTCGTCGCAGCCTCTTTCATCTCCTCAATTGTTTCATAACGACAGCCACTAAGCTTATGGAATAACCGAAAGTCACATGAAGCAATGTCTGGACTATAGGGATGGTGAGCAACTGTCTTGATGACCATCTTGGGAAATAGTCTGTGACAAGAATGGCATTGTGAACTGGTGCATTGTCCTGCTGGAAATGCCACTGAGCCAATTTGATGAGTGCGGGTCTCTTCCGATGCAATCTCTTCCTGAACTCCCTTAAAACCTCAACATAGTAATCCTAACCCTAAGCGTTTGGCCAATCAAATCTGGTGTATTGACTTCCTTACTCTTCTCACACCTCTCATCATCCCTCACAAACTCCTTGGCTTCCTTGAATCTTTTATGCCACTCAAATACTGATGCTCGATTCATGCAAAATGCTACAAAAGCAGTCTGAAGCATTCCATCTGTTTCTGTGGCATTTTCCAAGTTGAAAACAGAATTTTATTGCATATCGTTCTTCTAAAGTGTCCTCACGTCCAGTTTGAATTTTTGAAATTTCCCAGCAATGACAATCAGTCTTTAGTAGGGTGTATTCCAATTGCTGCTGTAGCTGTTCATTTCAACCTGAAATTATAAAAATTAGTCAGTCATCTCATAAGATATATAGCAATAAGATAGTGAATTTTCAAAAGTCTATGTTAATTTTATATGCCTGTACAAAAAAGTCTGGAAACAAATTGAATGCAGCGCTTATATATATATATATATATATATATATATATATATATATATATATATATATATATATATATAAGTATACATATATATATATATATATACAAGACTGTATTTTAGAAGACGTTACAATAGAATATATTATGCATTTTTTTAAATGATTTGAGAGTCTTTATCACAAGTATTAATAATATTTTAAATTATGGCCCTAAAAAGAGGAGTTGCATTCATTGCTAAGAAAACACAAAGAATTGGATTCTTGAATGGGGTAAGTGTATGACAAAGATTTTTACTTCTAGATAATCTAGTCTCTCAGTACAGTTTTGCAGTGATACTAACATTTTAATATAACATTTTCCTTCTTCAACAAAATCTAGCGTCAGAACCTTGAGGTGGCGTATTTTATGAACCTCGAAATATTAGGTGCATGCCTTTCTTTCATTTTATCGGAGTGTCCTCTAAAGACTTATACCGACATCACATTGAATAGTAGATATTAATATGGAATATAGATAATCGAACATGTAAAATATTCTTTATTGGCTACAGCTGTTGTGTAACAATGAAGAGTGCAATAAGTATGGATAACTTGTTTGGAAGATTTACTATTCGTGCATATCCACTTTGTAAAGAGCTTGAAAGATTTGGAAAGAATGGAAGTCTCAGTGGACAGTGGACACGATGTACAGGACTACATAGAATGTTCTCAAATACTGAATCCTCTCAAATATTGAATGTGGCCCACAGAACACAATTACGTGCAGCTAAGAAAGTTGTAGAGGATATGAAATTACGTGACGTGTTAAATGCAAGATAGCTTCCAAGTACAAACAAACAGCACCATTTATCCAATATATGAAACCACAATTTCTTATCTTCCATTTACTAAACGAAAAACTAACATAAAATATTTTCTCCTGAAGATTATTCTGTAAATGCATTTCAGTTTTAAGATGATTATGAAATATAATTTCAATTTCAATAACAATTGTTCAGAACTAAAGAGTCTATCGATGTAATGAGAGCACTACATGCCTGACATTATTTCTAGGATAAATACGGTCCTGTGATATGAAATTAATTATTATTAATTTTCATTATCGATTTTGTACTTACATTTTTCTGTATTTTCCATTTGTTAATGATGTGGACCCAATTTGGGACAACGAAAAGATAACTCGGAACACGGTATAAGTTTAAGGATATACTGAAGTAACAAGATACAGAGAAAAATGGTGGCATAAGCTAGGCTTACTTGTCAGTCGATTATCCACTCTTGATCTAATCTCTACGACCAGCTGATCATCTCCCGAGAGTACGTGGCTCTCGATTAATATAGGATTTGGAAGAGTCCATCAATAGAAAGGTAACGGTCCCATAACAGTTAATTTCTTTGGATAATTCTTAAAAGTGACATTATTTATGAAGTGTAAGTAGAAAAAAAATCTGTTGGTTTAACAAAAAAAGACCTAAGTAAAAGCAATGAATTGAGTAGCTTCCCTCTTGTTTTGAGTAGGGTACAAGAGCGGCAGAAAATAAGACTGCTAGAATGAGATAGTTACAGAAAAGCAAAAATATTTTTGCTTGTGTTATAGTCGTGTTTCAAAAAGGTTTGTGTCTTTACTCTTCTTTGTTTTATCCTTCTCTTAAAAAAAGAGATACAAAATGATAAAAAGATGGATTTGGCGGGTGAGGTTCAAAGAGAGAAAGCTCTCAAAAAGCAGAAATTATTTTGCTTGCTTTTCAGCCTTATTAAGCCAGTAGAAACACTATACTGAACTGATAATGTTTTAATTGCTTCATGCGTCTTTTATTAGTTTTATTTCTTCAAAGGTTTTATAGTCGTACAGATTTAAGTGAAATATTTGTATTACTCGGTTCAGAACAATTTTCTAGATGCATACTTTAAACCTGCCCAGGAATACGACTCAAACAACCCAAACCGACTAGCCTTTGTTTAACAATACAGATATTATCAATAAATATACGATAACACTCAGTAACAAACTCGATACTCTTCAGGAGATATCGGAAACATTCGTCAACACCCACATGGAAGCAGCAGCAGAATGCATATCAACCAAATAAGGAGCCAAAAAAAGAGTTCCATTGGAGACATTAGCTGTTAACGAAAAAACAGACAACGTGAAAACAGCATCCCAATGTAATGAAGGAAACCCAAATTATACCAACGCTCAGAAAACTATGATGGCGTAAAGAGAATCAATCAACACATACCAAAAAGAACGAATTGAATACATTCAAAGCCAGATCAAGAAAATTTAAAATTTGTTAGAGATTGTCAATTTCGAATAGCGTGGCAGACAATAAATAAAGTGAGTAAAAAGAAGAGCACGAATACACATGTGGAAAAAGCATTTTAAGAATCAGTTTGGAAAAACACCTGAAGTTACATCCATGAAAATTTTATATAATCCACAAGATATCATACTTGAACAGTTTACTCGAGAACTTAACGTGGTACAAACAAAAATAAAAAAACAGGGATGCTGTCAGACTTGATGGAATACCACCAGAAGTATGGAAGACAATGAAATTCGATGGCTTACTGCTCCGATACCACAACGCCGTATATAACAAGAACATAATAGAGGAATGGACAAAATGTTGCATATTTTCCTTCTCCAAGAAAGTTGACCATAGAATTCCCAAGAATAATCGAGGCAAAACCCTAACTTTCATGGATTTATAACGCTCTGCTACTTAACTGCATTGAAACAGAAATTGAGAAAATTTTTTGAAAGAATCAAAATGGTTTTCGTAAAAAAACGATCCACAGCATAAACGTCCGTCTCATCTTAGAAATAGTTCGTGCAAAAAAACCTCGGGATGAAATTTATTTGTCGATTTATCCAAGGCATTTGACTCCATACACAGAGGGAACATGGAACACATACTTCTAGCCTATGCTCTCTCCAAAGAAAGTGTCGTAGCAATAATGATGCTCTATAAAAGAACGAAAATAAAAGTTCATTCACCAGATGGAGACACGAACTTCTTTGACATTGTTGCTGGTATTCTGTATGGGGACACATTAGCCCAATATCTGTTCA
The DNA here is from genome assembly GCA_963585895.1 of Sepioteuthis lessoniana. Lineage (NCBI taxonomy): Eukaryota > Metazoa > Mollusca > Cephalopoda > Myopsida > Loliginidae > Sepioteuthis > Sepioteuthis lessoniana. Next base: position 1,406,799 of record OY757921.1, on the reverse strand, counting down.
TAATCTGTCTCGACTACGTACTTCGAACGTCGATAGATCTAATGAAAGAAAATGGCTTTACACTAAAAAAGACAAGAAGCAGACGTTACCCTGCAGAAACTATCAAATGCAAATGTAGCACATTTTGTAAATATACCTAACTAGTTGCCGAACCCCAGCTACATATTCTGAAGCAGGCAGTTGGTGGCATTGCTCTCCCTGTCAAAGAAAACAAAACGAAGTACATGTGTTTTAATAAGAAAAGGAGACATCTCCACTCTAAATAATAGTTCTCTGAAATCAGTGGACAAGTTCACTTACCTCAGAGACAGCATTTCGTCAACTGAAGATGACATCAATATGCACCAAGTGAAAGCATGGACAGGTATCGATAGGTTATTGATCATATGGCAGAATAATTTATTCGATAAAATAAAGCGAAAATTTTTCCAGGCAGCGCTCGTGTCACTACTACTACATGGATGCACCACGTGGACAGTAACGAAGAAAAACTTAACAGGAACTGCCCAAAAATGCTGCGACCTATAGGAAACAAATCCTGGAAGCAACATCCAACAAAAATGCAGTTGTACAGCCACTGACTTTCCATCACTAAAACCATCAAAATAAGATGAACAAGGCATGTAGGACACTGCTGGAGAAGTAAGGACGGACTCATAAGCAACGTTCTCTCATGGACCCCCTTCACAAGGATGTGCAAGTGTAGACCGACCAACTAGAATTTATCTACAATAGCTCTGTACAGACTCAGAAGATTTGCCAGAAGCAATAGATAATAAAGACAAATGGCCAGAGAAAGTCAAAGAAATTCGTGCCAGCAGCGGGACATGATGACGATGATCGCTCACGTTGAGCATAAATTTAAACCATGGTAGACGTTAGATTTTTTGAATTGGTAAAAACAAATTTTTTTCACGCTAACGAAAAAGAAAAAAAAATGCGGTAGAGGTATGTTCAACTGTGGATGTTTATAAAAACTTATCGGATTTGGATGGATTTAAATGTGAACTGAAATCAGTCTATGATGCTGATTTTGCAAAGCATGTGTCAAATATCCAAGAAATTGCAAAGAAAATGCAATAACTTGGACTAAACTAAGCTTGGGCTGAAATGAACAAATTACTATGTCTGGATCCGAACGTAGCTGCCAAATCCGATTCTTGTGAGAGATTGTCTTCTTTAATAAATGGTTAAATAAATATGAGGTATTCCCGAAGTAAAGAAGAAGTATATAATTTGATTCTCATTTCTATACATAAAGACCTTTTTAAGGAAGATTAAGGCAGAACATAGAGCTGATATTTTTGACAACAAAGGGAACGATGAATTTACCAAAAAGAAATGAAGAATTGATTTACAGGTCAAATTCAATAACTCATTAATTGAAGATTTTTGTAATTTCTCTCGCAACCAAGGATATAACTCATGGGGAAGACACTAAACCAATGGAGAGGGTCATCAAGTTGGAAGCAGGCCCTGTTGGTAGAAGAGTAGTTTCTCGATTTGAAATTAGTTCGCGCCATTTTCTAAGATAGAGGGGAGGAAAATAAGTACCCGGGGACTCATAGTAAGGCTCATTTTTTACTCTCCGTATTGCAGATTAGCCTGTATAATGAACGTCATGTCCTTGTTCCCAAGTAACCAAAAAATGCATATTCTGGTTCAAAAGTTACTAAAAACTGCAGGTCCTTGTTCCCAAATTACTCAGAACTGCATGTCAACGTTCCCAAGTCATAAAGAACTACATGCCCTGCTTCTCAAGTTACCAAGAAATATGTGGTCTCGTTCCCAAGTAAACAAGAACTACATGCCCTGCTTCTCAAGTCACCAAGAACTACATTTTCTGGTTCCAAAGTCACCAAGAACTGCATTTTCAGGTTTCCAAATAACCAAGAACTGCATATCTTGGTTCCCAAGTCACACTTCGCCTTTCCTCTTATTTCATTTTATTTTTTAAAGTTTTGTCGCCTTTGCATTGACACACTTACTCCATAGAGTTTTAATTGATCGAAACAACTTTCAAACCTCTTATTCATATGCCAGTAATTTATTTACCTAATACCTCAACATCGAGCCCGATGCAACCCAATCTTGATTTTTAAGAATACAACTGATTTTAATTCAGAGCTTCTCTTCCAATTGACATGTTACCATACCAAGTTTAATTACCAATACCTGAGTAGAGAGGTTACATGGATTCACACTTTTCCATTGTGTATTAATATATTATGAAATAAAAACAATCTCGTTCAAGTTTTGAACTCGGGTCGCCATGTCTATTTCCTTCGACGATGACCGTTACTTCATAAGAGTTTCTTAAATGGCGGGAATCTGCAACGCCATATTTTTTCCTAATGTCTTCCATATCCTCAAATATAACTTTTGAAATTTATCTTTATTTTAGGAAATAAGAAAACGACTTATAGAAATGGATCTCATGTGAATGCAGATTGCTTCATTTGCACTATCTTGTGTTTCACAAAAAAAAAACCTGATTTTATTATTTGATCTCGTATGAAGAATTGGCAATTACACATCTTGACTTTGTTTAGACGTACATACTTTTGTCTTGATGTCAAATGGAATCCACTCTTTCAACATCTCTACTATACTATGTTGGACGTGATCGACAGAAAGATGTGCAAAGAAAAGTTATCCGCATAAATTCACGTTTAAAGGGGGAAAGTGATCAGAATTGGGCAAATTTAAAATAAATGTCAATCAAATCTCTGGAACTTTGGCTTACAAACGGATTGCTTAATCCATATCAGAAGACTAGATCTAATTATACATAACAAGAAATAAACTAGTCATCTAGTGGACTTTGCTGCTCCAGCAAACCAGAGAATAAAAACGAAGAAAGGCGAAAATACAGAGAAATATCTAGACCTTGCTAAAGAGAACATGACAAAGCTACCAATCGTAGTACAAACAGTTCATAAGAACCAGGAAAAGACACTGGGTGAACTTGAGATTAGAGGTAGAAATGAACTTTTCCATACAACAACGCAACTAAAATCGGCTTGGATACTTAGAAGAATTCTAATAATCTGAGGGAAATTATTGTCGTTCAGGGAAAGACCAGTAAAAAACTGACTCCAGTGAAAAACTACGAGTATGAGATGGCGTGAAAAACTAGCAATAAATGAAATCAAAGAGAATTTACAAAATTGTCGACTTTGCTATCCCGGCTGACCACAGAATAAAGCTGAAAGAACGTGAAAAGAAGGATAAATAACTCGACATTGCTAGAGAATTGAAAAAACTATGGAATACCAAGGTGACAATCATACCAATAATAATAATAATAATAATACTGAGACGAGTCCTGGAGACTTGAGGAGACTTGCTATCACTCAAACTCCAGTGAAAAACCATCAGCTAATACTGATGTGAAAAACTAAGAAGAAGAAGAAGAAGAAGAAGATTATGTCGTGATAGAGACGAATCAATGAATCACATAATTAGGGAATCCAGTAAAAAGCACTAAAAGAGTAGGCAAGAAGCATAATTTGACCATACGAACAAATAGTATATGCACAACCCAGAATCTGTCCTGGAGAATGGGACGCGTTAACTCCTCAGGGATTTGGAGATGCAAACGGATCACCAAATCTCGGCCAGATAACCAGACCTAGTAATAATCAATAAGAAAACGAGAACCAGTGGAATTGTTGACTTTGCTGTCCTGTTAGATTACAGAGTAAAATTGAAAGAAATCGAAAAGAAAAATAAGTATTTGGACCTTGCTAGGGAACTGAAAAAATTGTGGAACATGAAAGTGACGGTGATACCAATTGTAATTGGTGCACTCGGGACAGTCACCAAAGGATTGATACAGGGACTGGAGGACTTGGAAATAAAATGACGAATAGAGATCATCCAAACTCCAGCATTATTAAGTTCAGTCAGAATACTGAAAAGAATCCTGGAGACTTAAAGAGACTTGCTGTCACTTAAACTCCCATGGGTAACCATTGGCTAACGCTAGCCTGAAAATCTGTAAAAATATTAAACAATAAATAAAAAAATAAATAAATAGATAAAACATGATTCAAAGTATTCTCAAAGCAAAGCATAGGATTGGTTCAATTCAAAGCCAGCGAATATTACAATTCATCGGAAAGCAATGTTATTATCATTATTATTATTGACGATTTCTAGACAAGCTAGAAAATAATCCTGAAATTTGCTGCACAGCTGGTCTTCATGTCTCCTTTGAACAAGCACAAGAAATCACTGGCCGGGGGAATCTGGAATTGAGAAGCAAAAATAAAGTTTAACAACAATAACATCAGCAACCACAAATATTTACAATTGGTCTTTGGCAGGGTCTCGTTATCGCGAAAGAGTCTTCTGGTAAATCATATGTCCGTATGTTTCTTGTAACATATAATTTCCTGTGTGTTTCTAACAGAAATATATTTTTTTATTTCCTTATTTCATTTTGTCTTTATTTATTCTTCAATCTTTTTAGGAGAGACGACATTATTATTATTATTATTATTATTATTATTATTATTATTATTATTATTATTATTATTATTATTCCCTTTTGCCAATATGTTATTGTACTCTATTGATATTATAATGATTACAATGGACATGTTTGTTTTACAGTTATTTTTACATAGGTTTTCATTAATTTTATATTTATTATTATTGTAAACTGCGATTATTATTTTTCCCATTCTGTTATTTAAGCATCAAATTGTGATACAGGAATTACAGCTACGCGTATATATTTATATATATATATATATATATATATATATATATATATATATATATAAAACACGGACATACACATACAGAGAATATCGCCCATGAATAAAAACACCCTTAATCTTTTTCTTTTCTTTTTCTTCCCGAAAAACATCTATTTTCTTCTAACCCAATGATTTCAGCTTTTCATTTCTTTGTTACATTCTTATATATATATATATATATATATATATATATATATATATATATATATATATATATACGATGGTGATAAAGATGTCGGGACTGAATCATTCATTTTAGAGTTATTTTATGAATAGACGTTAGAATATTACCTTCATTGTGGATTTTTATTTATGATTTTTCTTGTTTTTTGGTTTGTGTTTATGACATATCAACCGTAGTAAGTTATTTAGTGCCAAATCCTATTCATACACATACATTATATATATATTCATTTCTCTCTCTCTATATATATATATATATGTGTGTGTGTGTGTGTGTGTGTGTGTGTGTGCGCGAAAATGTTGTTGGTAAAACCTGGTACACTTGGCACAGTCGGCTGGAGCTGTAGGATACGCTGACTGCTTCTCTACAAAAGGGTAAGATTCCCCCAATGAGTGTCCTGTTATGACTCTAAACAATTTAATGTTGAGGTTCGATTAATGTAGGAGCTTTGGAGAATGCTCAGTACCCCTCACTGCCATCGTTCCCAGATCCACTCTGGCCGTGAGTGGTAGTAGTTGATTGAGTCCTATCTATGGGTTCAATAGAACTAAACTGTGAACTTTTGCTAAACTGAATTGCTTGAAAGAGGACTGTTTTGACGTTTAAACCGCCTATTTATGTTAAACTGAATTGTTCGAAATAGAACTGTTTTCAAATATAACTAAAGTGCCGGCTTATGCTCAACTGAACTGTTTGGAATTGAACTGATTTTTTGACATTGAAACTGAGTACTTATGCTAAACACGTGTTTGATTTAGAAACGATTTGATATGTAACTGAACGGTTTTGACATTTAAGTGTTTGTAAGCAACAAACTATACTTATACTAAATTGAATTGTTACAAATTTTTTCGGCGTTAAATGACCAGAAACGGTAGATACGCTGTAAAACCACCAACCAACCAACCAACCAACCAACCTGGTACGCGTTACTCGGACAGATAATACCTCTTAGGATAGAATATATGGATCAAATCATCATAATCTTGTCGTGCCATCAGCACAGACATCCCTGACCCCTCCCTATCATTCATCGCTTCCGGCAAGGACCCAGGGCTATACCACGTATCCTCACAGAGCTGCTGTATATTGGTTCAAGTCATGTGAAGGGGTCCATAGGAATACATCACTTATGAACTCGTCCCTACTTCTCCGGCAGCGTCCTGCATGTCTGGTTCGTCTAACTTGGATAGTTTTCGTGATGGGTGGTAAGTGGCCGTACAGCTGCTCCTTTATGGGATTTTGCCTCCAGGACTTGTTCAGTATTGCTCGCAGCTTTCTGGTGTAGTTGCTGTCAAGCTTTTTCTCCGTTCATTTACTTAGCGTCCATGTAGATGCACTACATGGACGCTAACTAAATGAACGGAATAAAAGCATTGGGCTAGCAGTACCGACACGATCGATGCTTGGAAGAAACTGCCTTTTATTCTATCACTAAGGTCTGACTTCCATATGATCGATAGCCTATTGACAGCTGTCCATGCCTTTGTTAGTCGCAAGTCGATGTATGTCTCGGTCGATGAGACACAGCTTGCTAGGAAGGTGAACTTGTCTACTAGTTTCAGAGAGCTACCATTTAGTGTGGAAATGTCGCCTTTTAGATCAAAGCACATATATTCCATTTTGTGTGCATTGAAATGGAGCCCAATGCCGGTTGCAGCTCGTTCCCGACTATGCAGTAGGGTTTCGGCTTGCGCGAGTGGATTTGCAAGAATCGCTATGTCATCGGCGTAGTCATCGGGTACTGTAAAACCAATTAACTGTATAAAAACAAATTCCTAATGTTGAGTTGAATTGCTTGGCTTAGATGGCAGTTCTTGAAACCATTTAACTCTATGCAAATGACGCCGTTTCTGTTTGATATTATTACTTTGGATTTTTTTAAATATAAATGTTATATATATATATATATATATATATATATATATATATATATAACATTTATATGATTTGTAAATCAATAGGTTGTTGGTAACATTTTAAACAACCCAAAGTTCTTTTTGAGTCAACCTGGTTTCGATCCCGGCTTCGGGAATCTAACCTCTCTAGCTACACTGAAGAGTTCTGATTGAACGAAACAGATCTGTCTGTGGATGACAATATATATATATATATATATATATATATATATGATGGATTTATCATTGAATAACTTACAAGTGTTGATATGCCATAAAACCCAACCAACCTGAACTTTTATATGTAACATTATTTCTTATGCCATTACTATTACAAATAGTTTTATTTCGTCACAGGCAAATGGTTTCAAGTGTTGATTTCATTGTTTGCACACAGTTCAATGGTTCCAAGTATTGCTGTTTGATATTTGCACATAGTTAAATGGTTTCAAGTAATGCTATTTTACACACACAATTCTGTTTCATATCGATAAGGATCTAAATAGAATGTTGAACTATTCTATTGGGCATACGCATGTGACCCTTGGCGATACTTTCTCCCCGAATTAGATGGACCTGGGAGTGAGTGTAATGAAAGTGTACTCTACATTCTCCAAATTCCTCGACTGGTACCTCACTAGCAAGTGCAGTTTAATGTCATATCGAGGTCACGTACACTTTTTTTCTGAAGTTATTACTTAAAATATTTTTGTACACAATTATAGGATATCAGTTATTCCTATCTTATACAAATCATATGTTCACTCGTGTAAGGTTTCAAGTATTGCTATATAATGCAAATAATTATGATAGAAATATGTGAAAATTTGAATAAATCAAATCCGATATTTAAAACCGGTTTAGAGGTGCAATATTTCGTTCTTTTAGATCATTTTTAATTTTTTAAGAACTTTCAAAAATATTTTTCAAATTTAAAAAAAATCAAGAATGAAATAAAAGAAATTATATTTATCCAGCATTCCACATATCAGATTGTCTGATTCTCCACAATCTATCATTTCAACACTAATAATTATATAGTTTCAAGTTTTTATTTGTGCTTGGCCCAGTGGATAGTGTTCGCCAATTGTCTGGGAGACCTGGGTTCAATCCCATTTCGCGTCATACCAATGACTTTAAAAATGGTACTTGATACTTCCTTGCTTAACACTCAACAATATAAGATACGTATCAATGGTAAAATGGAGCAATCCAGGGAAAGGAGTTGCGCCGTCCACTACACCTCGGTGTTGTAGCTATTGAAAAGGGAGCTTTCTGGTCACACTCGACTAAAGGGAGACAACTTTACTTTACTTTAATTCTACTTGTTAATAGTCATCTCTTTGTGCATATTTATTTGGTTTCATGTTGTTAATTATGATCCTAAGTCAACAATAGGGGGTGTCCTCGTGGTGTAATGGTTAAAGCGATGGACTACGGAATCGTAGTACGCGAGTTCGTACTCCAGTCGCGCTATTACATTCACTTTCGGGCAAATACCCTTGGGAAAGGTATGATCCCCCTTATCCTCCCAGGTATGGGTTAAATAGTACCACTACTGTTCTTGGGGGTATCCTCGTGGTGTAATGGTTAAAGCGATTGACTACGGAATCGTAGTACGCGAGTTCGTACTCCAGTCGCGCTATTACATTCACTTTCGGGCAAATACCCTTGGGAAAAGTACCAACCCACTTATCCCCCCAGCTATGGTTTAAATAGTATCACTAATGTTCTAGCATTAAATAACCTGTAAAGTTAAATAGTATCACTAATGTTCTAGCATTAAATAACCTGTAAAGTTGATATAAAGTGGTGTAATGGTTATCGTCGCAGGATATGGACACGGTGATACGAGTTCAAATCCTGGACTTGAGTGATTGCATTTCACATAGCACTAATACCCTTGGGAAAGGTATGAATCCAATTATTCTCCCTCCAGCTATGGGTAAAATAGTAGGGCAGACTAGGTTCTTCAGCCTTGTTGAGGCAACTAGTCTAGGAGAAGGAAAACTCTGAATTCAAACCTGTTAAACTCCGCTTAAAAATTGACCTTGTGTCATATCCTGCCCGAGCGGAGGGGTTGGTAAATATGATTAAACAAAGAAACCAAACCAACCTAAGTCAACAATAATTTCGTGAGAATCTTAAATATAACAATATTACGTTCACTTTCGGGCAAATACCCTTGGGAAAGGTACCAACCCACTTATCTTCCCAGCTATGGGTTAAATAGTATCACTAATGTTCTTCTAGGAGAATGTCTTTGGCATTAAATAACCTGCAAAGGTTGATTACCGGACATTGGCCTAGGGGTTAGAGTGTTCGCCAATGGCCCGGGAGACCTGGGATCAATCCCAGGTCGAGTCATACCAAAGACTCAAAAAATGGTACTTGATGCCTCCTTGCTTAACACTCAGCATTATAAGGTACGGATCAAGGGTAAAGTAGAGAAATCCAGGGAAGGAGTAGCGCCCTCCCCTACACATTGGTGTAGTAGCTATCGAAAAGGGAGCCTTCAGGTTACCCTCGACTATGGTCGCCAACTTTACTTACTTACAAAGAAACCAAACCAACCTAAGTCAACAATAATTTCGTGAGAATCTTAAATATAACAAAATTACGGATATATGATACCAGGTATTCCTGTCAAATACGAATAATATTTAAGCATGTTTTATTTGAAAGATCGATGGGACCTTACGAGGTATTTCCACTCAGTTTGAATCAGGAAAATATGGCAGAAAAGAATTACACTTTAAATGATTACTGATGAATATATATGATAAAATGAGAGTGTTTAGACGATCAGAGCGAATCCGAATGAAAACTATGAAGCTTGTCTCAGAACATTTTGAACACAACTTCTCCTGTAAAACTCATCCATTGACTTAAATTTGTCTGGTCTAAAATTTCCTCGATAATTTCCGCCTTTTTCTTTGAATTTTATTGTCTCTTCTAATTCAGTTGTTTTATTCGATTTTCTTAGGCAAACTTTTTCAGGAATATTCTTGTTTGTTGAAACTGTATGTATTCCATCGGAAGAAAAAGGCAATCAGCAGTTTTTTGTTAGATTTGAAAACTTTTAAACAAATGCAAATAGTTACGCTGACCTTATTCTTGCCAATATTTTAACCTAGCGGCATGTCTGACATTATTTTGAAAAAGAATTCTTACCCGATCTTCAGAAGAAAAAATACAATTCTCTGATTGCTTTCCTTTAGGCAAAATTTGTTGAACACAAGAACATATTTGAAATTATTACGAACCGCTTAAAAGCCATCCAAGAAGATTGTTAAAGCTAGACAACATGAAGAAGTTTTATGAAAATGATTATTCAAAAATATGTAAATATGTAATAGCGATGTAACATCAACAGTAATTTCATTTGTCTGTTGGGATCTTGTTCTTTTTTTTTCTTTTTCGTTTTGATTTACTTTTTCTGCCATTTCTTTTTTTTTTCTTTTCTTTTTTCTCAAACCGCTAAAATCCATCTTCTTAGAAGAATAGAGTATATAAATCTACTTTCTCGGAAAGATTTCGTTTCACTTCAAAACTTTGTGTTTCTGCTTTTTCAGTTTTAAAATTTACCTCGAAGAAAAGCGTCAAATTAGTGTTCAACAATGTCTTTTTTTATTTACGAAATATACTCGAGTAACATCTGATAATATTTGGTACAATTTCTTGAATTTAGTCAGTGAAAATTGAAGGCGTATCATTTGATCTAGGCTTAGATATGGCCAACTATTTTCACATATAAAGTTTGAATCTCACGTATGATCAGAATCCCTTATAATAGGCTAAAATTTACATCTCAAAAAGTCTCATGATATATAAATAAATGCAGTAGTTTTTAATTATCCCTTTGGTTCAAGGTAGACAGATATTATCCTATGGATTACAATGAGAAGAATTGATATACAAGAAGTTATTCGAACAAATGAACCTCTTTTTTTCATATTTGTTATCGCAATGTTTCAGCCAATCAAAAATTAGCAATCGTCGTAAATATACCACATAAACAAATCCATTAGGGGAACTAAAGGAACGTTATGATTACATAATCATCCGTTTAGTACATAAAATGTTGATGGAAGTTTTTTTTTATAATAATGATATATCAGAAATAGTAATAGCAGTAAGATATAGATAACATCAGTATATGAAAAAATATGAATTATTCTCATTTCTTTTCTTCATTCAATGTTGATACGATATTCTTTCCATGTGATTATTATCACCATTATCATTGAGCTTTTGAAAGATTATCCCCCTGGCGTTAGCCGATTGTTTGAGTTTGAATGATAGCAAGTCACTTCAAGTCTCCAGGACTCTTCTCAGTATTTTGGCCGATCTATGTTGTTTGGATGGTCTCTACTCGTCCTCTAGTTTCCAAGTCTTTCAGACCTTGTACTAATCCTTTGGTGACTGTACCGAGCGCACCAATTACAATTGGTATCACCGTCACTTTCATTTTCTACTGTCTTTCAGTTCCCAAGCGAAGTCCAGGTATTTATTTTTCTTTTCGCTGTCTTTCAATTTTACTGTGTCGTCTTTAGGGACGGCAAAGTTCACAATTCAACAGGTAACCTTTATTTTCTTGACAATCGCTAGGTCTGGTCGTCAGTCCGAGATGAGGTGATCTGTTTGTATCTCAAACTCAAAGTAAACTTTGGGCGTCTCATTTTTCAGGATAAATTCTGAGTTGTGCATATACCATTTGTTTGAATGGTCAAATTTCAATTTCTTTCATGATACCCTGTTGATCACCTTGCCCACCCAGTCGTGTCTAGTCTTATACTTTTTGTTCTAATTTGCAGCATTTGCTTTTCATGTGATTGATCGTTCCATCTCTATACCCACATAAACTACGTTTGCTATTTTGTTGCGTCTTATCTAGTCTTGCTTTGATATAAATTGTCCTTATGGCATTGTTTTATGCTGCTATTAGAAGAGACTTAGTTTCTCTTCTTTGGCCACGTCCAATTTTTCTCGAACAAAATTTCGCTTATTTGTCGTTTGTCGCAACCATACAACATTTTTCTTCCCATTTTTGTTTTCTTATTATTTTTGTTTTCTTATTATTTTTGTTCTGTTTTTACTCGTGTTGGCTGTATTGTTTCGGGTGGCTGTTATCAATCTTTCTCCGCGTTTTTTTATATAGTCTTCCTATTGTTGTATCGATGCATAAACGCTATCCTCCACGCTAGCAAGACCTCTCCTTCCTAATTTTCTTGACACATATAGTCGGTCAACGTCATCTTTAGGATGTAAGGCCTGCCCGTTTGTCATTAACTTTCTTGTTCTTTGGGCAGTTCCCTCGTCCACATCAAGCATGGTCCCGAGTATCTTACGAGGGGATTGCTTATGTGTTTATTCCTTTTATGAAGTTTATGCTCTATAGTTTGGTTTCCAGTAGTTTTCTCGTTCTCCTGAGGTACTTCTTTTCATTTTTTTTCTTTCATCTCTACTTGTTTGATGGTGTCCGCTTCCAATATTCCCATGTATTTGTAACTTTCCTTTTCTCCGATCGTTCTGATTTTTCCTTGATTTGGTAGTTCCATTCCTTCCGTCAGGTGTCATTTCTAGCATTTCATTAATAGCATGACGCATTATTTTATACTATATTCCATCTCTAAGTCTTTTCTGTATATTCTCACTGCCGTGCTAGGGTTTCCACTTCTTTTTCATTTTTACCAGTTTGATTTAGTCCATGTCCATGATTTTGTCAGGGGATTTACTAAGTTTGTATCTTCTTGTGAATTTCCTGGGTATGTGTTTAAGTGGCATCGTCACAATAATAAATAGTAATGGTTATAGCACATCTCCCTGGAATATACCTTTCTGGTTTTTAACCTCTACTAATGTTTTTCCACCTGATCTCAATTCCATTCTTCAGGTTTCCATGGTTTTCCGATAAACTTCTGCACAGTCTATTTTCAAGCTCTGGGGGTCTATATCGTAAGTCGTGGTGTAGTCAAACTACAGCATAGCTAGACTTTTTCATCTGGTCTTAATCTCTTTGATATTGTGTTCATCAATATATAGTAGTTCTCCCGTCCCTCTTGTTCCTTTGTGGAACAATTTCTATTCCTCGGGGAACAACCTGGGGTTTATTTACTTGTACTAAATCTCTTAACTTTGTGCTGATGATCATTAAAAGAGTTTGAGTGATAGCAAGTCTCATGTATCCGCGACTCTTCTCAGTATTCTGCTCGACTTTAAAACAATGCTCTCGACTCGTCCTCCGATTTCAAACGCCCTCAGCCCTCGTACATTCCAAGTGCACTAGTTACTCTTGGTATCACTATCACCTTCATGTTCCAATACATATTTAGTTCTCTGGTAAGATCTAAGTATTTGTCTCTGTTTTCGTTTTCTCTAATGTTCACTCTGCGCTCGGCCAAGACGGCAAAGCTCACTATACGACAGGTTCTCGCTTTCTTTTTTTCGTCAACTATTACTTGGTCTAGTCTTCTAGCTGGGATTTGGTGATCTGTTTGTATCTGAAAACTTTGAGCGTCTCATTTTTCAGGATGGATTCTGGTTGAGCATATACAGTCTGACACTATTTCAATTTCATCCACAATTCCGTGTGGATTGCCCAGTATTCCCGCTGATTCTAACAGCAATGTTGTCAAGATTATTTTGATTCTTCTTCCAATCTCCAATTCATTTCTTTTCCATGTTTTGGGGGATAGTTCAAAGAGCTTTAAATATACATGGTATGATCGTCACTCTCACGCGACACAACTTTTTAAGAATCCTTGCATTGGGAGACTAAACGGAGAAGTCTCCTTTGTCACAGTTTTTGAGAAAATCTCCCACGTCACGGGTCCTTTTGGGTCACATGAAAAAGTGAGTCAGGGAATTCGTTCTTTCACGAACAGATTTTGAAAAGCGTAGACTTAGTGGTTCGCTCCACAGCGGCGAGCACATGGGACCGTCCTTGTTTATTTTCCAGACCTGAGTTAGAGGTATCACCCCTTTTTTCTATATGGATTTTTGTTTGTTCCCTGAACGCTTTTGACTCTTGTAAAGCCTAGGAAGGGAACTGAGTTCCTTACTCGTACTGTCCTTATTATGAAAAGTCCACTATGTTTTTATGTGGGAAACTGCTAAGTTATTCCTTCTATTGATGAGACTTTCGCTATAGAGTTTGGTAAGAATTATTCTCCCTTTTTATTCTTAATTTCCTTTCCATTTGTTTGATGATACCCAATTCTATTATTACATTTATTTGTAATTTCTTTATCTTCATAAGTTCCCTTAATTTACTAATTGGGCAGTTCTGTATTTTTTTAGATGTTTCTGTTTATACTTTTATTTTTTAAGTATTTAAATTCATTCAAATTGCAAACTGAAGTGTAAATTGCTGTATTATTCAAGAATATTTTAACTTGCCCAAACAGAAATATCAAAAAACTACCGTTTTTACAGTTTTACGACAACATTTACTCAAGGAACGATCATTATCTATATATTGTAATAAATTTGTTAACTCTGTGCCGATAATTCGTGTGTGACAGACTTTCCATTAATAATATACTTAAGATACTGTTTTGTGTAACGATATTATTTAACAAATAGTGAATGGAGATAAATATATAAGCTTGAATTAGGCTTGGCCGAACAAAAGTGGGAGAAAGGAAGAAAGCGAAGATGGGTAAGAGGAAAAAGAAAATAAGGTAGAAAGAAAGGAAAGAGGCATTGAAGGGAAAAAAATTGAGTGGACGGAAGATGTCGAGCAGAAAATACAAGTATTATCAACATGGATGAAAACATAAAAAAAAAAAAAAAAATTTTGTGCGTCGTATTTAATTTTGACTTAAGTACAAAACTATAAAGAAGCGTGCATCATGTAACGGTTGTTGTCATTAGAAATGGAATCGGTAATCCGATTTCAAATACTGGTCGAAGCCGTTTATACTTCACTTTACGCTAATGCCCAGGTAAAAGTATGAAGCCCTACAGGATTTAGAATCAAGTAGGACAGATTTCGTTCTTTAGCAAGCTAACCAATCTAAAAAACAGAAAACTCAGAATTCAAACCAACTTTTCTCCGCTCGAAAATCGAACTTGTTTCTCATTCTACCCATGGCCGATGAGTTATATAAATATATTCAATATTGTATGGTTATCAATATATTAATGCCGTTGTATCTACCAAACAATATGCGAGTGTAAGTTGTTCAAAACTAGAGATGGGGCGTAAGAATATGGAGAACAGTTACTGATACCAGCACATGTAATAACGTGGTACAAGACATTTGTTGTGTCAAATGTAATACTACAGTTGTCATGGTACATTTATTTTGGTTTTATACTGGTAATGGCGCCAAATATGTTTCCTGGTAGTTTGTTTATCAACCCCCTCTGTGCCCACGTTGTGTTTAAAGAAACACTGATGGGTATGCCACAATCAATCCGGGACTTTTTTTGATGATCGGTATGATTCTTTGGAAGAGGTTGCCTAGGTATTGGCAACCCAAAGACAAGAAAAGCTCTCCGTTAACAATTAACAATTATTTATTAAAACTCAATGGTGTAACAATAATATATACAATATATATATATATATATATATAGAGAGAGAGAGAGAGAGAATGCTGCGTGCAATCCTGAACAAGTCCTGGCAGCAACACCCCACAAGACACCAACTGTACGGCCACCTGCCCCTATCACGAAAACTATTCAAGTTAGACGAACCAGACATGCAGGACACTGCTGGAGAAGCAGAGATGAACTCATAAGAGATGTACTCTTATGGATCCCCACACATGGCCGTGCAAAAGCAGGACGACCAGCTCGAACGTACATTCAGCAGCTATGTGAGGATACAGGTTGTTGTCCTGAAGACCTACCTAGGGCGATGAACGATAGGGAGGAGTGGCGAGAGAGGGTCAGGGATATCCGTGCTGCCAGCACGATATGATGATGATGATGATATATATATATATAGAGAGAGAGATAAATTATCGCTTTTATTATGGTTAAGAGACAGGCAATTGAGGTATGTCTGGTGCAGTTTTTCGGAGAGTAAGGCTTTTGCTGGAGAGGCTTTAGTTCTTTGGGAGATTTCTTTTCTTATTCTCTTGTCTTTGGTATAAGCATCGGATTTCTTCTCTCATCTAACCCTAAACACATCTTTTTTAGAAGATTGCTCCGGGAACAAATATTACCGATTGGCTAACTAATCCCAGATCATTTTGTATACTTTTACTACTGTTTGACTGGTCAGCAAACCAAATCTTCAGATCTACGTATCAGATTTCTTTTCACTTTAACCCCCAAAAATCAAGAATATGACATTTTAACCTCAACAGGTGGGCTAGAGATGTCGTGATTTAAATTGGGGTGACGCATTGACAAACCCAGAAGCCTGGTTTTGACAATCTGAAAGATCAGTTAGTACTAACCTTTGAAATAGACTTTTCAAAGTATATAAGTTTTTTTATGTTATTATAAAAGGAAAATAATATTTTCCTAAATAAAAATGTATCATTTTTAGCACCACTTAATACCTCATATTGTTATATGTATAACAATATATATAGATATATACCAGTTTGTCTAATTCTAGTTTGTTTTGGTTATGTTTGATAGCATAGCAACCATTTAGATTATTTAATGCCAATTCATATTTATGAATATATATTAAATATATGATTTGTAAACACCTTTAATTTATAACATGTTTAAAAGCGTCTTTGCACATTCTTTTTAACAGTCAAATTGTTCCAAGTATTGTTATGTTTTACTGTTATATACTCATTTGCCGTATCATAACGACACAATAATAGTAAAGACAGACGCACACAGAAAGACACATGAAGAAAGGACGCAGGAAGACTTCTTTACAATTATATTTTACCTCTCACTTTATTGCAAGGGTTCGAAAGGGTTGTTCAAGGTTTGCATATGAGAGGGTGCTGGAGACCGAACATACACTTCATATTTTGACCTCCACTACTTATGACCGTCACGTTGTGTCTTTCTTGTTCTCTTGATGTTCAACCGGAGGCCTAGGGCTCACTCTGCTGGATGCTGGCTTTCCTTATGGCATCTGATCAGCATCTTCTCTGGACCCCAAACTCCATCGGAGGTTTCTGAGGGCCCCCTCGGTCGGGTGTGGCTTTCCCTACCACATCTGGTCTCTAGCTGTCTGGAATTCTACTGGCAACTCCTTTGGCACCCCGAACTCAACTGAGTTAAATAATAATTTAACGCCCACACGATCACCCACTGGATCTTTGAAATCGGATGTTTAATCGTCATCAAGCGGAAATAACTGTCATGCAGTTCAGAGGTTACTCTCTTCCGGTGCATCATTGTAGTGGCACAATGGGACCTTCACCTTGTCCCATATCATAAGCCTTAATCCCCCCACGCGATCTCTTTCGATTACTGGCCATTGGAATGTGTCACTTCCCTCCGGTGTATCACCTTGGAATTGTATTTCTGGGCCGGGTCGAAGGTCAAAATATAACATTACGAACAAGTCAATAAAACATCAGTCATTTGTTTACATCCAGTTATATGATCAAATAGTTCTGATGAAAACCATTTACTGTAGATTAAGTCATTTGGTTGCACGCAGTTTAAATGTCAAAAAGGTCTATTTGACCCATAGATTCGACTCTATAAGGCACTACTACCAGAATGGAACTGGGAACAAGGAAAATCAAGGGGTACTCAACATTCCCCAATGCCCCAACATTACTAAAGTTTCATCTTTTGATTGTTTAATGTCATATCAGGACATTCGATGGTAAGTGCCCTACCCTTCTGCTGAGATGCAGCCAAAGTATTCTAACAGAGTGAGCTACAGAGTGAGCCACAGAGTGAGCCACTTTTTTCTAATTTACATAGATATATAGATAGATAGATAGCATGGACGTAAAAAGCATGAGAAATTGACAAATCAAGTGACCAAGAGAGCGATAACTTGTTAGAAATGAGAAAAAATTGTGTGCAGCAATTTCAGTTCTTCTTTTTTTTTATCTAACTTTGTTGTATTTTGCGTATGTGATCACACACACACACACACACACACATATATATATATATATATATATATATACAAGATCACCTAATGAGTAAGTACACCTTTAATACTTTTTATTGTCAAAGAATTCTTCTCAATCCAAGAAAACGGGATTTTTTAATCTTAGTGGATTATTATATAATCGCTCCACATATGAGGTATTAGGTTTTTTTTTTATATGGAAACTTCGCGAAGATAGTACATACTACAGAGAAGTCTAAAAAATTTTATCCATATTTATGCGTTGCCCATTTGGCTGGGGTGGAGGAATACACCACCTCCACTTCTGCAGTGGGATTAAAAAACCCAAGCTTGTCCTGGATACGACACGAAACAATCTTATGGTGATGTTCCAGTAATGATAAAGCTTTGATGAATGCAGAGCACCCCTTCATTATCATCGCTCCCATGTCTACTGTGAGCCGGAGTGGTAACACCAGATTAGGCACTAAGGGTCAAATAAAACTAAACTGCGTTGTTATGCTAAACTAAATTACATGAAATAGAACTGTTTTTGACATTTACTGTGTATAAACAAAAACTACACTTATAATAAACTTAATTGTTTGAATTAGAACTGTTTGATTTATTTCAATAGCTTGAAATAGAAATGTTATTGACAATTAAATTCTGTACTGCTTGCTTGTGCGAAACTGAATTATTTCAAATGGAATTTTTTAACATTGAATCTCCACTTACACTAAACTGAATTGTTACAAATAGAACTGATTATTTCTATAAAAATAAAATTGGCATTAAGTAACCTACAAAGATTGATATGCCATAAAACCGCAAAAACCAGCAAACCAACCAACCAACCAACCAACCAACCATATTTATGCAGTTTTATTTTTGATTACAAAGGTATTGCAATTACATTCTTCAGTAATAATATCGATATAAATTCTTTATAATTTTGTTTATATGATACAATCAAAAGAGCATTTTACGGTCGATTTATTAGTTTATATATATATATATATATATATATATATATATATATATATATATATATATATATGGAAATAAATTATGTAAAAAAATTGACAATGTGGCAAAAAATTGAAAAACAAAGAAATCCAAAGCGAAGAATTTGATATAAGGAAAATCGACGTTATAACGTTTCAGATTCAATAAAACATCTTCAGGACTTACTAAAGATATTATCAAGTATCTTTATATCACCGATGGATATTTAATGAAATGAAACAATTTCGGTGATCTAACAAAACTTGATAACCTCTTTTCTAAGTCCCGAAGATGTTTTATTGAATCCGAAACGATAAAACGTCGACTTTCCTTCAAATCAAATTCTTCATTTTGGATTACATTGTTTTTCAATTTTTCCCCCTATTTTTGTTCTTATATACTAACTCATAATTGTATGCGTAAAAATAGGATATTCATTAAAAAATTTAGATATGGCGTGGAATGACCACACATTGACTTACGATATGGACTCCCAGATCTTGATAATAGACTGTCACAAATTATGCAATATATCTGGTTGTTGGTTCTACTTAATTAATGTCTGGCATTCCTACAATTTCAAAACAGTATTATAGAACAACTGAATAGTTCGAAAGTTGCAAACAATAACAATTGCTTTTCAAATACAAATCAGTTCAACTTTTTAAAACCTGATTGTGATTACAATTAAACGCACAGAGCATGTACATGTCTGCTCATGTGTATATCGTCTGGCTTTTATTGTCTCTTCCTTTGTTTTTTTTCTGATATACATGTATCTATCGAGGTAAATGATACTAATTGCAATAAATGAACTCTAAAAATTTCTAAAAATAATCGAAACGCTGGAAAGTATTGATAGAAAAAAAGACCACAACTACCTGGCTTTAGAGATCAATTGAAAACCCACCAAATATTTGCCCAATTGTTGTGTCTCACCGAAAGTTACCGGAGGTGAAGACGAAATGAAAAGTGAACGACAAGTTTATTGGAAAGGAAAAAAATCAGACACGTGGTTAAAGAAAAAGTTCTACTCACTTTATTTCTACGTTTCAACCTCCATCTAGACCTGGTTCATATCGGTAAGATAGGAAGTGATATTTCTTTGTCGATGAAGGAATTCCCAACTTGTACCCAATCACCATTGAGGAGGATGGCTTCGCAAGAGTTCTCCGGTTGAACCTTTGTTATCAGTCATACAGCCAGTCCCCAGTTTCACCGAGATTGGAAGCGCCCATTACGTTAAATCTATCCAGTTGTATCTTTACTGTCAGACCGATATACATCACACACACTATCCACATTTTCGAGGAATTCGTACAGACTGATTGGCCGATTCATTTCTAAAGATTCCCGGAGTTTCCCATGCCTCACCAGACATATTTCGAAATCCCAATCACCTGGAAATAAAAAGCCTCATTTTCTACCATTTTCTTTCTTTTATTTTTCTGTGAATGCACTTCTCAACTTTTGTTCTCCAAGACTTATTTTGCCATTACCTGTCTTTTAATATGTATGAACAAAGCTGAGCACATACAAACGTGTTTATGTTGCTATATATTATGGACCTATATAAGTAAGTTATTGACCGTAGTCGAGGGTGACCAGAAGGCTCCCTTTTCAATAGCTACTACAATGAGGTCTAGAGGAGGACGCTACTCCTTTCCCTTGATTGGTCCACTTTACGTATTGCTGTGTGTTAAGCAAGGAGGTATCAAGTACCATTTTTAAAGTCTTTGGTATGGACCTATGTAAGTAGTTATTATTGATCCTCTCAAATCTATCTATCTATATATCTATCTATCTATCTCTGCTGTTTTTATATATATATATATATATATATATATATTTGTGTGCACACGCGTGCGTCGGTGTAAGTGACTGCTTACGTGCATATGTGTGTGTGTGTGTGTGTGTTCATATCAATTTATCTTCGTCTGTTCATATCAATCTCTCTCTCTCTCTCTCTATCTATCTATCTATCTATGTGTGTAATCATATATATCGGTCTTTCTATTGATCTGTATCAGTGCCTTATTTCTGTCAATCTAAGAGCTTCTTTATGGATAGCTAACTCTAATTTGCTTTTATTTATTTTTTCTCGTTTGCTTCAATCTATTTCTGTCTCTCTCTGTCTCTGTCTCTTTGCCTATCTCTTTCTCTATCTCTCTATCTATCTCGCTCTCTTATACAGCCTGTCTCTTCTTTGAAGACCAGATCGGATTTATATACTGTTTTTAATATTTCTTTCTTTCTTTCTTTCTTTCTTGTGTGATTCCTAAGCATTTGCGTTTTTTATATTTTTTCTCTTACTCTTTGGCCTCCATTGCATTTTCTTTCCCCTACTTGTGTATCTTACGATTCATCTCGCGGCAAAAACCGTCGACACAAAAGTTATGAAAAGGAATAGCTGCTACTCCCTGCTGCGGATATTAAAGAAATGTGTAGAAATAAGAAAGAAGGCAAAGACAAATGAAGTGAAAGAAATAATCTTGTCCGTACGGCAGCAAATTAAACCGAATTAAGCTCCATACAAAGTAGATATTAAATGGGGGAAAAAAACCTTCAAACGCCACCAGCTTTCTTGGATTTCTGAAAGAAATAGTATTGTTTCCTTATTGAAGATATCATTGGAGTTTTATCATCGTCATTATTAACATCATCATCTTTTTTTTCCTATCAATATCCTTGGTCTAATATCACTAATGACAAATTTATATATATGAAAGAAAAACTGATGGCAGATGAAGTTACTGAATCGTTATTCATAGATTTCGTTTAGAGTGGCCACCATTTGTGTGTTTAAACTGCAACAAAAACTAACTCCTCAAAAAAGACACAACCTATGGTGAATTGTATCGGAGATATACAGGTAAAATATCACACTTAAAGAATAAAGCAATTTCCGGTTCCCTTTACGATTCTACACTTATTGGATGATAATCTATCTATCTATCTATCTATGTTTTACTAAAAGTGTACGTGTGTATAACTGTTATTGAACAGAAATATTTTTAGAAAAAAACTGTTCTTTTCCTGTGAATAATTATTTCACTCCTTGAGAGTTTTTCCAACCAACGTTAGCTGCTGGTTTTTCTCTTGATTCTGATAGACAACCAATCTTCACAGCTCACCCGGACTTTTCTTAGTATTCTAGCCGATATTACCAATATTGTAGTCTGGATAGTCTTGATTCGTTCTTCGACTTCCAACTCTTTCTGTCCACTTTTAAGATTAACCACCGTACCGAGTACCCCAGTTATAATTGGTACCACCGTCACCTGCATGTTTAACAACTTTCTTAGTTCTCTGGTAATGGCTAATTAGTTACTTTTTTTTTACTTTCTTTGATTTTTTTCACTCTGTCGTCCGCAAAAACGGCAAAGTTCACTACACAGCAAATTCTCTATTTTTTGTTGTTAATTATCACTAGGTCTGGACGAGATTTGGTGATCTGTTTTTACATCAAAATCCCAGAGAATTTAGTGCGTCTCATAATCTTGGAGGAATTCATGTCTGTGCAAATACCACTTGGTAATATGGCCAAATCTAAATTTCTTGCACGATTCCTAGTGGATCATCTTCCCTACTCAGTCGTGCAAAGACATATTCCTTTTGCGCTAATTTGCTACATTCACTGATTATGGGATTAATCATTTCATCTTTGTCACCAAAAAACTCATACCTGCTACTCAGTTGTGTGTTATCCATTTTCTCTCTAATATAACTCGTCCTTATGGGGTTGTTTTATGCGGCTATTTAGAGAGATCCACTTTCACTCTTGAAGTTTCCCTTTCGTAACCATGTCCAGCTTTTCTCGCGTGAGTTTTCATCAGTTTGCTAGTTGAAATATCCATACATTTTTTTCTTCTTATTTTTAATTTCTAGTTTTTATTGTTGTTCTGCATTGGCCCAATGGGTAGATTGTTCGCCAATGGTCCGGGAGACCTGGGTTCAATCCCGGGTCGTGTCATACCAAAGATTTTAAAAATGGTACTTCATACATCGTTGCTTAACACTCAGCAATATAAGGTACGTATCAAGGGTAAAGAGAGGCAATCCAGGAAAAGGAGTAGCACCCTTCCCTACACCTCGGTGTAGTAGCTATTGAAAAGGGAGCCTTCTGGTCGCCCTCGACTACGGTCGCTAACTTTACTTACTTACTTGTCTTTATATTGTCTATGCTGTTACTGGAACTTGTAATTAGTCTTACTGTGTTCTTTTTAAAGTATAAGATTTAACCAAGTGTTAATTCGTAGATAGCTCCCCGATTCTTATAATGCATTAGGTTATCCCAAAGAGAGTAACCTAACACAGAATATTCGATAGGAAATAAAATAAGCCAATTAATATAAGATATTTAATTGGACTCACTATGAGTAGGGAACTCAATTCCCTCCGTAGGCTATACAAGAGTCACATGCGTTCAAAACAGAAACAAAAACGTCTATACAGCAAAGAAAGTGAAAACCACTTACTCTTCTCCGGCCAGGAATAAAGGAGCAAGGTGACAAGTCCTCGCTGCTGAGGAGCGAATCTTCTTCTCAAAAGAACTGTTCGTGAAAGAGGCAGATTCCTTCGGTTCACCTTGTCACAAGACCAAAAGGGACTGGAGAGGTGAGAGAGTTCCTCAAACATAGTGAAAAAGGACACCACATAAGGGAATCTCCCAACAAATATAATCCCCGAATTCACGTATTGATTCATCCATGTAAACTTCAATGCTGGCGGATTTTCTTCCTCCTTCTTTTCTTGACACGTAAAGTCTCTCCTAGTCATCTTTCGGATGTAATCTCTCGTGCAATGTCATCAGTTTCATTTGTCATCTATTCTCTAATTATTATTATTAATATTATTATTATTATTATTTTGCTCTTCTGAGAGTTTTACACACCGGCGTTACCAGACGGTTTTCTACTGGAGTTTGAATAACTGCTCGTCTCCTCAAGTCTCCAGAACACTTCTTAGCATTCTGGCCGATTTCAATAATGCTGTATTTTGAATGGTCTCAAATTTTCCTCTTTTTTCCAAGTCCTCCAGTCCCTGTACTAATACTTGGGTGACCGAGCCGAGTGCGCCAATTACTATTGATATCACTGTCGCTTTCCTGCTCCAAAGATTCCGTCAACTTAATTCTATCCATAACTCAATAAACTTTTACCACTGTTTACCCAAAATGAGTTTTTTTTTTTACTGTACATGAGTTGACTTACAGTATTGTCCATTATAGTCAGTTTCCGTTTTTGACCTCTTGACTTTACAATACATCGAATTTCTCCCACAATCAGCGGTATGAAACGGACTTACATTTTGTAAACGATAATTTCTATATTTTTTCTCAGTCGTTCGAAAATGTACTTAAAGCAATAGTTTTAAGCTCTACTGTGTTTTCAGATATCACAGTGTGTTTATTGACGCATGGAAACTTTGGAAGGAATTTTTTTTAAATCACTTTTACGTAATTCACTATCCCGCTCGTTATGTAGATTTTCTGCTTGTGTTAATGATAAGAAGTTTATCCAAATTCTATGTATGGCCAACTTATTTTTGTACAACTACGCGAAATATGCGATATATACAAGATGGAAAACTAGTTTCACTATACGGTAAATAAAAAAAATATTACAATATATGAATTATTCTAGCAAAAGGGAATAGTTTTGCAATATTTAGTCACATCCTAGTTTGCTGTAAGTGTATCACCTGACCGAAGAAGATTAATCTGTATTATGCACCGGCTGTGGTTGGTAGTATCGGGGTAGATGGTGTGCTGGACAAAATTGTTTGCATTTCACGTTAAAGGTATGAAATCATTAATTCTTTTTCAAACAAATGGGTAAATAGTTTGGAAGACTGGACTTTTTAACCTTGGCTTGGCAACGGGCTAAGGAGAAGGAAAAATCTAAATTCAAATCAATTATAGTTTTAAAAACTAACCTTGTGTCACATGCTCGTGTTGGAGGGGTTGGCTAATGCATACAAAGTGTTTAAAAAATGATGAGATCATTTCTTTGACAAATTGTTTTTTTTTAATCGCATTGAAACCTTTCTCTGATTTTATGCTATTTTTAATAAGTGGGTCATACTTCATATGTTTGTAAGATTAAGCTAAGAAATTAATTCTCTAGAATGAATTCCACCAGAATAGTGTAATATACTGGCCTAATAAAGTTAAGAGGCATAATGAAAGGCCATGACACTTCCTTATAAAAATATAAGACTCTCTTTTTTATTACTCGAAGGGTTGAAATTGGCTTTAAGTGTGAGAGAGAAACAGAGACAGAGACGAAGAACACTGACACAGGCTGAAGGAGAAGTACTATATTGAAATTTTCGTAACTCACGACGTGATATCTTAGGCCCTTGTTTCTTTGATAATAGGTTCTCAACCGGGGTCCGCCAGAGCACTGGCTGGCAGCTCTCCGAACCTCTTGCCTGCCCGAATCTCTTCTGCCTGACCGGCTGACCGTGACTAACTGTGACTGACCCTTTGGTCAGTGGGCACCCGTGTATATTTAATTTCATAACACCCACGCGTTTCTTCCTGTTTGTGATTTACGTGATCTGCTTATACCCATGCATTGCTTGTTTTCCGGTAATCACATCTTGTGGTGAAATCTCTGATGGCTCTGTCAAAGGTAAATATGCAAGAATAGATGCTTGAATGAAATTTGTGTAAGACTTAATTACAATTGATTGTTGCAGTTGTCTATACGATAGTCTCCTGTCAAATATTGCGGCATGAAATATACCTGCCCGTAAACCGTATCAACATATCTATTAAATTCCTTTTTGTCAAGAATCGTTTACTTGTAAAATATATTGGTATTTCTTTCTCTGTCTTTATCTGTCTGGCTGTCCCTCTTTATGACTCTTTCTATCGCTGTCTTTCTTTCTTTCTCACTCTCTCGCTTTACATATATATATATAAATATACAAACTGACTTCTTTCATATTTTCTCAAGAAAATATAAATTTGAAATAAATAGATCCGTATTTTTTCCGCAAAATATTCAGTTATTCGAGAAAAAAAATGATGAAATAGAAGCAATATATGCTTTGATTTGCCACTCGCACTCTGTGACCTAACCCTCTCTTCCACCTCCAGAAATCCAGTTGGTATCGCGACGTAATTTTAAGGAGCTCTGTGTTAGTGGTATACATTTAACAACGTCTCTGATGTGTAACGTGGTCTACCACTGAGAGGAGAGAAATAAGAAAATTCCCCTACCCCTCCGTGTTTTAATTAACAGGCCGCCAAAGACTGACCGTTAAAAGAGGAATAAGGAATGTAGGTCAACTTCGGCCAGCCTGTTGAAGGAAGAAAAGGATGTAGGTCAAGCTATCTGCACCCCGTAACCTCACCAGGGTGAAAGAGATAGTAGTCCGAACGAATCGCCTGACAGAAGAAAGAGGCTAAATGATTGGCCAGAATCCTAAAGCGGAAGTAGCACCTTTTTTCGTCCGCGGAAATAGGGATAAAAAAATCAGTTTTCAGGTCGGAGATCGTCATGAACGCACGGGCGAACCTCATGCCAAACTCCGGGTAAAGAAGTGACATAGAGCACTTGGACAAGATGACAGACGCATTCAAGCCGAGCTATATAAAATCCCACTAGCCCGTAAAAAGAGAAAATACTCTCAGAAGGAACCCGCCAAAAAGTTAAGTAAACATTAAGACTGTTTCTCCCTACACCCTTCCTAAGTACTGCAATTAGATACTCTCTCTCTCTCTCTCTCTCCCTCTCAATTTAAAGAAGGAAGAAAGAAAAGAACAAGGAAGAAAGACAATTGTATTTATGTATTATCCGCTGATAATATAGCCGACACGTTAGATATGTGTGTCCGCGTGAATTAAAACCTTGTTATATTTTAATGTCCCCACGTGTTGAAATTTCTTCATTGTGTTGTCAGCCTATCAAGTTGTCTTTTCCATGCTCCCTTTTCAGCTTCATTCGCCTCAATTTATCCTCGCGCATGTCCTATTCGCCCCTTTAAAAATATTACACGAGAAATGGGAATTGTCGACTACGACAAATAATGATATTATATCTGAACCTAGATGCCCATATCTTCCATTATCCTAGGGGTAGGAAGAGGTAGTGGCCTGGTGTGTGTGTGTGTAACGTGAAATTTGGAAACCCCTTGTTAGCGGCAGTTAGTCTAGCCCATAATAAACCCCCACATTATCTGCCAGTTCCTATATGCCCGAGAAAGGACTCTTAACTAGGATTTATTCTTCAAAGGAATAAAGTGCCAGGCTGCCCAGTCTTCACAAGTGCGAAAAAATAAACTCCCGTCTTGGGATAAATATTTTATACCGCGTCACAGATGGTTCTTCTGTCACCGATTTTACGGTAGCTGTGGTATGAAGTCATTCTGAATTGCTAAAACATTCTTCCAAAACTATCTGTATTATTTTACTTGTCTAAGTTGACGCTTTAGAATCTACTAATCTACTTTGACGTTTGGTAACAAATAACAGATGGAATAATCCTTTATTGTCAATTTTATTATTAATTACTTCACTCAATACAAAACTAAAAGACCAATTATAATTTTTGTAAACTGATTATTAAGAATAGACGCTAACGAAGCGGCTGGAGAGGAGGCTGGACGGAAATTACACAAGAATGTTGAGAGCAGTATTAAACAAGTCCTGGCGACAACACCCCACGAGACTCCAACTATACGGACACTTGCCCCCCATCACGAAAACTATACAAGTTCGACGAACCAGACACGCAGGACACTGCTGGAGAAGCAAGGACGAGCTCATAAGCGATGTACTCCTGTGGACCCCCACATATGGATGTGCAAGAGTGGGACGACCAGCACGAACCTACATACAGCAACTATGTGAGGACACAGGATGTAACCCTGAAGACCTGCCGGAGGCGATGAATGATAGGGAGAAATGGCGAGAGAGGGTCAGGGATATCCGCGCTGGCGGCGCGACATGATGATGATGATGATGATAGAACACTTAAACGCATATCCTATTACTATTGAAGTGTCGATTTTTCTTTTCATTCACCACACACACACACACACACACATATATATATATATATATATGTGTGTGTGTGTGTGTGTGTGTGTGTGTGTGTGTTAGACAGACAAAGAGTGAGAGAGATAGAAGAAATGCGAGAGTTCGCTTGACATTTTCTTCAAAACAAGGCTGACCGACAGAAGAGGGGAGAATTTCATTTTGCTGTACATTCAGGTCGGATAATCGATAAGGTTTCTTCTTTTTCAGTGACACGTAGTTTAGGCTTTGCAAGCATGTGAAATTTCTGACAGGTGCACGGAAAAAGAAGACCAGTTTTCAGGTCAAGAAACACACACACACACACACACACACACACACACACACACACACACACACACAAATAAAAAAATTCATGTTAGATTTGAGACTTAGGGACTTATATTTATAAAAGTACAAGAAACCTCTTCTTAGTTTATAAAGCCGTTTTAGTTTCTATTTATATCTCAAATATAAAACGAATTTCTAGTCTTTAGATTTTATGAAATATACGTTATTTATTGATTGGCTGATTTTAATGGAATGTCAACTCATGTATAGTTATGTAATGCCTCGAGGTTAGGAAATCACGTTTATTGTACATTCAGATTTACATTTTTTTGTATCGCTGCTTCATAAGGGGTTTTACACTCGTTCCCATCAAATACTGTCAGTTTTTAAACAGATCGTTTTGGGACATACCCTAAATCGATAAACCCCTTTATACCAACCACAACTTTGGGTAAGATAGAATCTCTGTTCTTCTTCCAGCATTGCTTTGGCATCGAATAACTTACGATATGAAATTAAATATATAAAACTTGACCACTGATGGGATGCTACCATTCTGCTCAGAATAGGCCTGGGGTTATTGTAATAAAGAGACACTTCACACTTCCTATTTCTCTGGAGCTGTAGCCTCGACACCGGATGCAGTTTAGTGCTATTTGCTGGACACCTTTTTTTTTAGATTTCTTTAACCAACTGCAAAGGATACAGTCAGTATATAGCAAGCTTCACTGGGGAGTATACTACTTATGATTTGATTTTTATCGTATAATTTTGAAGAAAAATTCTCTCATTTTTGGGGTGTTATTTCTTTCTTTGAAAATTGGACTTATAGCATATTGTATGTGTGACTGTAAATTCGAGGAATTAGTGCATTTTAATCTATAAATAATGTTTCACTCTTTCTGTGTCTTTCTTTCGAACCTCAAAATCACATTGATAAGAAATGAAGAATCCCCTAAACTATTAATTTTCCAGGAGTTATATCTTAAGATCTGCTAAACTTTTATGTAGACCCCCCCCCTCTCTCTCTCTCTCTCTCTCACACACACACACACACACACACATACACTCTCACACATCATGAAGAAGTTGGTGACCAATGTGAACTTACCGATAATCCTAGAGCCTTACGGATTTCATCGCAGCTTCAGTCGGCGTCCAGATGGGATGACGGGGTTTCAATTCTGGCTCTTCATATACGGAGATACTTTCCCTTTTTATAATCTACCTTTTCTCTAATATGATCATAGTTATAGTAAATCGGCTACCCGAGTTCAAGTCCCATACGAGGATGTTTAGGCTTCACTTCGAGGCGATGCCATTGGAAAAGACAGAAATCTATTCGTTTTCTTCCCAGCTATGGGCAAATAGTTGGGCTGACTAGGTTCTTTAACCATGGTTACATCAAGTCTAAGAGAAAGAAAACTGATTGGGAATCAGCTTTACTCTGCTAAATAATTGACCTCAGATCACATGCTACTCGTAACGGAAGAGTTGAATAAATGCATACTGATATCTAACAAGACCGCACGTTCGACTTTTAACAAATCCAAGGCAGCCGAATGTATTTCATTTGTTGGTATCACTGATGATTTCATTTTTAAACCACTTATCATAAAAGTAGTAACGCATATGATGACAAGGGCCGACGTTCTCTTCACAGACAACAGATGACGTATAACCCATCTTACATTTGTCCTCAGAATGTACCACAAGAGTATTTTTAAGAGGAGAAAAGCTGGTTTGAATTCAGAGTTTTCCTTCTTTTAGACTGGTCCCCTAACCAAGGCAAAAAAACAAGTCTACCCATAGAGAAAAAAAAATCGAGTCATAAGAGCTTTAATGCAAGGTGAAATGCAAACAGCCTCGTCCAGGATTCGAACTTGTGTCGCCGATTCCAAGAAGAAGATAGGGAGGAGAAGGAGTCTGAGGAGGATGAAGCCCTTAAGAATAACTATTTATAGAAAGTCGAACAAAATTTAACAAAGGATGAACGAAAAATTGGATCGAAGAAAACCTCAATAAAAGGGGAAATAAAAACGTCATACAATATTTTGTGTATCACTTTTCGTACTGTTGTCCTCATCTTTATTGTTGTTAGTTGATAGAGCAGCCGAAACTTTGTGTTTCAACAAGCAACAATAAAGATGAGGACAGCAGTCCCAAAAATCACACCCAAAATTTGCATATCAAGACACATATCAAAAATTCAGATAAAACAATTTGTGTTTAAAAGGTATTGAAACTGAAATCGTATTTTTACAACAGAAATGAACAATGATGAAGCGTTAATTTTCTTGAAAATATAATCCTTGATATTCATCCCACATATTCCATTGATATTACATTAGTCGAAGCCCCTATAGAACTTCTTTTTCATAAGGCTAGAAGCTATGTCATCGTATGTCTTTTAGTATATTTGACATCTTCAAATTTCACTAATGAGTCTGTATCGAGATTGCTCCCAAGGAAAATTAAGTTTTGCCCAAACCTACCGATCATAAAGTATCGAGAATTGGTATTTACTCCTCCAGAAAAGTTTAAACGTCTAGGTTACTCCTTAGATGTTTTGAAATCATTATTTTTTATATAAGTTGCTAAGCTGTACGTATGTCTCTCTTTGAATATAAAATTGTAGAAATAAAAGAATAAATATTTCTTTGCAGGACTTTTTGATCACTCTACATATGCCAAAAGAAGAAAGTAAAAGTTTGAATTATTTCACTGCGAGTTAAATTGGTGAAGCGACAAATAAGAAATCAGAAAACAAAGTAGTCAACTTATTTAGGCTAATCTTACGCTGAGAGTTTTATAGAATCACGTATTGTAAATTTGTATATTTATTTTTTTATAGTTTCTCTAGAATATTCTGCACGGGGTTATGTAATTTGGCTTCTTTGTTTTAATGACACGTCAATATTTAAGAGTTATTTAATGCCAAAGCCATTCTTGTAAAAGAACATTACTAGTAATATACTGTCATATCTTTATAATATGATTGAAGATAAACATGAGGAAAGGGGTATTCATTCTAGAAATAAATGTATAAATCCAGTGTACCGTAATTATTCAATTGCTATGGTAATCTATCTAACATCCAACCATACTGGCATATGGCACAAAACTGTTTTATAGTTGGGACCACGTAGCGGTAAAAAAAAACGTGAAAATGTTTGGCCCCGTCCGCATTCCCCTTTAATCGGGCGTCTCAGGTATTTAGCAATGAACTGCAAAGCAAGTAAAGCCTGAGTGGACGACCCCCTAACTCCAAGAAAGTTTTCAGACACAGCCACTTGACATTAATGCTGGGCTTACCCGGTACACATATCAGGTGACTATATCCGATTACTATGTCCTTCGCTAGCCTCGGCTTGGTTTCTTTTCGGGTTTCAATCTGTCCATTCTATTTTTGGGGGGTGGGGGCACACTCCATAACATATACAACCCATATCTTGGGGGAAAAGTGGTTCATATATTTCTTAAGGTTATAAGTGGGTTAAATGATATCAACTATTCCTGTCTAATAGAAATGTTTTACAAAAATATTTATTTGTGTCATAGATGGGTCCCCAAAGGGTATTCTCTTCTGGGTCAGGGTTGAACTGGAAGTCATAGCAATGAATATTCCGAACTTCCCATCGCCCAGGAACTTAACTCTTTTTATCAGATGCAGACGAGAGTCATGCCCAGAACATTCCTTTTTTGTTGGGGTGTTTTACCCGTCTGCTTGGGATACAGTCAACGTATTCCACCACCCCCATATTTGTGTTACGTGATCTTTTATTTTTTCTCTCTTTTTCTTTTTAACTCTCTTTATCTGATGCAAGATTAGCGTCATGCCTATAACAATTTTTTTTTAGTGGGGGGGTCTTACTTGTCTGCTTGGGATTCAGTCAACGTATCTCGATCCCCCAATTGTTGTGTTACGTAATCTTTTATTTATCCCCTCTTTTTCTTTCAAAGCTATGTATAGTATATATAAATCAAAACAAAGGACTTGCATCAGAATGTACCTTTCTCTAACTTTTGAGAAAAATTGTGTTTTTTTAGCATAGATTTTCAAGAGACGAATATCGATCCAAGAAAATAAAG
This sequence comes from Sepioteuthis lessoniana, assembly GCA_963585895.1. Lineage (NCBI taxonomy): Eukaryota > Metazoa > Mollusca > Cephalopoda > Myopsida > Loliginidae > Sepioteuthis > Sepioteuthis lessoniana. The sequence goes on along the minus strand of OY757921.1, from coordinate 1,374,524 downwards.
CATTGTAGCATTTAGCCTAATAAGCAGTATATTTACAAGAAAATCTGAATTTGACAGTCACTATTTTGCTTTATATTCTAGTTTTTCTCTGTCTCTATCTGATGTGGCTTGTTTTCAGCAAAAGAATCTCCATATACAAAAGCGTTCAGTGAGTTTAGTTTTATGCAAGTCACGACCTGGTTTCTTTGAATACCATTAACTTGTTAACTTTTCATGCAGACTTTTGTGCTCTCTGTCAGGGGTAATTGTTATCAGGCGATAATAAGATATTGTTCTTTCGCGGGAAATTCGTTTTCACTTAAATATTTAATTTTCTCAAAATGAGCGTTATTTGTGAAGAACGGATAACGAACGTTGCCTTCGGCGTCTGCTTCCGCTTTGCAATGGTTAAATTGAGTCATGTGAAATTCTTCTCAGAAATCATTTGAAAGGAAACCAGAAAAAATAAACAAATATGGTTATATCGAATAAGATAATGTACGGTAATGTTACTGACTAGGTGCCGGTAATGATAGACATGTCTATTTTACATCAGATTTTAACAAGAAGGTTTCTAAATAGACAGAAACTATATATGTGATTTAAACCAGCCTCTCGACATCATTAGTTCTGTCGGCGGGGCTTAGAATATGCTATGTTTATCCTTTGCAGACTGGTAAGCCCACCCTTAAAATAAAATGTCGTTTTCGTTTTCTCCTCATTAATTGGACAAGAACAGAGAAAATAAATAAATGAAAATTATGAATAAATCAACATTTCCACTTCAAAAAAGTACTTTGAATGATCATCGTTGAATTCTAATTCCTCCTAAATTACGTTTGCTCTCTCAGTAGCGTAAGTCTCCCTAACTCCTCAAAAATGTTTCCTTGGTTATCAAATCCAGTGGTAAGGCACACAATTTGGAGCTCTGGTGAACCTGGTATACCCCTTTATTACTATCACTTCCCGGTATAATCTGACCAAGAGTAAAATAAATCTGTTTGTAAAATATTTGTATTAGAAAGGAATACTTGATATCGTATAAGCGTGTAATAAAAAAGTTTAAGGAACTACACAAAAATATAAATATTCAGGCACAATGAACACAGATTCTTTACCTCTAGGGATGAAATATCCTCTGATACTCTGATATGCCATTTAATCAAGCGATCAATCGGAATGTCACAGCAATTTTTTAAAAAACTAAAAAACTGAAAATATTTTCCTCCAACCTTATAAAAGTGAAAAGCATATTTTGACGAATCAACAAATCTTATGTTCTATTATCGAGGTTGACATTAAACCCCATCCATACTTCCACCCCGTGGAGGTAGACATGGTGTTGGGGTTTTCGTTATTTAGATGGCTCTGCAAGTGACCTCAGCTAGTCCAGGTTAATTGCATTTACAGTCCATGTTGTTTGCCTGACCAAACATATTTTGTCAAACATAACTCATTAGACAAGATATTGAAATTTGTCAATACGTTTTCTTCCTGCTGAAGCAGAAGACATTTTTTTACTTACCTATTTGCTCCGTTAGCATTTTCTTTCATTTTTACATAAATTCTTTCTTTAAACTTCTACATTAACGTCTTAAACGATCTAAAAGAAAAAAAATGCTAATTATAAGTGTTTATATCAACTCATATTTTACCTCAAAATCACACGATGCAATTCACTTGACTAATGCCACAAAAAATACAATTTAAACTTTTTATATCAACACATATTTTACGGCTAAATCCCACGATGCAATTTTCTCAACTAATGCTGCAAAAAAGGTACATTTCATGAGTTTTTATATCAACAAAATATTTTAGGGCAACATCACACGATGCAATTTTCTCAACTAATGCTGCAAAAAAGGTACATTTCATGAGTTTTTATATCAACAAAATATTTTAGGGCAACATCACACGATGCAATTTTCTCAACTAATGCTGCAAAAAAGGTACATTTCATGAGTTTTTATATCAACAAAATATTTTTGGGCAACATCACACGATGCAATTTTCTCAACTAATGCAAAAAAAGCAAAAATTCTTCATTTATTTTGTTTTAAATTAATGCATATCTAACTGCTAAATCACACGGTGCAATTCACTCGACCAATGCAACAAGACAATCCAGAATTTATAACCTAAACAAAATATTTACTCATATTCAAAAAATGAATTCCATGAGGTAAATAACTCTTCTTACTAAACTTTCCAAATATATAGGGAGGATCTTAAATAGCAAATTCGTTTTGTAACTGAGTTAATACGAACTCTTAGACATATAACACTTCGATTCAGACATATCAAATTCCTGAAAGTAACCTGACAATTAGTTTTTCTTCATAAACCTGGTAATGCCAGTTATTGACTTGAAATTCGTATCGTATTTCTGTTGCCAAGAATAATTTGTCAGTCTAACAAGTTGGTCGATGTATTTATTATTTTTAATTAAACAGAAATCAAACCTAAATTGCCGGATGTCACCATCTCCAACCGGCAGTCGAACAGGACGAAATGAAAGACGTAAATAGGAAATGAAAATTGTGGGGCCTCATGATAACCTTCTACAACCTGGGGCAAGATAACATCGCGGTCTGACATTATCAGTAATGATGAAGTGTATCTGACAGTAACTATTGAATGAACCAATAACCCGAATCGATGTTTGCGGACATCGACACTTAAGTAACCAATATATCCACCATGTTTCACACACAGACACACACACACACACACACACACACACACACACACACACACACATATATATATATATATATATATATATATATATATATATATATATATATAAAAAATTCATAATGACAGGACAAAAGCTGAGTGGCTCGCGAGTTTATAGCAAATATCTTGAGCCGAGATATTGACCTAAAATGTTGCCTATGAGGATGATTTTGCAGGATTTATTGAGTGAAACACTTACTATATGTGGACTAAACAGAAAATTTTTGCACAATATTGCAGCATTTATGTGTCACTTATATGTGAAGAGACTTATCGGTGATAGCAAAAGGTTAAAGACTGCAGAAGAGAAAATCAAGAAAATTATGTGGTCTGATACGCGTAAGAAAGAATCGGAAATCTTATTAGTCATAATTAGTAATGACTAAAGAAGATTAGAAAAAAAATAAGCTTATGAAATACTACGTTGGTCACTATTTAATAAATCGAAATCCATGACAGAAGTTACTTAGAATCGCTTTACTTGATTTAAAGAAAGCAAACACCAGTCCAAAACTTTTCATATTTCAATAAATATCTTTGTTTCATAGAATAAAACGAAATAGTCTGGTTTGGTTTGGTTTGGTTGGTTTAAGGCATATCCACCTTTGTAGGTTATTTAAAGGCAAATCCATTTTTATACAATAAACAGTTTTATTTCAAACAATTCAGTTACTAAATTCAAACATTTTAGTTTAGCGTAATTACACAGTTTAGTTCTATTTGACCAAAAAATAGAATTCTATCGGATGGTACTACTCCAGGACAGAATGGTCCGAGGAGCGATGGTAATGAAGGAGTACTATGCATTTCCCAAAGCTCCAGAATTACTGAAGCTCCACCAACAGATTGTTTAGTGTCATATCCAAGACACTTGTTATGGGGTGGGGAGTCTAACCCTTCTGAAGAGGTGCACTCAGTGTATACTACAGTAGAAGCCGACTTGGCAAAAAATGAAATAGAAAAAAAGGTGATTAATTTTCACTGTTTTTGTTTGAAAGAAAAAGTCAATGTTTATCCAGTTCTGTAATCGATATTGCGGTAGAGTGATATTATACGATACACCGTATATTCTTTTGGCTGCAGAGATAAAGCATTTTACCCGACAACGTAAAAGGCGAGAATGTGAGACAAAATCGAGTTTATATGTGGTTCCCCACGGAAAGCAAGTCTCTCGTCGATTGGCTTTTAAAATTGCATATATTCAGTCGGTATTTCCCTTCAGAAGCACTTTACGCACCAGCCCATGAACCTAGCACTTATCACTTTAAGATGAAAAGGTAGAGAGCCTTCAAACACTAGGCTATTAATTATTGTGGCTCACGACACGGTTTGGGCTGTAGAATACACTGACTGCTTCTTTGTATAGGGGTAAGAACCCCCAAACAAATGCCCCGGGTATGACACGAAACAATCTGATGGTCTGGTTCCCGTAATGCTGGAGCTTTAGGGAATGTGGTGTACTCCTTCATTGTCATCGCTCCCGGGTCATCTTAAGCCGAAAATGGCAGCACTTTGTAGGGTCTTGTCTGTGGGTTAAATTGAACTAAACTTTGTGCTTATGCTAAACTTAATTGTTTGAAATAGAACTGTTTTGACATTTAAACTGTGAACTTATGTTGTCTAGTCACCATCATGACCAACTATACAAACACATATGCATATGCATGCAGAATCATAACGACGCAATGATAAAGACGAGCGACACCGTTCTTTAGAAAAATATCCCTCTCACTTTATTTGAAAGAGTTGTGTGTGACATGGAGTTGGAGACCGAACAAAACAGCAACATATTGACCCTCACTCTTATGACCATCAGCGTTTCTTTCCCGTTCTCCTGGGCTGCTCAACCGGGGCCCAGCCTCTCTGGGTGTTGGTTTTCTCTACTGCATTATATCTCCAACTCGTATGATTCCCAAACTCATTGAATTTCCTGTGCACTGAGTTATATAATAATTCATCGCCCACTCAATCTCTTCCCATAACTGGCCATCGGAATATGCACTTCCGCCGTCTTTGGAATGGCATGTTTGATCGTCATCGAGTGGAAATAACTGTCATGCAGTTCACCTGTCACCCTCTTCAGGTGCTTCAGTTTGTGACTTTACCGTGGGATTTTAACCCTGTCCCATATTGTCAGGCAAGCTCGCCCACGCCAACGGAATATAGAACTTCCGCCGTCTTTGCAATGGCAGGTTTGGCCGGAGGTCAATATACAACACTTATGCTAAAATGAATTGTTTGAAATAGAACTGTTTTGATTTTGAAACTGTGTACATATGTTAAACTAAGTTGTTTGAAATAGAACTGTTTTGACATTTAGCTGTGTAAACAAAAATAAAACTATACTTATAAAAAACTGAATTGTTTGAAATAGAATTGTTTATATGTATAGAATGGACTTGGTATTCAATAGTTTTTGTGCCATAAAACCAAACCAAACCAAATCACTACACCCCTGAGTAAAAAAATGAATTTATTTTGTGTTCATTATGTCTTTAGACGCAAAATTTACTCAATATTTCTAGCAAATAGATGGATATATTCACTCAAAAATGCGATTAGCTTGAGGCAATAATTAGCTGACATTAGGAGAAACTATATGTGGCCAGAAAAAGATAATTATATAATTATCGAGTATAACACGCACCTTTAAAATTGGGCTGAAAAAACTCGAATATAGAGCTTCTTATACATACACATTTACGGTACATATTTGCGCAACAAATCGATTATAAAAAGAAAATGTCGGAACAGTTTTTCTATGATCAATGACCAAAAATATATGTTTTCTAGGCGCAAGTATTTAGGTTTTAATGTAATAAGATATTGTATTATATTAGAATGAATAACAAGATTACATAAGAACGCATTAAAAATATAGCTCTTCTCTTTGATATTAATAGATTTCTATCTAAAATTCTATATAGAAATGCTTTATATATATATATATATATATACGTATTAAAATGAATAGATCCGAAAATAAATTTGAATTAGATATTTTCGGCTTTTATTTCATATATCCGTGCGCACAGGTACGGTTGTGTGCGGGGAACACATTTACAAATACGGAGGTATTGTTGACATTTGGACACCCCAAATGTCTTCCGGCATTAAAGTTAAATTTCTGTATCTTCTTATTGCATGCATTTCGTCTTCGTTTTTACTATTTATTCACAAGCTCCTCTCTCTCTTGTTTTCTATTCTCTCTACGGTTAATTCTTTCTTTCTTTCTTTCTTTCTTTCTTTCTTATGCACCATTTTCCTTCCTTTCCTCTCCATAATTTCTTCTTCTTCTTCTTCTTCTTCTTCTTCTTCTTCTTCTTCTTCTTCTTCTTCTTCTTCTTCTTCTTCATTAAGGTTTTTCGGACTATTTTCTTCATCTTTATTGTTATTTCCACAACGTTTCGGCCGATATGTCCTCCGGCCTTCTTCAGGCATTTGTCGAACTCAGGAATCGTCACGGAACTTCGAACTACGTCCTTTATTGAATCAACGGGGGTCGCCTGTTGTGATTCCATTAGTCCTAACCGGGTATAAGTGTTAAGCATTCCTGTATTGCTACTCGCCTGTAGCCAAGATTAAACCTGTAACCTCCAGATTATTGTCTCCCAAGAAGGACATATCGACCGAAACGTTGTGGAAATAACAATAAAGATGAAGACAACAGTCCGAAAACCCTTAATACTAAAAATCATCAAGCTTCGTCTCAGAAATTTAGACAACTAATTTTTTAATTTCTTCATAATATGTATCACTTTTCTTCATTAATCTTTTTAATTCTTTTGTTTTACATTTTCCAGCGTCTAATTTCTCCTCCCTTTCATTTACATGTTCCTTTTTTACAAGATGTATTCAAAATTTCCTCTTTACCAACACAGAAATTAAAAATGGACAAAACCTTATCTTCAGAACAGTTACCTTGTCATTCAAATACGTTTGACAAGTTCTTCATTTGATATGATCCGAAGCTGTTCCGTCATATTTTCTTTACATGTTACAAGATTTCTATTATTATGATATCGACTTCAAGACGATTTATGTACTGTTTTTGCCACAGGAACAATTATCAGCGTGCCATGTAATCGGTGCTGATAGACTAATGCATGCTGGATGGTCAGCACTGAACTGCTAAGTGGGTGAACTCTGTTGAGACAGTGTAGAATGAAATACACATAGAAAAGCCTGACTCTTTATCTTAATATCTTCTGCTGATTTCTTCTATCTGTTAAAAACGCTGAGACTGTGCTATAAAAACCTTCATTTCCATTTGTTTTTTCTACGACGGGGAAGTAGAATTTCGTTTGGTCATTGTTTCTCTGAAAAGTAAGCTGGCTCGCAGTTGCTTTCTGGGTTAAGTATACTGTTCGTCGCGTTAAGCTAATTGATACAAACGCAATGAATTTTAGTGTACTGCTATTTTTATTGTTTGTCCGATGATAGAAAATCACGAATTACCGTTGGGTCAGCAAGTGTGATTAACAGACTTTTCACAGAATTCGCCACAGAAATGATCAGAGTCCATTCTGCTTTGAAAACACACACCCCATGTCAATTAGTTGATCAAACACATTCTTACAATCGACTTTGACAGACGAATACTTTAAACAAGACTCTCAGTTACTCTTTGCATGACGGTCACCTAATATTTGTCAAGATCGAAATTAGACCTACTTTATATAGCCAAAAATATCATTCTTTTTGCTAGTTCCCTTATCCCATTTTTGACAAGCCATCCAAATTTGACTCCAACGCTTTTTTCTATTTGATATTGAATATATTATATTAAAATTATGATTATGTGCAACGATTTATTACAAAAAATATCTCGACTGATTTTAAACCAAGAATTGGTCGGGAACTTCAAAAAGTTCTTTTTAAAGTCTTTACTCGATCTGAAATTTTAGTCATTACACCTGTGTGTTGAAAATTGGATCATATATCTAATTTTTTTTGTCTGTTTTTTTGTTGAACTGCTCTTAAGATTCCTTCGTTTATCCATTGACAGGGTCATTTTTTCATTTGTTTATATGTATTTCTCCTTGATGACTGATTTTAAACTACGCACGAATATCACCCACCTCACACACACACACACACAAACACACACACACACAAACATACACACACACATATATATATATACATATATATATATATATATATATATATATATATATACATATATATATATATGTTTATATATATATATTAATACCACGAAGAAAAAAAGTATCTTGTTTCTTAAAATCATGCGTAAAATTGTTATATATATATATATATATATATATATATATATATATATATAACAATTTTACGCATGATTTTAAGAAACTAGAACAAGTCACACGCAGGTGGGTATGGTGAGTGGGAAAACTGAGATACTCGAATGATCCTTTTTTTTTGCCAAAAACTGCCGATTAAAAAGTACCTAAAGGGCTGGTCATAAAAAAATTTCGAGAATTACTAATGACTCGAATACACATCTTGATTTTATTCGTTTATAAGTTTCTTAGCTGTGTGTATAGAAACAGATAGACAAACAGAGAGATTTCGGTCTTATATTTGTATTGTTTCCTTTAGCTTCTCTTACACATCAATCAATCTTTTTTTTCATTATTTCTCTTTTTCATTTAACATTTTAATTTTTATTTTCCCTACCTTATAATTTGCCCTTATTTCCTCTTCTCTTCACTTCTTTCTTTCTCTCTCTCTCTCTCACACACAAACACACACACACACACACACACACACACACACACGCGGGATTTCACGAACCTCCTCCTCTGTTCTTTCTTCTTTTGTTAGTTTTACATCTTTCATCTACTTTAACTCTGCACCAGATTTTTTTTTCAAAAAGAATGAAAAAAATTTTTCGATGTATTTTTACCTTATTTTTAGTATATAAATTATTTTTTTTATCAATTCTTCGCAATCATTTTACAATCTGCTCCATTATTTCTTACTCTTTCTACTCCTCTCTTTCAATTTTTCTGACATTTGTTTCCTTTTTTAATTTATATTAAAAAAGTAGATCAAGATTAGAAAAAAGGACAAAAAGATATCATCTCCAACTTCCGGGCATCGTTAGGCTTTATTTTAGAATAAATTGATAAATAAATAAACAATTTGAATCTACAATGTTCAAAGGCCACGAAAAAGTTAAAAGAAGATCTACTTCCGTCAAAACTGCTATGAACAACAGTGTACAACCAGCATACATTTTGTTCTAAATAATGTATTTCTTGCTAAAAACGACCCGGAAGCCATGACGTTTTTTCATTCTTTTTTTTTTTTTACTCGGAATTATATTGTATGAATAAGAAAGGATATTTGTAGTAGAGGAGTGATTTTCCATCAGTTTATAATTTTCTTTTCGTTTGGTCTTTTTTTCTTCGTGGTATTAAATATTTTCTCGTTATTTTCATTTTGTTTTCTGGGTGTTTTCGACAGGAAATATTTACGCAGGAATTTGCGATCGTATCAAGATATTAAAAATATGTGTCTTGTTTTATTTCATGCCGGCGCCATTTTGACGATCATCGGACTGAATTATCAACGTTATTTATCTCAGAAAAATGAACAAGAAACGATGTAAAAACCAAACGCTGATCCGTGGAAGATTAAAGAAAATATGAATGCTCTAATGAAAGAACCAACACAGAATTACATATGTATATATACATATATATATATATATATATGTGTGTGTGTGTGTGTGTGTGTGTGTGTGTGTGTAAGACAGTGCTTGACAGGATGCAGGAAAGTGACAATATCAATAAAGTACAGAACAAATAAAAATTCAGAGAAACATGACAAAAAAGAGAGAAAGGTTAACAACAAAAAAAAAAAAGAGGTGGAGATGCAAATAAAAATAAAAAAAAAGAAGTAATTATCCTGAATTGCTCCTTTGCAGCAAATGTTGCACTAATTATGAAAAGTTGTCGGTCGAAGGGTATAGGGTAATAAAAAAAAATAAGCAATAGTGTGATCGTCTCACAGCAAATGGGAATTTACCCCCAAAAAAAACAGCAAAAAAGAGGCTTCTTAAAAGTGAAATATTTCTGTTTATTTCCTCACAGGTTACTGGAGTGGTGGACATATCTTTGCAGTTTTTCAGGACTTCAGCACCATTAATTGTCTCTCTCAGGTGTTTTTGATCTATCTTGTCTTCTCCAAGCTTTTGCCCGACCCACGTTTCGATCGTACGACACAAGCCTTGGCTTGCAACAAAGAAATGCCATTGACATGTTTCCGCAAGGAAAACTCCAAGAAAAAAGCTGGGACTCTTAAAAGCTGCACACAATTCCACGAGAACCAATTAAGTCGAAGCAAAAATTTATAACACATCAAAGAATAGCAATTACCAGTTATGTGGTGACAGAAATGAAACTGTTTATCACAAAGAAGAATGCAGCAAACTGCCACAAAAGTAGTATATGAGTAGGCATGACTGGGTGGGAAAGGTAATCTATTGGGAATCGTGCAATACATTAAAATGCAACCATACTACTAATAGTATATTCACAAACCAGAATCTGTCCTAGAAAACGAGACCCAGAAAATGTTATCAGCTTTAAAAATAATTAGGCTTTGTTTAGTTTTGTATTGAAAGAAAAAGTGTTTTAGAACGAAAAAGGTCTTTGAGAAAGAAAAAAATTGAATTCAAACCTGGGATAGTTCATTCGCCTAACAACTCAACTCCACAGATACACTCCAAAGATCGACAAGGATTATGTTACCATCACAGAAAAGAAAATAAACGGATAAAACGGAGAAAAATATGATTTAAATAAATTTTAATCGAACAAGACGACAAAGTTTAAATAATAATAAAAAAGATAGTGAATAGTAACAAAAAAATCAAAATTATTAAAATAACTTTATTTCTAATGAAAGTAATAGCATATTAAAAACGTGATAAGTAATGAAATAAAATAACCAAATAATTTTAAAAATAATTTAAAATAATTCAATTTATAATAAAACTATAAAGTAAAATGTTGAAAACATGAATGATAAAATGAATTCGAAGAAAAATATTAATAAAATGAAAAAAAAAGCAAAAATAAGAAATAATAGAACAATAAAATGGAAAAAGTAAAAGACTAAAAAAAAAGATAAAATTAGGAATTAGGAGATAGACATTGGAATTTAATTTTGAATACATGTCGACAAAAGAAAGAAAGAAAGAAAGAACGAAAGACTGGTTGTTTGTTTATTTAGGTTATTCATTTATTTACGTTATAGGTTATTTAATGCCAAATCCATTTATATACAAATAATCAGTTCTATTTCAAACAATTCAGTTTAGCATTTGTACATAATATAATTGTCAAAAACATTTCTATTTCAAGCAATTTAGTTTAGTCAAACAGTTCTTATTCAAACAATTCAGTTTAGCTTATCTATAGCTGTGTACACACATAGCTAAATGTCAAAACATTTATATTTCAAACAATTCAGTTTAGCATAAGAACGCAGTTTAGTTCTAACCCATAGTTCGGGCCCTATCAGGTGCTACCAATCCGGGCTAGAGTGAACCTGGGAGCTGTGGCAATGAAGTTTTGCTCCATATTCCCCAAAGCACCAGCATCACTGAAACCTCAATATCAGATTGTTTAGTGTCATATCCAGGACACTCGTTGGAGGGTGCTGCAGTTGTGTTATCGGTGTATTCTACTGCCCCAGCCAACTGGACAAAGAAAGAAAGAAAGAAAGAAAGAAAGAAAGAAAGAAAGAAAGAAAGAAAGAAAGAAATGTAATGATGATAGAAAGTAAAAATCTCAAACCAAATCAGAAAATAAAACCAACAAAATAATTGAGAAATAAACAAAAATCAATGAAACAAAAAAAAAAAAAAAGAAAAAATTGAAAGAAGAAAATATCTATCAGAATAAGTAAAATTAACTTAAAAATAAGAAAATGAAATAGCTAAAAACTTTTATGGAAAAAAACAGTGGATAAAAATTGAAAAAAACACTGGGACAACAACAGTTAAAATATAAAAAAAAGCATATATATATATATGTGTGTGTGTGTGTGTGTGTGTGTGTGTGTGTGTGTGTGTGTGTGTGTGTGTGTGTGTGTGCGTGTGTGTGTGTGTCGATAGATAGATACATAGATACCATATATGTAGTTTGTTTCACTGCCCCATTCCTAGTCTAATTTATTCTGCCCATCCCAGATGGAATCCAAGCCAGATAAATACAGGTGGGGTCCCAGACAAGATGGAATTCCAAAGACGATGGACACCGGACATTAATCCCTTCCTAACACTTCCTTTACCCTGCTCTAATTTGCAAACAATCGCTACATTCCACTCTGTCATTTATTTATTATTTATTTGAGCCTCGTATATTTTCATGCTCTCTGTATATTTCGGTCTATTTCTCTCTCTCTCTTTCTCTCTCTCCCTCTTTCTCTCTCTCTTTTCTCTCCCTCTCTTGCTCACACACACAAAGGAATGCGCTCACTCACTCACTCATAACCCGCAAAGAAACCACACTGTAAAGACAATAAACCAACACACACACACACAAACACACACAGAGGCACGCATATATATATGCATATATATATATATATATATATATATATATATATATATATATATACAAAGACAGAGGGGGATTCTGGTTTATTTGGTTTGTCTGGTTTCTTTGTTTTATGGCATATTAACCATCATGGGTTATTTAATCCCGAAGTTACTCTTGTAGATGAACAGTAGTGGTTCAATTTAACCCATTGCTGGAGAGATAAGATGAATTATACCTTTTCTGAGGTTATTAATCCGAAAGTCAAATGAATAGGGGCACCTTGAGAGCGAACTCGATTTCTACAACGTCGAAGTGTAGCGTGCTAGCCACCATGCCAAAGGAGCTTCTCTTTCTCTCTCTCTCTCTCTCTCTCTCTCTCTCTATATATATATATATATATATAGTGAGTGGGGAGAGAGAGAGCAACCCGTGGTGCAATGGATATGGTCGTAAAAATTGAAATCGGCAACCCGAATTCAACTCCTGGACGAGGCTCTTTGTATTTCACATAGAGCTAATACATCAAGGGAAGATATAAATCCAATTATCCTCACTCTGTCTATGAGTGAATAGTAGGGTAGATTACACTCTTTAACTTTGGTATACTAAGATTCAAGGTAATTTCATTTTTCGTCCAATTCACACACACACACACACACACACACACATATATATATATATATATATATATATATATATATATATATATATATATAGATAGATCATAGTCATGTCATGCCACAGGCACGGATATCCCTGACCCTCTCTCGCTACTTATCCCAATCGTTTATCGCCTCTGGCAGGTCTTCAGGGTTACATCCCGTATCTTTACAGAGCTGCTGTATGTATGTTCGAGCTGGTCGTCCTGCTTTTGCCCGGCCATATGTGGGGGTCCATAGTAGTACATCACTTATGAGCTCGTCCCTGCTTCTCAAGCAGTGTCCTGCATGTCTGGTTCGTCTAACTTGGATAGTTTTCGTGATGGAAGGAAGGTGGCCGTATAGTTGTGTGCCTTGTGGGGTGTTGCCGCCAGGACTTGTTCAATATTGCTCGCAACATTCTTGTGTAATTGCCGTCTAGCCTTTTCTCCAACCGTTTACTTAGTGTCCAAGTAGTGCATCCATACAGCAGTATCGATAAGACCGCTGCCTGGAAGAAACTGCGTTTCATTTTATCGGTCAGGTCTGATTTCTATATGATCGATAGCCTATCGATAGCATATATATATATATATATGTACATATATATATATATAGAGAGAGAGAGAGCAGATATCGATGACGCTCCCTGTCAAAGGGAATGTTCCTCTCTGTGGTGGGATGTTTCAATCTAATATTTATTTTTAAATATATAAACGTAAATAACTGTATATTTATTCTTCACTTGCCACACGCACACACACCTACACAAATACTTTCTAGTACCTCTCCACTTGAAAGCATGTGACACAAGGTCAATTTTTAGCAGATTTTAGCAAGTTTTAATTCAGAGTTTTCCTTCTAGACCGATTACTATACCAAGGTTAAAGAGGCAGTCCGCCCGACAATTTATCCATAGATGGAGAAAGTAGAACTTGATGCATACTTTTGTTGTGGTTATTAGCACTATGTTAAATGCAAAGGATTCGAACTCGAGTTACTGTGTCCAATTTCCAACAACGATAATCATTATACAACGGATACATTCATATACGGATACATTCATATTCGAATATATTTACTATTAATGATATTGCTTTCTCTAATCATAAATAAAGAGTACAAAATACCAGTCATAGACTATAAATAGTTCATAATTACGATATCTTAGACACAGAATGAACGGCGCCTGGTGACGACAAGTTTCTATCCAATCCGATCATCAGACAAAGAAACTGACATTCACCAAACGCCGTTTACTGTGTCTATGCTATCCTTACTCACATTGAGGGTTGAGCACTTTGGCGAAGGAATTAACGGTTGCCACTCTCGTAATGAAAAGCTCGTCTAACGAATTGATTCAGGTAGCCTTTCGGGTCTTCAGTTCAAAGATTCGAATGTTCTTAATACAAAAGATACGTCCCGCCAGTAGAAACTATTCAGAGTTTGAGAATAATTGCCAAAGATCTTATATGCTATTTGTCCTTTAAGATTAGCTAATTTCCCCAGGGAGTACCTGCTGTTTCTGCTGCCATTTAGTCTATGAATAGGATGGACGATACTTATATTGTATTATACCCACAACAAGTCCAACAGCATTTCGGTTTCCGATAGCGTAAAATGTAAACAGTTAAAAGGAATTTAATACATATACGTTAAATTCCCTAGCTTGCATTAAGGCTGCTGCTGGATGTGGAGTCATGTTATAAGGCTGATGTAAAATTAACCGTGTTCAGATCCCAGCCTGAAGCGTCTCGCGTTTCTAGCCACACTAATTGTGGATGACAATATATATATATATATATACACACACATATATATATATATATATATATATATATATATATATATATATACATCACATTTTACAAACTATGCATGTTAGACGAATGAGACACTGTTAGGGAAGTAGGGGCGAACTCAAAGGCAATATTCTCACACCAAATAACCACCAGTGTTAGCCGACCTGAAAATATTTATATTCATCTAATCTATGTGAACACGGGATGCCATCAAGGGAACCTGCCAAAATCCATGGATGGCCTGAAACTCTAAAGTATCCATGCTATCAGCATGGATGACTATGGTGATATACATATATATACACAAACATATAATATAATATATATATATATATATGTGTGTGTGTGTGTGTGCAAAACTGTATTCGCACATTGTGCTAGATTGTTGTTCTGATACATTCCAAATATTTCTAAGAATATGACATATATGAACGTTCACACGCGTAAGTTTCTACCACATCTGTTCCATAAAAAAATGAATCAATAGTGTTATCAAATTGCTAAATAAAAGACAAGTTTTATGCCTAATTGGAGACATTTGAATATGTTTTTTTTATTACGCCATCTGCTCTCAGATTAAAATGCATACTTTTCAAAGAATAAAACGTTTTTTGTTGGTAGATGATTTGTTTAGAGTTGTATAGTTACTTTTAAATGCATATAAAGAATAAACTATTTGATTCTTGATATCAGTCAGGCGATCGTAACTACTCATGAACTTCAATGTTGCGCCAAAGACCACTAGGGATACACACACACACACACACACACACACACACACACGCAAAATGTATATATATATATATATATATATATAGAGAGAGAGAGAGAGAGAGGGAGAGGGAGTTCGGGAGATTCTGTTGAAGTGAAACAAATCAAGACCACTAATTTTTGTTCACATTGGTAAATAGGATTAACGGACTTCTCTTTTTATTCTTTTTGCATTGATAGGAGAAAAATATATCTTGAAACCGATATTTCTGAATTGACCAATTAGAGGACCAGCTATTGAAAAGACGCCTCATTCCAATTGAGTTAATTCATTCGTAATCAGTTCCTGGCCGGACACAAGATGGTCTGACCAAGTTGCGTCAATCCCTGTCCCACGGATCGTTAAAAACATAACATTGGCACAAAAAGCATGAACAAAGCAACCAAAAAAAGCATGTGGTCATCCTAGAGTTAGGATAATATTTGATGCCTTAAGAAGTTTATATCAAAAAAATATATCTTTAGCAATATCTGAAACTATATAACTTGTGTAAAAACAAAGAAATAAGCATTGCACTGAAATATTGAGACAGTGAAAAAGTGATGAAAGATAAGGTTTTGGTTTATGGTTGATTGATGTCACGTTTTCTTCCACTGATATGGATTCAATTACTTTTTTTAGTTTTGTTTGCTTCCATGTTTCTTCGTATGAATTTACTCTCGTACCCAAATTTTAGAATAACTCCGTTTCTTTTTTATAACATTTTTTTCTGTTATGCAATATGTTTCTTCTTTGTATAACTAACAAAATCTTAATCTTTCAATAAGTTTCCAGACTTTTTTTGTACAGGCCTTTAAAATTTCTGCAGACTCTTGAAAATTCCGTATGTTATTACTGTACATCTTATGAGATGACTGACCATTTTTTTAAATTTCAGCTTTAAATGAACAGCTATAGCAGGAATTTTAATACACCCTATTAAGCACGATTGTCACTGCTGGTGAATTTCAAAAATGCGGTCTGGACGTGAGAACACTTCAGAAGAAATATATGCAATAGAATTCTGTTGTAAACTTGGAAAAAATGCCACTGAAACGTATGGAATAATTCAGACTGATTTTCCACCATCTTGCATGAATCGAGCATCAGTTTTTGAGTGGCTTAAGAGATTCAAGCATGGCAGGGAGTCTGGGAGGGATGATGAGAGGGGTGGGAAGAGTATGGCAGTCAATACACGACAGTTTATTGGCCAAAGGGTAAAGGTTAGGGTTAGAGTTACTATGTTGAGGTTTTAAGGGAGTTCAAGGAGAGATTCTGTCGGAAGAGGACAGCACTCTTCAAATCGGGTAAGTGGTATTTCCAGCTGGACAATGAACCAGTCCACAACTCCATCCTTGTCACAGACTATTTGAGCAAGATGGGAATCAAGACAATTCCTAACCCTCCTTATAGTCTAGACCTTGCTCCCTGTGACTTTTGGTTAAAAAGAAAAACTTCGAGGCTGTTGTTATGAAATACTTGAGGAGATGAAAGAGGCTGCGATGGAGGTCATTGACATGCTCGCACAAGAGGACTTCAATGGGGCCTTCCAAATGTTGTTGGAACGATAAAACAAGTGCATTGCAGCTGGAGGAGATTCCTTCGAAGGGGACTAGAGTTTCATGTGTGTACTATTAATAAAAGTGCCCATACGAAAAAAGTCTGGAAACATTTACTGATCCTCGTATATATATATGCTTTAAAGCATATATACATATATATATATATATATATATATATATATATATATATATATATATATAGATAGATAGATAGATAGATAGATATTGCAAAGCATGTAGTTGTTGTTGCAGCATATGTATGTAAGATTTGGATGCTATGAGGAAAGACTAAGACCGTGCAATCACCATAAATTCATTAGAATATGGTACAAGCACTCGCGAGCTGGATTTTGAATTTAAAAAATATGGCATAAAAATGCAGGGAACTGATTGTAAAATGGAAAGGGATTAAGATTTAGATTGCTGTTTTTTTTTAATTAGACTAAAATGATACTTTGGTTCTGATAGCAAATATTGTTTCCGTATAGAAAACTGCTGAGTAATCCTAAAGAGTTAAACATCTTTTGAGAGAATTATCATAGAAACACTAGTTGTATAATTTTCGATTAGTTTTTCAAGATCTTTTCATACCGAGATAAATTGTTCAGGTTACAAGAACTTTTTCGACATTTTTAGGATGTTTACTTTGTAGTCCTTCATAATTTCTCATGTCAAGGTAAAAATAGAATAAAATGAATAACTAAGAAATAGAATATTGATTACAGAAACATAATTTTAATTTAAGTGAGTGGGATTTATTAGATCTATTGATTAAAATTTTATTTCTGTCTTAATGTTTAGAGCTGACGAATCAACAATACCATGTAATCTTTTTACATCTACAGTGCAAATTATCAGTAAATCTAATTATTAATGCTTAATTAGATGTGAATAATTATTTAATATCTCAAATAATTCGGTAATTAATTTTCTTTTGAAATTTAGAATTTTGCATTCTGTCTTTCATTACGATCGTTTAAATATGATTATTGTTCATTTTTAAAGAACTTCTGTCGATGAGATCTCCTTCCAAATAAATAACAAAAAATATTCGTTAGAACATTTTTAGAGTTCGAAACATATGTACACTAACATCAGCGGTTTGATACCAAATCGAGGTTCGTCGATAAAAGAAAGACAAATAAACACTACCCATTTTTTTTTTTATATAGATTAAAGTGCCACCTCTTTTAATAGCAGTACAAAACAAGGCTATACATATCAATTATGGATCATTAGAAAATCATAATACGCAAATGAATAGCAAGTGTAATTTATGCAGTGACAGAGATGAAATAATTGATCACATAATAAGAGAATGCAGCAAACTGACACATGAGAAATATAAAAGTAGACATGATTGGGTGGAAAAGGTAATCCACTGATAATTATGCAAGAGATTAAAGAAAAGATTTTGTCATCAGGCAGCTTTTGTTTTCTCCAGCAAACTACAGGGGGAAAATAATAAAAAGCAAAAAAGATAGATAAATATTATTTTCTCGCCAGAGAGCTGAAAAGGATGTAAAACCAGAAAGTGACCGTGGTGTGATGGTTATCGTCGTAGGAAATGGACACGGCGACACGAGTTCAAATCCTGGATGAGACTGATAGCATTTCACATAACACTAATACCCTTGGGAAAGGTATAAATCCAATTATTCACCTTCCAGCTATGAGTAAATAGTAGGATAGACTAGGCTCTTCTGCCTTGGTGAGGCTACTAGTCTAGGTGAAGGAAAACTCTAAATTCAAACCTGTTAAACTCTGCTTAAAAATCGACCTTGTGTCATATACTGCCTGAGTGGAGGGGTTGGGTAAATAAGGATAAAATCTAGTGTTAATTAACAAAAAAGAAAGAGACAGGGGCAGAGTCAGAGAGAGAATTTGCCGTTTAGTGGAATTTTTCCTTCCAACGGACTACAAAGTGAAAATAAAAGAAAGCAAAAAGATACACAACTATTTGGACCTTGCAATTCAAACTAAAAGGGGTAATGTTGATATTAATTGTGATTGGTGCGTTTGGAAAGGTTCGCAAAGTCTTGGAATAAATATGAAAAATTGGAGTTCAGAAGAAAATCAAGACCATCCAGACTAAAAAAAAATTGTTGAGATCGAGCACAATACTCAGAAGTATTCTGGAGATATAATGAGACGTGTTGTCATTATAAATCAAATAAAATACTATGGCGTAGATAGACTACAAAAAAGCCTATGGCCTGGCTTTGGCGTGCAAGCGAAAGTCAACCGTCTTCTTCCGAGCCAAGAACTCAACTCAACTGACTTTTTCCAAATCCCCAAAATCCTCCGCGCGCGCTTCCGGTGCTTGATGTCATTCACATCCCCAAGTCAAAACTTCCATCTGGGATTTTTATTTTGACATATGTGAACTACACATCCTCTCCGCACGCGCGTCAACACCTGTGCTCAAGTTTGCACCTAACTAACCCATGTGCTGAGCCGAAACGTTCTCAGCCTAACTAAACCCAATAGCAAGATATATAAAACGAAATCCCTCGGCCATTATATTACAATTGAAGTTCGCTAGAGTGATTAGAGTGAAAACACCATAATAATACATGATAAGGAAGTGCTCAATTTAACTGAAATATATCAATAGTTTGGATTTAATTATAATTTACTTTTCCTGAATTTATTTGTGGAATAATTCTTTACGGATTATTTCATGTAAATAACATTACTAATAATTCAAGCAATTCATATTTTGAAACAAACTGAGAAAAACACTCGTATTTATACCTCATTTCTTCTTGTCTTTCACTGTTCAAATAGAGAAGTATTTCTTTTTGTGAAAATAAAACATTTTTCTTTGACAACAATTTGTAATCTAATGAAGAACCGGGCTTATAATTATGTAACGTTGAGATAAGAACGACTGACAAAGAAAAATCTATTTCCGGCCACAAGAATGTGTCTTTATATTCTGATCCACCCTTAGCGAGGACAATGGGCATTATTCTTTTTATATTTGTTATTATCAAAGCAGAAATTGCGCTGAGAAATATGTATTACTGAATAGGTAACTCCCTTGAACACAGAAATAAGTAATGATATTTTCTTGAATATTTCTAAAAGAATATTCCAAACCACAAAACTTGGGACTGGCTCCTTTTTTCTACGTGTGACCGATTTTTGTCTATCCTTTCATTTTATCAAATTAAAAAAAAAGGTCATTTAAATTCCAACACAAAATAGGAGCATCACTTTTTATCTATCCACCCCCCACACGCATAAGTGTGTGAGTGTCAATAGATAAAAAGTGATGCTCCATTTTTGCAATAATGGAATTTTAATATATATATATATATATATATATATATATATATATGTGTGTGTGTGTGTGTGTGTGTGTGTGTGTGTGTGTGTGATATAAATATACATATATGTGTGTGTGTTGATAGTTGAAAATTATATATACATATAAAAAAGTTATATATATATATATATATATATTTAGAGAGAGAGAGAGAGAGAGAGAACGAGAGAGCGAAAGAGAGAGAGGGGGGAAATGAGAATGTGCATTGACGTGTGTGTACATAAAAATGATCTGGATGATTTCAAATGTATTCTTTTAAGTTCATGGTACATTATATATATATATATATATATATATATATATATATATATATATATATAAATATATATATATATATATATATATATATATATATTTATTTATATATATATATATATATATATGTATATATTCGCCTCTGTGTGTGTGTGTGTGTGTGTGTGTGTGTGTGTGTGTGTGTGTGTGTGTGTGTGCTTGTCTCCCCGCTTTTGTCCGTTTTCTACCAAAAATTGGGTCATAATAATCACCATTTCTTCCCACGTCAAACATATCTGAAAAGCTTGTCTATAACTTTAAAATTGCACATGACACGATCTAAATGTAAGCAAACTTGTTCATCAGACTATTGTTAGTGAGTTCGATTTTAAATGGGTGCGTCCAAGTTCAATATGAGCATAGTAAGTTTCGATAGTATTTGATAAAGATAGCAATATGTTTTCAATGAATAAACTTATTTGCTTTAGACCGATTATAGAAAAAACATCACTTTTTAGAAAAAAAAATATTAAAATGAATAACTGTTTTAATATCCATTTTTACACATTTTTTTTTATCAACACATTTCTATAATGCTATATATATATATATATATATATATATATATATATATATATATATATATATATATGATGGACTCTACAGTCGACCTCGACGTATGAGGGCTTAAGTGTACAATTAAGTATCCGAACCCCGTTGGTCATGCTTACTGACGTGGTTTCATTTCTTGATATTTTAGACAGAGTTAAACGCAAACCACATCGTCTAGAATTTGAACTTGGCTCACCATATCCTTTTGTTTTTCGGCAATCATCATTATATCAGACACACACATATTTCCATATTTGTGCGTATGAGTGGGTTTCCGTAAAACGTGACTAAGATTATAAAAGAAATCATTAAAGGGGGATAATCATTAAGTCTATCTCTTACTCACAAACTCAATGCATTTATCTAGCAAGCCAGCTTGTCAGTTCGCCAGCCATATGTTCTCATGTGCTTGTGTGTGTGTGTGCTAGTGTGTGTGTGTGTGTGTGTGTGTGTGTGTGTGTGTGTGTGTGTGTGTGTGTGTGTGTGTGTGTGCTGTAAACAGTGATTAATATTATTAAAAAAATGACCTACGTTTTTTAATTTAATCTTTTTTCTTCTTTTTTCTGTCTCTTTCTCTGTCCACATCTCTGTCTGTCTGTCTGTCTGTCTGTCTCTCTCTCTCTTTCTGTCTGTCTGTCTGACTGTCTCTCTTTCAATCTCTGTCTCTGTATATATATTCATGCACATGTGTCTGTATGTCTCTATGCGTTGCTGTGTGTGGCTTATACACTTTCAACCATCACTGGCCATTTTCAAGAAGATAATTTATGAGTTTAAAGTCAAATGTATATATATATATATATATATATATATGTGTGTGTGTGTGTGTGTGTATGTGTGTGTGTGTGTGTGTGTGTGTGTGTGTATGTGAGAGAGAGAGAGAGAGAGAGAGAGAGTCCAATGTGTACACTGGTAATTGGACTGAAAGATTAATGCAGATACGTTTTGAATGCCAGTAATAGGTCCGTTCTTAGAACTTCCGACCGGATGTAGAACTTCCTATTCGATGATGGACTTCCTGTCTCAAGAAGTCAAAGTTTTCTTTTTCTTTTTTCTGTCACTTTTTAGCTTTTAAACGAAATGTAGCAGCCTTTCGAAAAAAGAAGCGATTTCATATCTACTGATCTATCATTCTACCCTTTTGAAAGCTTTCATTCTCACTGTACTGCACCAATATTTCGTTTATTTTTTTATTTCCTCGAGTTCTTTTCTCAGCAGATTTTACTAAATTTTGAATATATTTTGCAACTCATTCTTATTCTGTAATTCGTTGAAAATCCTCGCCTCTTTCTTTTTTAGCGTTTGATTTTTCTTTCTTTCTTTCTTTCTTTCTTTCTTTCTTTCTTTCTTTCTTTCTCATGTTCCAACATTATTCAGGAGAATCCATTTTTTCAATTTCTAGAAAGGTATTTTTATTATTTTCTTTCATTTTCTTCCCTTTCCCTCATTGATAATTTTATACATCTACACAAAAATGAACACCTATCTATACATAACTGACTTCATACACATATACTTCAAAGTTTTTGTCAGTATATGCCGTCCGTATAATAAAACTTACTCATGCGCACGAAAATAGACATCTGCCAACATATATGTCTTCAGGAAGATAGAAAATCAATGGCACGAATTTAGTCTTGATGATGAAATATGCATAAAATCTGCTTGGTTAGAATGAAGGATCTACTTACATATATACATATCTGTAGAAAAACCTCTTCTTAAAGTCTGAGTAAAAATATATTCAAAATACTATAAAATTATAGTGTGTGACTATACATATAAAAATTTCTCTTTCTTTCTTTTTTTCTTTTGTTTAATTCGAATTATTTAATTTGTAATATTTATAAACGATCATAATTAGTGTCTACAAAGTTAATTCTTATTTGAGTTTTCTAAATAGAAATACGAATCGGAAGCAAATAAACGACCGATTTATTGTAATTGGGCGACGGCTTAAAAAGAAACCTTACCGTTTATTTTCTTGGATATCGTAAGTAAGTTTTAGTTCTAGACTTACAACCCAGACTTATTTTACTCCTCTCTCTCTCTCTCTCTCTCTCTCTCTCTCTCTCTCTCTCTCTGTTTCTACTCCCTGGTATTGCCATGGTGTAATGGTTATCTTCTTAGAAAATGGACACTGCGACCCGAGTTCAATTCCTAGAAGAAACTGCATTTCACACTGTGCAAATACACTTGTGAAAGCTATTCAAGCCAAGTATTCACCCTCCGGCTATGGGTAAACTTACTATGGCAACCCTTGATGGAGAAGGAAAACTCTGAATGTAAACTTGTTAAATTCCGTTAAAAATTGACACTGTGTCGCATCCTGTTCGTGTGGATGGGTTAGATAAATATAAACTCTCTTCCATGCCGGTCATCTTCGGTATGGAGCTTCAATGTCTACTCCTCCTAGGACAATAAACGCGCAACTGACTTTTTAACCTTTAATCCCTCTGCAACTTTCTAAAAGCTGCAGGTTGCCATGTGCTTATAATCCATTCACATTTTCCTAGTGTGACGTGGTATGCTACTGAGAGAGGGAAGGGGAGTTCAATTCCCTTACGCTTCTTTTATTTGAATCAACAGGCACTAAGACTGACCGTTAAAATGGTATGTGAAAGAAGATCAAGCTACTCGCACTCTGTGACCTGTAGTCTGTTGAACGAAAGAAGTCTAGGTCAATGGAGTAGCGTGACCTGACGGGGTAGTGCAAGAGGAAAAGTTGAATGATTGGCCCACAGACTCTTCGCGCCAAAACGCCATTACCCTTTAGAGAAATTTGAAGAAGAATCTTTAGTTTTGGACAGAAGCCAGCGAGAGCAACATACTGATAGCCGCCGACTCCGGGAAGGTGACTCACCCGTAAAAAAAGAGAGAAAGAAATCTGAACATTGAAAACCCGTCAAAGATAACTTAAACCGTTTTCCTTCTACAATTCCTAAATATTGGAAAGTTATATGTATTCAAAAAAGAAAGAGAGAAACTGAAAAGGTTCCTTTTCATCAATAGTTAAATTAGTGAATGAACTTTGTTATATGGTTCAGTCCGGCGACTTAGACACTTTTCTCAAATAAGAGAAAAAAAAGGAAAGAAAAAAGGGAAAGAAGAAAAAGGACTGTTGATTGAGAGACATTTCTCTTTGATCATTTCCTGTTGGCTTAACATTTTGTTATATTGTAAAAAGAAAAGAGAAAGGAAAAAGAAGTTTCTGAAATCTCATCATTATTTGTTTGGTCGTCGCCTATTAAAATTTCGTTGTACTTTAAATGCACCCTTGTGTTGAAATCTTTTGGACGTGTTAATTCCTCTGTCGATTTCACTTCTTTTGCACATATCTGTTTCAGCCTAGTATCGCTTTCATTAATTCTCGCTAAACGTCTTATTGCTTCCATAAAACATTACAGAATAATTTTGGAAATTTGGCTACAGTTAATATTTTCTAACCTAGAAGTTCGTTCTTCTGCTATCTGAGTGGGTAGGAAGACAAAGGACTTGGCGGTGTATGTGAAAGTGAATTGGCACCCCTTTACCAACGTCTGAGATCAGTCTAGCTCCAAATAAACCCTCCACATTATTTGCCGGTTTACCATATTCCCGAAATAGGAGTCCTGACTGGGACTTATTTTGCGGAGTGTCAAGTGTCAAACTGCCCTCGATGTTACATGCGCATAAAATGGGCTCTCGCCCTGGGAAAATTATTTATGCAACGTCCCACTAGTCATGTTTCTAGTCATGATGGTGATAATCTATGGAACCCTGAGTATATAAATATCTAAAATATCAAAATATTCCGATATTGATTTTTTGAAATTTCAGCCATTCGAAGTGTGATCATAATCTATCAAGATTAGACGTTAAATGGGTTATCTAATTCCAAGATTTAAACATAAAATGAAGATGTGTACTCAGCTAAACAATTTACATAATAAAATTATGTTGTCTTGATGGCTCAGTGCCAATTTGAAAAAAAAAAAAACATAAAGAGAGTGATATTATTTTGAACAGAAATTTTTTTTAGACACAGAATTGTGCAAGTTCAGCACACTCCATATTCACAATAACTCCTTCCATGCAACTTTTTTCTAATTTCCTAAAGCTGAATTTATCTAAGGCTTAAAATTTGAGAACGTCGGGGATATCAAAAAATGTAATGGCGTACCTTCGGATCATATCGAAAGAAATACTCCCAGGAGCAGAAAACTCGCTTAAATGAATGCTATTGAATATCAACTTATATAGTAAAATGATAATATCTCGATGTCTAGACGTCTAGACTCCTGTCTAAACATCAAATAAGTCAGATCAAATTAGAAAAATATAAAAACAGTCTTGATACTTTTTAACAGCAAGTTTTGGGGAAAATAACAGGATTGTTTCAAATGTTGTGTTTTTTTACGTAAATAGATATTGCTCAGATAGAAAACATAATCTAAGTTAAAAGCAGAATATTTTTTCACTGTATTTTTTTCGGAGCTGGTATCCTTGAGAAATGAGAAATATCATTGTAAACGGGCAAGGGTTTGATACCCGTATCGGAAAAATAGGGTCTAAAATATTTGGCTTCGTGTTATCCTTTTCGCGCTTTTAAGCTAGTCTATGAAAGATGCAGAGGACATTAGAATAAATAAAACTGTTCCGTTTCTCTCTTTACAAACGAAGAGTTTTAGAGTTCTAAGATGTCGGGGTGCCCGTGGTTTAATGGTTACCGTCATAAGAAATGCACAGGGTGACATGAGTTCAAATCCTGGACGAGGCTGATTGCATTTAACAGAGCACTAATACCCTTGAGAAAGATATGAATCTAACTATTCTCCTTCCAGCCATGGGTAAATAGTAGGGCAGGCAGTTTTTTTCAGCCTTGGTTAGGCAACCAGTATAGAAGAAGGAAAATTCAGAATTTAAACCTTTCTAAACCCCGCTTAAAAATTGAGCTTGAGTCACATCCTGTCAATACGAACGTGTTGGGTAAATACACACTTCGATGAATGATAGACACGCTGATTAAGATGTGGGAAATATGCAGAGAATATTTTTTCAAATCTTTAATTAATTTCTCTTTCTGTCTTAATGAATACAAATCAGGTTTCAATATTTTTTAATATATCTCGGACACACACACACCCACGTGCACTTTCACATGCATATTTATGAAATATAAATACATACACAAACAAAAGTATAAAATGACTGGTTTGTTCACTTCATATAAACAATATTTGGTTTAATATTGTACAGCAGAGAATATGACAATACTGATATAAAAAAATGTAATCTGCTTCATTTTTTCCCCTTTTTGTTACCCAAAATGTACAGATAGGTGGATTACTGGTGGGTCGAATAAGGCTGAGCTGCATACAGAGGCCGAAGTACCAATCTTTAGTGAACCCCTCCTTTCTTCTTTCTATCGTCTTCCTTCTTATATAACATCCCAAACGCCCACGCATATTCTCGTGGTCCCATTTCCTCCAGCGTGCCCTCTGCACAAAGCACTTGGTCACGCAATTTATCTGGCATTTCCACCGAGAAGACCTGCGTCCTATTTACTATAGGTAACAGGTGCATTTCCTGTAATTTTCGTTCAACCAAGGTTTGACTTCCACCACTGTATGAATAGATGTCAAAGAGGTCTTCAAGTCAATAGCCAAATCTAGTAAATACCAATGTCAATTTTTCATGCAATTACGTAGTTTTAAGTCACAATTCCTATTTCATTATAATAATCTATGTACAACTATAGCTTAGAATGACAATTAAAATCTATGTTGTGCATAGTTATATAATTTCAAGTATCCCTATATAATACTGATATTAAGCAAGCAGTTGCACGGGTTTAAGCAAGTATTCAGTAAATGTTGTTATTTTAAATAATTTATGATAAACACATATTTGATCAATTATATTAATACAACTAAGATATAAATGTTTTAAAAGCAAATGTATTTCAAAATACTAAAAGAAAATGTTCGGTCTATTTGACGCAAAGATGGGTCCCTTAAACTACTATCACACTAGGCCCGACTGAATCAGGGAGTTATGGCTACTCAGTTGGACGCTCTAATGCAATTTCGTTTCATGCTTAGAACACCAAATTGCCCAGTCGGCTGGAGCAGTAGAATACACTGACTGCTTCGCTTCAAAGAGGCAAGACCCTCCCCAACGAGTCTCCTGGATATTATACAAAACAATCTCATGGTGAGGTTCCAGCAATGCCGGAGCTTTGCGTAATGCAGAGTATTCCTTCTTTGCCATAACCCCCAGGTCCACTTTGGCCCAAAGTGCTAGCAACTGAAAGGATCCCGTCTATGGGCGAAATAGACTAAAACTGCGTACTAAACCGAATTGCACGAGACAGAACTGTTTTGTCATGTAAACTGCATACTTATGCTAAACTGGATTGTTTGAAATGGAGCTGTTTTAATATTTTAACTACGTTCTTTTGCTAAATTGAATTGCTTGAAATTTCACTGTTTTTGTATGCTAAACTGAATTGTTTGAAATAGACATTTCTTGACATTTAAGCTACGTACTTATGCTCAACTGAATACTTGAAATGGAACTGTTTTGACATTTAACTATGAGTAAAGAAAAACTATACTTATATTAAACTAAATTGTTTGAATTAGAACTGTTTAACTAAACTGAATAGATTGAAATAGAAATGTTTTTGACAATTAAACTGTATACTTATGCTTTAAGGAATTGTTTAGAATAGAACTGTTTATCTGTATAAAAATGGATTTGGCATTAAATAACCAACAAAGGTTGATATGCCATAAAACCCAAACAAACAAAGAGAACACTAAAGTCATACATATTTGCATGATTCCATATCTTCTCCACTCCCGGCAAGGAGTAAACAGGCCAGAATGGATTCGCTTGCCTTGGAATGACAATCGCTTTAATAAAAGGAAAACTTTCAATTCAAACTAGCTTCACACTCGTTGAAAGTTGACCTTTTGTTGTGTCTTACTCGTGGCATAGTGGTTAGTTAGTTATATACGAGTGTGTGTGTGTGTGTGTGTGTGTGTGTGTGTGCCGGATTGTTAATCTATGACTGTTAGTGTGTATTTTAATGCTAACCAGGGAGAGTATCCAGTTTAAAAAGGCGCAAATTATATGTCATCTTATACATTACCTGTGTAAATTGAACAGCAGTACAGGTGCTTTCCAAAAAGCCACGACATTTTCATCTGAAAAAAGAATGATTATATCTCGGTCGACGCAACTGTAATTAGAATCTCAACCACTCAACTTGATTGTTTTCATTTTACAAGTTTCTCTGAACTATAACCCAGGGGATACGAGTCTCACGGAGTTTTCTCCCTTGGTAAATAACAAATCAAATAAATACACAATCGCAAGACAATGAAATTTTATGACAGTAAATTTAGAAGCTGATATTTTTTTTTGTCTTTAATTATTTCTTATTGTTAAAAACAAGATTAGATTTGTTATTTATTATGAAAACTTTACAATACGAATCTAAAACTGATGCAAACTATATATATATATATGTATATAACATTTGAAGGTTAGCCAGGAAGATCAAAACTACTTTATCTGATAAACTGACTCATTATCCAACATTACACGATCATATATATATATATATATATATATATATATATATATATATATATATATATATATATATATATATATATATATATATATATATATATATATATATATCATAATCGATTTCGCCGTTGTAGCATATCACAGAACAAGAAAGAATGAACAGGATAAATAACAAGATCTAGACAGACAAATGAAATATTTATAGAACATGAAAGTAACCTATCATGATCTGATTTTCTAAAGAGCCTGGAAAAAAGAATAGGTGAAGTGGATATTGGTAGAAGGTTTGGGACCGTTTCGACTATAACAGTAATGAGTTACACTATATTACTTAGAGTCCAGAAGAAATTAGTAGACTTTTTATCACACTATTCAAACTACTAATTATTTCGATTAAAGATGAATACAGATCACAGGAAAAATATTTATCAATTTTTTTATCGGGGGGGGGGGGAATAATTTAAGAAATATCTTTTCTGTGAAATGTTTCTCTTAAATCTTCGTGATTGTTATATCAGAGTTTATTTCTTGTGTGTTTGTCTAGACTGTTAATCCTGACTAATCAAAAAGACAATGACATTTTTTTCGCATCTTCAGTTTGACATATCCTTTATAAATCTAATGAGTAACGTTTAAATAATTATCGGTAATTATTTTAGCAACACAAATAAGTCGATAGTTTTAAATTTTTGTTGAAGTTTAGAAAAATTAATTCAGTATAAGTTATGTTATATAAGAACTTGCTAATTTTCTAAGTAAGAAATGATTTTACGTTAAAATATCTCCCTGTATCAAATTATTATGATTGTTCCATGCGAGTTTTTCAAACCAGCGTTAGCTGATGGCCTTTCACTGGAGGCTGATAGACAGCAAGTCTCCTTAATTCTCCAGGACACAGCTGAGTATTCTGGTAAATCTTAATGCTGTATTTTAGAATGGTCTCCTCACTTCCTTCGATTTTCAACTGACATAGCCTGCTTTCTAAACTTTTGAGGATCTTCCAAGTGCACCCATTACATGTGGTATTACCATCATCTTAATGTTCCTTTGCTTTTTTACTATCTGGTAAATTATAGGTACTTATCTTACTTTTAGTTTTCTTTCATTTCCACTTAATGGTCTGGCGGACAGTGAAGTTCACTATTCGTCAAGTTCTCTTTCTTTTTTTCGTTTTTATCAATTATTATTAGGTCTGGTCGTCTGGCTGGGATTAAGTGATCTGTTTGCAGCACAAAATTCCAGAGAAGTTTGTGTGTTTCATTCTCCTGGACATATTCTGGTTTGTGCATATACCCTTTAGTCCAATGGTAAAATTTCAATTTTTAGCACAAATCCTAGTGGATCACTTTCCCCACCCAGTCATGTCTACTCTTGTACGCTTTATACGCTAGTTTGTTGAATTCGCTTCTCATTTGATTAATCATCTCTTCTTTGTCACCACACAGCCTACACTTGCTATTCTGTTGAATATTATCGATTTTCGCTTTTACATAGTTGGTCATTATAGCGTTGTTTTCTACTCTTTCTTAGCTATGTCCTAGTCTTCTCCTCAGAGATTCAGTCACTTTGTCGCGTAAAATATCCATCCACTCGTTTTTCTTTTCATTATTGTTTCCTAGTTATGGTTGTTCTATTGATATTTATGTTGCCAATGCTGTTTCTGGTCGCAGTAATTAGTTTTTCTTTCCTCTTTGTTATGTTGTCTTCGAGTCCTCGTATTGCTACGTCTAACTTATCTGCAATACTGAGGGATCTTCTTTTTCTTGACACATATAATCTGTCAATATCATCTCTTGGATGTAAGGTCTTATGCATATTAATTAGTTTTCTTATTCGCTGGTCCATTTATTGAAGTTCTTTCCTCATCTACTTCAGGAATGATCCCGAGTATATTAAAATGGGGAAGTCAGTTGTTTATCTCTTTGATGGTATTTCTACTGCAGAGTTTGATTTTAATAAGATTTCATGTTCGTCTGAGATACTCCTTTTATTTTTCTTTCACGTCGAGTTGTTTGACGGTGTCCGCTTCCAATATTCCCAAATACTTGTAGTTTTCTTTTTACCCGAATGTTCTAATTCTTTCCAAATTTGGCAGTTCTATCCCTTCATTTATATTTCTCGTATCACTTTTCATTATTAGTTTGGTACATTTTTCTGTGCTAAATCTCATTCCTGTATCCTAACTGTATATTCTTATTATTTGTATTAGAGAATTCAATTATCATTATTATTATAATTATTATCAGTTGAAGCTGCAGTAGCTTTAGTAGTAGTAGTAGTAGTAGTAGTAGTAGTAGTAGTTATCTTGTTATAATTTCACCAATAATTCTACGTGTTATCTCCTCACATCAACAGCGTTGATGAGATACCAATATACAGCTCAAATTCTCTTCAGTGATTCATCATATAGTTCCCAAAATTTCCTTCTTAATTTCTTTTTCTTACCATTTTTTTCTGAAATCATCCCATTCAATCTTAGATATTTTGACACTATTGCTTTTTTTATTTGATTTATATAATTTCATCCAAAAACATATAAACGATATTGGCAAAATAATCAGATTTGTCAGCAGATTTAGTTTTTTTAAATCTGTCTTGTCAGGAAATTTCCATAAACATATCCATACATACCAAATAATATATCTAAGAGTTTGACCGCCTATTAACATCATAATTAATAATATTGATTACTTAAGCTTAGCATTTGACACATGGCTCCCAAGTGACAGTCATACACCGAGGATTGAACTTATTTCAAAATACTAATTGTATTCTAGACTAATTCATTAAAAATACCCGTCGAGGTCCTCTAGAGCATATTGTATTTTAATCTTTTTTTTTCCTAATGTACAATCTTGCGTCAAAAAATTAATCAAATATACACTTTCCAGTAGACACATCTGTCGATATGCTATAGAAAGACACAATAAGAAGGAATAATCGAATATTTCCAGATATTTGCAATTTGTTTTTTCAACCGTTTTGCAGGTGTTCTATTTTGTCCATCTTGCTTGTTTTAAATAATATCCATAACAATACCATACAGGTGTTTCGCTTTGATAACATATTTGTGATTGCATGAATTATATATACAAAAGTCATTCTAAGCCTAAATTAGAAATAAGAGCATTGCTGAACATTTTTGTTGTAGCAACACACAAAAAATAATTCAGATTTTTCTAGTTTTATGAGAAGTAGTAGTAGTTCATCTATGCTTATTTTTCTGGGTGAGGATAAGAATTTTTGAACAACCGTCCGATAAAAGGATATTATGAAAAGAAAAACTTGTTTCACTTTTCAGACGTTATATATCTATATCTATATATATGTATATATATATGCATTGATGATCTCCTGCATAGGTCGGTCGCTGCTTTCTGAACAAGAAATTATGATTTCACTAAATTAACTTTTGTAGCAAAACCTTAATTTATGTGTTTCCCATTATATTAGGATTTCAGATTTTTTAAATCATTATTTGGTAATTAGTCACTGTCAATATTTTGACATAAAACTGAGTTCTTTTAATTCCAAGTTTATTGTTTAATGGCATATCAAACTTTGTAGGTTATTTAATGCCAAATCCATCCTCCCAGAAGAATATAAGTGGTACTATTTAACTCATAGCTGGGGGGATAAAAGGGATTCTTACATTCCCTAAGGGTATTTGTCCGAAAGTGAACGTAAAAGTGAAACTGTTGTTCGAACTTGTTTACTACGATTCCACAGTTCAGCGATATATATATATATATATATCTATATATATATATATATATATATATATATATATGCGTGTGTGTGTGTGTGTGTGTGTGTGTGTGAGTGTGTGTGCGTTTAATTTGTTAATCTGCTATGTCCATCAAACAATATAGAAAAACATTTCCTGTTCCAGATCATTTATTTAACACACACGTAAACAAGAATACAGAGATATATATTAAGACAGCAGACATTTTTACAGCCTGTTTTACAGAAAGGGACATACCAAAATGTTGCGTTTAGCTTTTTATTTAGCTTTTCCTGGTAGCGAATGAGATATTACAACTGGGATTGTAAGCAGTTTAAGAATTGTCCAAAATATCCATAAGTACTGTCCGCGTTCGGCTGCTTTCAACCATGTTTAGTCATTTTCAAGGATATAGGTGTTGTTGTATCGTGAAGTGCTGGATTGATTCTGTGTTCAAGGGATTTTCTGCTGGACATGACATAATGTGTGAAGCGTAGGTTATTAATGCTGGTTAGAAGTGAAAGGATAGCAGAAGAGGATCACGTGACTGTGGATTTAGCGATGATTTAGGACTTGGTATTGATATGAGATGCATTTTAGGATTTTCTTTCCTTAGCTAAAAGAGATTTTCTTTGGGGTTGGGTAATACTTCTTTACCAGTATCGCTCCTAATACTTTTGAAATTGATGATTCATAGTATTTTTTCTGTTATCAACTAGAATTTGCCAATGTTTGTAGGGTGGTCTGGTATTCTATGATATATTTGTTAATGTGTGTACGGATGGTGCTAGTGTTGGTTAAGTAGCAGGTCAGTCTACGGGAGAGGGTGATGGTAGTGTGATAGATGTATAAATTGTGCAATTCTATCGTCTTTAATGCTGGAAATGCAATTTCTCAAAAGGCAAACGAATCGATATTAAATATTAGTTCCTCATAGTGGTATCTTTAGATGTGTGGGTTATTGTTTGCGACGGTGAGGTCCATTGAACTTTTTTACAACGTGGACGGTTATTCTTATCTGCAGATAATATGTATTTATATTTTAATGACTAAATCATCATGTTTATACCTGGGTTGAATCTACATTATGTCAATACAATTAAATAAGTGGACGCTCTTTTATTTTTTCTTTGAATTATTATTCAAGTTTGCTAAATATATTCATATATGTTCATGTTTGTTTGGTTGGTTTTATGGCATATCAAACTTTATAAGTTATTTAATGCCAAATCCATTTTTATTCAAATAAATTGTCCTATTTAGAACAATTCAGTTCTGCATACATACACAATTTAATTGGTTAAACATATCTATTTCAAGCTATTTAGTTTAGTCAAACAGTTCTAATTCAATCAATTCAGTCTACACCCAATTAAATCAATTCAGTTTACACCCAATTAAATGCCGAAAAAGATTAAATTTCAAGCAATTCAGTTTAGCATAGGAACGTAGTTTAAATGTCAAAACGGTTCTATTTCATGCAATTCAGTTCAGCATATGTACGCAGTTTAAATCTCAAAACAGTTCTATTTCAAGCATTGTATACAAATAAAAATAAAATATTTATAATGAAAGCTGTAAAAAATATATATTGGAGACTATTACGAAATAATATTAAGTCCTAGCATGCTTCCCTCCGTTTACTTTACAGAGAGACTGTCTGCAGGACAAAATATCGATAGTCTCCAAATACCTACAAATGAAATGAACAGTGCGACTTACTCAGAAAGGAGAAAAAGTTCACACAAAACACCTCAGCACAGTTACGATTATTTATTTGGTGTTCTTCTGTGGAAGACCTGTGTATGTTTCTAAGATTATCAAGGGGGCCTCCAACAAAACTTACGTATTTTCGTAAGGACCTGTCGTTTAATTCTGGCATCCAGCCTTTGATTGCTTCTTCCTATGTATCTTGCTCCATAACTACACCTAAACAAGTAAATAAGTGAATTATTATAATAATGGGGAAGAAGATCTTTACGGGTAGATGCCATAATGGGTTTGGTGTGAAAGACGAAACGTATATTGGATGAAAAATAACAACTCCGTACAGTTTGTGTGATTTGCTTAGCAAATCTCTCACTTGTTCCTTAATTCCCTTATTAAGATCCATCCAGCCCGAAAATCTACACTAGATAAGGAAACTGATTATACGTTTCTCTTTTTAAATGTGTTCGTTCATTTTTGTCCTTGTGCTTGCGTGTAATTATATGTGCATTTGTGTGTCTGTATGGTTGAGTGTTTAGTACGGTTGATAATATTTGAACCAACTGTCAGTCTGTTTCTCATTGCTTGGACTTGAGGGTTCAAACAGGATCTTTATGAAAAAAGTACCCTTTTCTTATTGCACTCCACACAACGAAGTTCGTATTTAGTCATACTTTCTGGTTCTTACTACTAAATGATAAGATTCTCTTTCATGTTTTCTTTTTCCTTTTTTTTTTTTTTGATGGAATCAAATTGTGAAATAGTTTAGATCAACAGTTGCCCTGTTCTCGTTTTAAGTACTATAAGTTTTTGAAAAAAATTAAATGTATCTTTTGGTTTTATTTTAATTTTAATTTCCTAAAATCCAAACATTACAAGAAGCGCAAAGGATTGTCCGAAGTAAATTATTTTGCAATATGAGTGACAATGTGAGTTTCAATGTGTATAAAAATATGAGTTACAATGGTTACTAGCTCACCAGATGATTAAACTTGTGAGACTCAGAATAAATTTTCCTGCTTTTATTTTTTAATTGGAATATATCTATGCAGAAGTTTGGAAACAAGCAAAAAACAATCAGCGAAAAACTGAACCATTTGTTTTTATTATTGCTACAATTAAAAAAAATCAACTTCATTGGTTTGAAAACACAGAGAAATTGATTATTTTTCTTGATTATCAAAATTTTCTTTAGTTGCCGGGAAAAGTCATCATTTTCTAAAAAGAATATTTTCAGAAATACCAAAAGAAAGCAAAAAGGAAAAAAAGAAAAAGAAAATTACTTTGAACTTTCTTTTCCAAGATTTGATATCCAAATTTCTGATTAGACCTTTGTAATGGTAAGTAAATATGTTTATATGTGATGCCAATAATCTACCATTTATTGTGATCGTATATTGTTTCTCTAACTTGTCATAAACTACTTCAATTGTTATTGTCATCAATTGTCTTAATGATATTTACCTAACCCCTCCGCTCGGGCAGGATATGACACAAGGTCGATTTTTTTAAGCGGTGTTTAACAGGTTTGAATTCAGAGTTTTCCTTCTCCTAGACTAGTTGCCTTCGCCAAGGCTGTAGAACCTAGTCTGCCCTACTATTTACCCATAGCTGGAGGGAGAATAATTGGATTCATACCTTTCTCAAGGGTATTAGTGCTATGTGAAATGCAATCAGTCTCGTCCAGGATTTGAACTCGTATCGCCGTGTCCATTTCCAACGACGATAGCCATTACACCACGGGCACCTCATCAATTGTCTTAATAAATGTTTTATCAGCAGTCTACTCTTTACAATACTCTCTGTATATGTGTATATGTGTCAATCTATGAGTGTGTGACAGTACGTGTGTAAATTTGTCTATGTGTAGCTCTATAACACATATGCGTACGTGCATGTGCGTGCGTGTCTGTGTGTGTGTGTGTGTGTGATTTAAGGAACATGGCTACACAAATAGGCAAAGAAAAAGATCCGAATATCATATCTTTCCGCTGCTTCGTCACGAAACAGGTGTGTTGCTCCTCTGTTTGATGAGCAGCTCGGAAGACTGGCAGAAGGTGGCTACATATGTTTCATTTACAAGTCATCGTTGTTCTAATGTTCCCATATGCATAACTTAATTTGTTTACTATTGTTTCCCTCCTAATCTGTCAACTCACAGCGGCAACAATTTGCTGATTCCTTCAAGCCACACCTGTCCTTCTCCGTCATGTGAAATGATGCGCAAATTTCACAATGAAACATTGTTCTTCATCGAAGAACGCAATAAGATGCGAAATAATTTAAAACAGACGTCAACAGGGTGAGGCCGTATTTCTTGTGTAGTCAAATAAAGGGCGTGGTTGTTGAGCGAACAGTTACAAACATCTGATTATGTTAATTTTCTGTACAGGAATTAATTTGCATCAACGTTATTTTCGCATGTGTGTATGTGTTCTTGTGCACACCTATATATTTCCATCTATCTATTTGCCCGAGTTGATTCATATCACTCTATTTCAATCTGTCAATATCGATCAAGCTATCTAGTTAAATATCATCTAGGTTTAATCTATCTATCTATCTATGTTCATATTAATCTATCAATCTAGATCTATTACTAGCTATCTTGCAAATTCTCTCTTTTAATATCTACCTACTTTCCGAGCAAGCTTGCTTTTTAACTACCTATCTTAATCTGTCAAAATCTATTTCATTATGCCCATAAACATCTATCTATATATCTCTCTATCTATCTATCGAAATCTGTTCACATATTTCTTTCAATCTATCACTCTCAGTCCGTCGATATCTACTTATCCTATCTTTCTGTAGGTTTTTCGGTGTATTGGTCTCGGTATGTTCGTATCTATCTATCTATCTGTTCCTATTTATCAGTCGACTACAGTCTGTTCATATCTATCTATGGCGTAAGGGTTATCGTCTTAGGAAATGGACACGGTGACCCGAGTTCAAACCCTTGACGAGACTGACTGCATTTCACATAGCGCTAATACCCTTGGGAAAGGTATGAATCGAGTAATTCTCCCTCCACCTATGAGTAAATAGTAGGGTAGACTGTTTCCTTCAGCCTTGGTGAGTTTACTAGTTTAAGAGAAGGAAAACTTTGAATTCAAACCCGTTAAACCCAGCTTAAAAATTGGCAGTGTGTCACATCCTCCCCGAGCTGAGGGGCTGATAAATATATATATATATATATATATATATATATATATATATAAACACACATATATAATAAATGAATGTATATTATATTTACATATTTAATAGCATGGAAGTTTGTCTGTGACCTATGGTTTCCTGAAGCTTTACAAATAATAGTCATCAGGCAGATAACTGAAGGAAATGAATAAATTGAAAAAAATCGAAAAATACAGTCAAAACCCGTTGGAATTGTATAGAAATCTTTATGAGTGATTGTGAGTGTGTGTGTGTATGTGTGTTTGTGGGGGGGTGTTATAGCTCAGTATTATTGTGTGTGGATATGTAAGTGGTGTTTGGTGTATGTATGTGTGAAGTTGCATAGTCAGCGCGATAAACTTGAGATTGTTCACCGGATAAGGGAACGTTGTTGTAGCAAACCTTGCTACAGTAGAACCGAGAAAAAATTCTTTATTTATTTCTGTATGTACTTGTGTGCTTAATTAGTGGAGGTGATTAAAATTAAGGAACAAAACGTTATCATTGCATTTTGAAGAAAATCAAACAAAGATATGATTTGTAAGTGTAAATAAACAAGTGTAGTATGGTAGGCCAGAATCACAGTAGATGTCATGGTGGAGGGATAGTAATTTACAAAGCTCTTTGCTTCGATGTGGCACAAGGCCAAATGAAAGAGGCGCCCAACGAGACTCGAACTCACTCGTGTAGGTTTGCTAGTGTAGCTTGCTAACCATTACACCACCAGAGGTGCCCTGATGAAGGGATATGTTGTATTGTAATATATATATATATATATATATATATATATATATATATATATATATATATATATATATATATATATATATATATATATATATATATATATATATATATATATATATATATATATATATATATATATATATATATATATATATATATATATATATATATATATATATATATATATATATATATATATATATATATATATATATATATATATATATATATATATATATATATATATATATCAGTCTGTTCATATCTATCTATCTATCACTTGGTCAAGCCTTTAAGATAGGTAAATAAAAGTACCCCATGCATAGAAAAGTAAACGGCACAATCTATTATAATTACATATGTTTTTTACACCACAAAGTCTCGATTGCAACCATATGAATATTTATTTTTCAACTCAAACCCCTTCATTGTCAATTCTCTTAATCCACTATGAATTATAAATCATATTACTTGAACATTATTTTGGTAGTAAGTACGTGTAATTTTAATACGTATAAGTCCAACTTCACATATAGGAAAGTGAACCGATTACGAATACAACTGAAAGGCTCCAGTTGATGAAGACAGAAGTAAAGACAGAAGAACCTGAATAAGTGAATCAAACACTATACACCAGAATCGAATAGGCCCTCAGTAGATGATTACAATTAATCGAACGAAAATCAGTTTTTCCCAACTTTCTACACATGAAACTTCAATAGGTCTAAACGCATTTCAGAGAAAATATTAATTAAATTCTTCGTTTCTTTTCTTTTGGTAGTTGAAATTAACTTCCCCTACACACACACACACACACACACACACACACACACACACACACACACACACATATATATATATATATATATATATATATATATATATTATATATATATATATATATTATATATATATATTAATTTATAAAGATTTTTTAAAAAACTACTCTGGAAATTGTATGTTCAGATTGATGTGTTGATATTACAGAAATATTTTAGGCAAATGGTAATAGAGCACTGATAGAAAAGTTAGCAAAAAGAATCAGCAGTCGAAAAAAATACATGCTGACTGATTTCAAAATCTCTACCAGAAAGCTTGGTGTAATGAGATATACTTAATGGACCAAGTCTTACCATGGTCACTGGCGATGGTCATCTAAGTGATGACGGTGTCTGACCTAACGATGTCACCTACTGGAGGCTAAAGTCGGGGTTCTCTAAACCCGAGGATAATACTTTGCCGCTTCTTCTTTTTTGGTGGCTGGGGTGTGAAGAGACCAATAGTTAAGTAAACGGAGAATGATGAATGAAGAAAATATACGAAAAAGTCTATTTCAACCAGAAGGAAAAGCTTTCCGTACGCATGATTTTCGTAATTTCTTGCTTACCATTTCCATGGCCTCAGAAACTTAACGGGGTGGGGGAATGATGCAACGCAGGTTCTAACGTTTAAGAGTTCTGTTTTTCCTTTCCTTTTATGATTAGTCATCGCAAATTTTGAAGTTGTCGATGACTACTCTGTATGCAGCGATCACTCATTTTAGAACTGAAGTTTCATCGCTGCTTATCTTCATTGATCTTGCGCATAATTTCCGGTAATCTGATTTTACAGTAATATTACTATTTACTGAAACATTAAAATTTTCGAGGTTACTTTCCTCCTTTCTGGTCTAAAATGATAAGCAATTTATCTTGGGGAAAATACGTGAGTTTACGTAGGTTTGGTCTTTGAAAATTTTCTCGCACAAAATTCTTGCCACCATTTTATAAAATGTGTATATTAGGAGATAACTTTTACATTTTAATGAGTATCTTCATGAATAGATGTTTTACTGTGAATTTGACAGCAGGCACTGTGCGCATGTGTGTCACTATGTGTGCATGAAGCCAAAATTCTGCATGCAGTTCCATAGAAAAAAAGAACTGTTAATTCTATTTCTTCTGAAAATTTCTAACCTTAGCTCTTGCCATACGCAGGAAAAAAAAAAAAAAAAAACGGTGAAATAATTGAAAAAGAAGAAAAGAAAATATCTTCTGTCCATTTTATGTATTTATTTTTGTCACAAGTTTTAAAGAGAGGAGGAAGTCGAGTTTGAAGTGGGAGGCGGTGGAATAGAAGCCGGAAGAGGAGGATCGTTGGTAGTGTTTCGTTCCTTTTTATTCACTCATATTCGTTGAATAGAAAGACAGAATGTCTTTCTCGTAGACTTAGAAAGAAAATGATTGTTTACAAGTCATTTGTTTATGTTCCTTTCAGTGCCAATGAAAAGTTGCTGGTATCACTCCGAATATTGTCTGCGTGTTTCACTACGTCTAGGCTAAAAGGCGGAATTATTTACCTTTATATACGAATGTGAAACTGTGTTCGAGCGGTCTTTTATGGAAACAAACGGAAAGAGATAATAACTATTGAAACCAACAAAAATAAATACATTGTTATCGAAAGGAATATAAACAGTTTAACTGTATGTGTATATACCATAAACACTTTCATAGAAGTAAATTCATACAAACTGATTGATTGATTGATTGATCGATTTTAACGGCATGAAAACCTATCTAGGGTTATTTCATGCTGAAATGTTAGGAAATCATGTTCGTTGTACAGTTATAGGTACATTTTTTGCAATTTTTTGTGAAGATTATTTTTTGTTTTTCTTTTTTGGACACGGTTCAATCAAATACCTTAGACAGCAACCTTAGTCAAGGGTGACCCGTTGACTCCCTTTTCGATAGCTACTACACCAAGGTGTAGGGGAGAGCGCTACTCCTTTCCCTGGATTGCTCCACTTTACCCGTGATAGTACCTTATAATGCTGAGTGTTAAACAAAGGGGCATCAAGTACCATTTTTGGAGTCTTTGGTATGACTTTAACTGGGATTGAATCCAGATCTCCCAGTCTAACCATCATGACAATGTCCGGCTCATTGGCCCAGTGGGTAGAGTGTTCGCCAATGGTCCCTATTTCTTATAAGGACTCGTTTAAAGCATAAGAGGAAGTTCTTCAGTATCAATTCGAAGAGAACCAGAACAAGAATGACACAAAGTTGAGCAAACAGAGCGGATATTTGTAAGAGACTGGAAGGCAAAGCGAAAAGAAAAACAAGGTCCGTCGGTTTTTGACGGCGAAAAGAAATGAAAAACAAAGTCTGCTTTAGAAATGCTATTTTGACAACAGTCTGAGTGTTGTGATTGGGAGAAAAAATGTCTGGGCACTTCTCGTTATATATATATATATATATATGTATCAGCAGGCCATTGGCCTAATGAGTAAATGGTACTTGATGCCGTCTTGTTTGACTCTTAGCATTATAAGGTAAGGATCAAGGGTAAAGTGGTGCAATCCAGGGAATGGAGAAGTGCCTTCTTCTACAACTCGTTGTAGTACCTATTAGAAAGGAAACCCTCGGGCTACCCTGGAATGAGGTCACCAAATTTACTTATATATATATATATATGTGTGTGTGTGTGTGTGTGTGTGTGTGTAAATGAGTTAGAAATGAAATGAGTCAGGCAAATATACTGATAAGATAAACGGAAGAAATATATATGTATTTTGTTTTGATGAAGGTTTATTTATTTATTATTTACGCCGACACGCGTTTCAACTTTAAATTTGCCCACATACAGAAAGCATTCTAGTAAGAAATGAAATAATAATAACATACAAATATTAAACTAGAAAGCTGAAAGTCTTCTTCTGAGCGAATGTTTTTGAGTTTTGATTTCCTGTAATACCCGTTTTTCTTAAAATCAAAAACATTCGCATCGAAGAAGACTTTCGGCTTACGGCTATAATATTTTTCTATTATCATTTTACTTCTCAAATATTTATAATTTTTAATAAAATCATTTCTGTATGTGAGCACATTTAATGTCGAAACACATGCCGACCTAAATAATAAATAAATCTTCATCTACACCAAATATTTATGTTTCTTTCGTTTTTATTTTCCACACACACACACACACACACACACACACACACATATATATATATATATATATATATATATATATATATATATATATATATATATATATTGTGAAGAAGCTTTAGGGAGGGGACTGGATCTAGAACTGGACGATTTCTGAAACGGTAACGATAATAAATCTGAGAGAGGGAATCATTGATAATCACAACCTGACCAACCCTTCCTTCTTCTCCTTGTCCTCCACCTGTTTGTATTATTATTTTATTTCTCACATGTTTATAGTTAAATTAGTTTTTGATAAAATCATTTCTGTATGTGAGGAAATTTAAAATCGAAACACGTACTAGCCTTAATAATAAATAAATCTTCATCTACACCAAATATTTATGCTTCTTCCGTTTATATTGTTACACACACACACACGTATATATATATATATATATATATATATATATATTGTGAAGAAGCTTTAGGGAGGGTACTGAATCCAGAACTGGAGGACGTCTGAAAGGGTAACGATAATAAATCTGAGAGGGGGAATCATTATTAATCACAACTGGATCAATCCTTCCTTCTTCTCCTTGTCCTCCTTGTGTTAGGCTGCTGCTGTTTAGAGCAGTTTGATAGTGTTGCCTTTCATCCATTTTTTTTTCTTCTTTAATGCTAACTGGGTGATGTTCGTCTGTTTATCACTTATCAGCTAAAAATGTGTTGCCGGGACAAAATATTGGGCCTGGAATCGAATGATGAATAAACAACGTTGAATGTGATATACTTTCCTTTATTTTAGGACTGTTGATTCTTCACAGTAGCTGCTGGCAAAGTCTCCTGTAAATGGCGAAGGCTGCCAAAGACTCTCAGGACAACCCGTGAAGATTGGAAGACTGTTATCGGATATCTATGAACCGCAAAAACCGATAAAGTCGTTCAAATCTGCTTCATATGTAGTTCCATTTTACTTATTTCAAATTTAACAAAATTTGGTTTAATTAATTTTTATTCCTTTCACAATAAGGTAACACATTCAAGTCAAATGGTCTTACTCCGATACCCGAGCACCAAAAAGCCACCCAAAGTATATGCCCACTACATCGTCTACGAAAGGTTAAGGCCTCCTTAACAAAGGATATCCTATGTGTGACACTATACTGCATCGGATGGTAAAGCTGCAGTTCTTGAAATTTCTTTGGACTGTGAAGTCACCCCTTCAAAGTTATTATTCCCTAGTCCACTCTGACCCAGAGTGGTAGTATCTGTTACCATCCCATCTATGGAACAAAAAGATTTGTTTAAAATATTCAAAAAAACTGAGTAAAGAACAAAAAATCTATACATACACAAAAATGTATTGTCCAATCCGCTGTAGAATACACCGACTGCATCTCTGATGAGGGGAAAGACTTCTCCAAAAGTGACTTGGATATGACACTAAACAATTCGAAGATGAGGCTCCAGTAATGCTGGAGCTTTGAGAAATGTACAATAGCGTTCATTGCCATCGCTTCTAGGTCCACTCTGGCTCGGTGTTGTAGCACATGATAGGGTCCCATCTATGGATCAAATAGAACTGTTTCATATTTTAACTCTCTGAGATTTCGCCAGTGGTCCTAGAGACATGGATTCATTCCCAAGTCACGGCATACCAAAGACTTTAAAAATGGTACTTGATGCTTCCCTTCGTAACACTCAACAATATAAGGTACGTATTAAGGGTAAAGTGGAGCAATCCAGGGAAAGGAGTAGCACCCCGCCGACTCCTCGGTGTAGTAGCTATTGAAAAGGGAGCCTTCTGGTTGTCCTCAACTACGGTTGACAACTTTACCTTTACTCACTAAACAAAACTGAATTGCTTGAAATTGAACTGTTTTACATTTAATTGTTTGTAAACAAAAAATTGTACTTATGTTAAACTGTATTGTTTGAAAGAGAACTCTTTTTACATTTAACTGTGTGTAAACAAATGATTGAGATTTAATTGAATTGTTAGTGATAAATAGCAATACTTGGAACCATTTAACTTTGTTGACATGCTAAATAGAATTGTTTGAAATAGAAATGTTTGATCGTTTAACTATGTGTAAATAAAAGGCTGAATTGTTTGAAATAGAACAGTTTTTATATGTTACTGTGTG
Source organism: Sepioteuthis lessoniana (assembly GCA_963585895.1). NCBI lineage: Eukaryota > Metazoa > Mollusca > Cephalopoda > Myopsida > Loliginidae > Sepioteuthis > Sepioteuthis lessoniana. Next base: position 1,330,319 of record OY757921.1, on the reverse strand, counting down.
TAAGCAAAAACTATATTTAAACGAATACGTTAAACCGAAAACTGTGTATTTATGCTAATCTGAATTGTTTAAAATTAAGTGAAACTATTTAACTCTGTGAAAAAAATGAGCTCAGGTTCGTTTAAAAATGTTATTTACAAAATGTGTTTAAAGATTATATATTTAATATACGTATTTGGCATTAAGTCACCGACAGTGGTTGATATGCCATAAAACCAAACCAAACCAAACTAAACTTGACAAAAAAGTAAATTTGCACGCAATTCCCAAATCTCTTGGTATTCATATTTACCAACCCCTCCGCTCGGGCAGGATATGACGCAAGGTCAATTTTTAAGCGAAGTTTAAGAGTCTTGAATTCAGAGTTTTCCTTCTCCTAGTCTAGTTGCCTCACTAAGGCTGAAGAACCCAGTCTGCCTTACGATTTACCCATAGCTGGAGGGAGAATAATTGGATTTATACCTTTCCCAAGGGTATTAGTGCTATGTGAAATGCTATCAGTCTCGTTCAGGATTTGAACTCGTGTCACCGTGTTCAAATCTCTTGGTATTAAATAATTTCAGACAAGATAGCATGCCGTTGAAATAAATCAGGCAGCATCAGACTAAGACAACAACCACCAACAAGGTCCACTTAACTGGACGAAAATTCAACCAATGACCTTCTGATATCATAAAGGCAATTACGTAAATAATAACTATATTCAATTTTAGACCCATTAAACAGGTTAACCCTCAATCAGTTATATAAAATTCCACTTGCATTTACTGGATCTATTCTGGATTCAATTTGTACTCGAATTGATCATCATTTCAATTTACAAAACATAATTATTATTTCCGAAACGTTTTTTTTTTTCTATTTGATTTTAATTGAATCAATAATTCTCTATTGACGTCCTTGCTATTAGGATAAAGCCATTAAATGACTAAAACCAGCCAAAGATATTCCCAGGTTGTCAACGTCTTATGATCATCTGATCAGAAATATGACAGTATACAGATGATAATATTGCAACGCACATTGATAAACATGTACAGAGAGAGAGAGAGAGAGAGAGAGAGAGAGAGAGAGAGAGAGAGAGAGAGAGAGAGAGAGAGGGGTGTCTAAGAATATATATATATATATATATATATATATATATATATATATATATATATATATACCAACCCTTCCGCTCGGGCAGGATATGATACAAGGTCAATTTTTAAGCGAAGTTTAACAGGTTTGAATTCAGAGTTTTCCTTTTCCTGGACTAGTTGCCTCACCAAGGCTGAAAAACCCTGTCTGTCCTACTATTTGCCTATAGCTGGAGGGAGAATAATTGGATTCATACCTTTCCCAAGAGTATCAGTGCTATGTGAAATGCAATCAGCCTCCTCCAGGAAGAATATAATCTAAGAATATATATATATATATATATATATATATATATATATATATATATACACATGAGTGTGTGTGGGTGTGTGTGTGGGTGTAAAAATATGATAATTGACATTCAGTAGCTTTAAACTGATCAAATCGTTTTGCTATCGCTTAAAATATTGGGATATATATATATATATATATATATATGGGTGAAATGAATATTCGTACATATGAATTTAAAAAAAAAATTATCTCTCAAACATTGCCTGAATAAAATTTTACATACATTTACTGTATAAGGATATATTCTACTAATACGAGTATATAAACAGAGGTTACAATTAGTTTTACAGAAATTAATGTCCTTTATTCATTTCCATGAGTGAAGAAAAGTAATCGTACTGTACAAAAATATCGCATTATCTTCATTTAATGCTTTGTAGAATCCCCTTTATTCACTTTAACAGCCACTAATCTCTTCCTGTTGTTCTCAATTAATTTCTTGCAATAATTAATAGGTATTTTTTACCATTCTTTCTGGCATATTGTCTTCAGATTATTGATGTTTGCTGATGCTCTTTTTAGGGTTTGAATTTTCAAAAATCGCCACAAATTCCCAATTGAATTCAAATCCAGGGACTGACTTGGCTATTGCAAAACATTAACATTATTTTCAGACAACCACTTCTTCGTAGATTTAGCTGTAAGTTTGGGGTAATTATCCTGCTGGAAAATGTAATCAGAAGATAGCTCAAGAGTCTCAACAGAAGACCTCAAATTTTCTTGCAAGATCTATTTATAATTTTGGGCATTCATTTTACTGTTTAGTACTGATATTTTGCCCACACCTTTCGCTGATAACATCCCCAAATCATTATACTGCCACTGCCAAATGTGACGATTGGTACCGTGTGTTCTTTGGTGAGTAGGCTTCGCCATCTTTCATGATATCGATAATTAAGACCAAACAACTCGATTCTAGTTTTATCTTCCCATTATACTCTTTCCGAAAACGAACTTTCCTTTTCCTTATGCTGTCTTACGAATTTCAACTTTGCATCTCTATGCCGTTTCAATAGGAAAGGGTTTTCTTTGGTCTTCGTGACTTTCAACCAATCCTCAGCATTTCATTACTTATTGTTCGTTTGGTTACACTATATCCTCATGAACGCAAATCTTCCTGCAGCTTTCTACGCATAACCATTGGATTTTGATTAATCAGGCGTCCTAATTCTTTTGATAATCAAGGAGATATCTTCCCTGGAGCACCTGTTCTTTTTTAGTTTTCAACTGTGTTACGTCTTTTAAACCTTGCAATGAATGAACTTATTGTAGTTAAAGGAATATTCAGGTTGCTTGTGATATTTCTATAACTTTCTCCAAAGATCAGTGCTTTTCGTGATTTACTCAATTCTTTAAATCTTGCCATGATCAGAACCTTCTCGTACGACAAACAATTACTGAAAGTCCTCGTTAGGATTTTATGACTAACTATAGTCACTGATAACATTATTAGAACATTCTTGAATGCTATCTATGGGTACTGATAGCATTATTGGAACAATCTAGAACAATATTGTAACAATGTTGTACTGTAGGATTACTTTTTTATACGTGAAAATGAATAAATGGTATTAATTTCTGCAAAATTAACTGCAACCTAATTAAATATACACATATTAGTAAAATATATCCTTATATAGCATATGTATATAACATTTTGTTCAGGCTATGTTTGAAAGGTAAAAACTAAAAATTTTCATAAGAACTAATATTCATTTCACCCCACTGTATATATATATATATATATATATATATATGTGTGTGTGTGTGTGTGTGTGTGTGTTTGTGTGTGTGTGTGTGTGTGTAGGTTTATTTCAGGTATGTTCGTGTATATGACACATGTATATTTACATTAAACAACAACACTTCATAAATTAGAATTCAAGGAAAAGCCATAAAAAAAAGGATTTTGAAGTCATATTCTTGGAAACGGTCTTCTTACCTTAAGAAAAAACCACACTTTTATGTATGACCAGAGTTGAAAAAAAAACAATTTGTTTTACAAATTACTAATGATTTAAGAAAAAATGGATTCATGCTTTTTCCGGGTACATTGGCTCGAAGTGAAATACCGGTTGCTTCATCCAAATTTTGATGCCTTATTCCTTAGTGACAACCATTACATCACACACTGTTCAATATATATATATATATATATATATATATATGTGTGTGTGTGTGTGTGTGTGTGTGTGTGTGTGTGTGTGTGTGTGTGTGTGTATGTGTGTGTGTGTGTTAATATACGTTAAATAACTCTATATGTGAATTTTCATCGTTTACTTTACCCTTTATTTTAATCTCTCCTTCTCTCTCTCTCTGCCTATACACAGACAAACACAGATACGCACGCGTGCACGTACGCACATACACATTGTGTGCGCATGTGTTTGTGCAAGGAAATTTATGTATGTCATATTTTTTGTTGATGAATCTATTTGTGTTCATATATTTATACTAACGTACATTGAGAGAGAGAGAGAGAGGGAAAGAGAGAGAGAGAGAGAAACACACACACACACACATATATATATATATATGTATATATATATGTGTGTGTGTGTGTGTGTGTGTGTGTAAGGAGGGATGTAGAAATAGAGAGAAGGAGAAAGAAAACAATGAAAATTCACTCATAGGCTCATTTAAAACATACAAGCTCATTACATCCCAACATATCTATCTATATATCTCTTTCTCTCTCTCTCTCTCTCTCTATATATATATATATATATATATATATATATATATATATATATATATGTATATATGTGTGTGTGTGTGTGATATGAGCACATCATCTTTTCTGTCTATGAGTCTATTTCTGTGCATATATAAACACAAAAATACATCTATGCACACACGCCTGCATACATATAGATGAAGAAATAAACAATAAGTACTAAAACATTTTTTTCTTTAATAAACAACCATTGTTTGTTTTTGGGGAACAATTTCGATATTCCCCAGTGAAGCACTGAAAATGGCGTCGGTCTTTTATCATAGAATAAATAATGAATAAATAAATTTAAATAAAACCACGAAAAAGTGAAATGTAAAAAAAAAAAAAGACGAAGTATAAAATTTGAGAAAAGACGTGGAGACATTTACGTTCGAGAAAAGAATTGTCCTAAAAAGATAACACATTTGAACTTTACTTAGAGATATTTATAAAACAAGTTTTGTATTGCACAAGGTAAACGAAAAAAAATCATGTTTTGAATCTTGTACAGCAGAAATCTCTCTGGGGAGGCTGGTTGGTTGTTTGGGTTTTATGGCATATCAACCATTTTAGGTTATTTAACGCCTAATCCATTTTTATGAAAATAGTTCTATTTCAAACAATTCAATTAAGCATAAGTACGTTTAAATGTAAGTACAGTTTGTTTGTGAAAATATTTCTTTTTCAAACTATTCAGTTTAGTCGAGCAGTTATAATTCAGCTAATTCAATTTAGTATAAGTACAGTTTTCGTTTACACACAGATATATGTAAAAACAGTTCTATATTAAACAATTCAGTTTAGTGTAAGTACAGTTTCAATGTCAAAAACAGTTCCATTTCAAGTAATTCAGTTTTGCTTAAGCACTCAGTTTATTTTTTAGTTATACAGTTCTGTCTACTTCCATTTAAAATAACTCATATAATTCACTTTAGTATTAGTACTGGTTTTGTTTGCGCACAGTTAAATGTCAAAATAGTTCTATAGTAAACAATTCAGTTTAGCATAAACAGGCAGTTTAAATGTAAGTACGGTTCAACAGCCAAAACCATTTCTATTTCAAGCGATTCAGCCAAGTCAAACAATTCCCTTCAGCATAAGTATGCCATTAGTTCTATTTATTTAGATAGGTCCCAATCAGGTGCTACCACGCCGGGCCAGAGTGGACCTGGGAGCAATGGTAATGATGGGGTTCTCTGCATTCCCCAAAGCCCCAGCATTACTGGAGCCTCACCATCAGATTGTTTAGTGTCATACCAGGACACTCATTGGAGAGGTCTAATCCCTCTGCAGAGAAACAATTGGTGTATTTTACAGCCCCAGCCGATTGGGCAATCCCTAGGGAGGGTCTGTTTCTTAGATTTGAACGCCTAAAGTCAAAATATTACTAACACATAGATAGATAATTAGATAGATAAAAAACGAAGTGAAGTCTGAACGAAACAAAAATAAAAATTAATAATTTCATGGTTTCCTAAATTTCAAAGAATATTCTATAGTTATCTTCTCATTGGCCTTGTGGGGAGAGTGTTCGCCAATGGTCCAGGAGACATGAGTTCAATCCTTGGTCGCCTCATACCAAAGACTTTAAAAATGGTACTTGATACCTTCTTGCTTAACACTCAGCGATATAAGGTACGTAGCAATCCAGGGAAATGAGTAGTGTCCTCCCTAACGCCTCGGTGTAGTAGCTATTGAAAAAGGATTCCACTGGTCGCCCTCGACTACCGGCGCCAACTTTACTTACTCTAATATGGTGACTTTGGATGGTTAACAAATTACACTAGGCTCAAAACAGCCAAAATTATTATTCAGTAACAAACTAGAAAGGAAATTTCTTTTTTCTGAAATGATGGCTTTTTAAAAGTATTTGAAAAATGTCTTTATGATGTAATGTTTGCATGTGTTACGATTACATTATACGTGCAATTAGACAAACATGATGATTTCAGAGATAGATAGATATACATATAGATAGGGTTAGTTTGGTTATTCGGTTTAATACCTTACAAACTCAGGTAAGTTTTTTAATGACGAATCTGATATATATATATATATATATATATATATATATATATATGTATGTATTTCATTGAACAATACAGATATCCTTTGTCTACACATTTTTGCATATGTCCTTTCCAAATGCCACATTGATTTTAAGGTATCCGGCGGGAATTGTTTGATGAAACTGCCATAACTAATTGTCACCCTAGCGCTTTCTGCCCGATCTTGGGCCATCATCAGGGGTGTCTATATTGCAAAAGCGATGTGACCCTTGCATGTACATTACTACTTCGTTAGTGTCGTTATTTATGCTGGTGTATTCTTGTAACGTTTTATCTATTTCTCTGAAAAATTTAAAACCTCCAATTTAGTTATTAATAATTCTTCCTCTCGATTTGTTTTTTGCAAAAAACTAACCTTATATATCAATTTAAATGTACTCTAGGAGATTGTATCTCTGAGAATAACAGTATGTATGTTTACTTAACCTCATCTACTCTATTTAGATGACTTACTATGCATCTATCTGATACCAGTTCCATAGCATAACGTCTAAAAATACGTTCCTCCTCAAAAACTGAGTTTCGGAAATTACCCACCGAAAACAATATTAGGACCACAAAATAACAATCAAAAATTACAAATTCTCGAGGAATTCCATATCAGAATGAAATAACACAAACTCAATAGAATCAATTTCGAATCCAGTACTAATGAACTAAAATGTTTTTAGCTACTGCAGCTACTTATAGAAAAGAATAAAACGCTATCCACAATACACCAGTATAAATAATAAACACTTACAAAGTAGTAATATATATGCTAAGGTGACATCGTTTTTTACAAAATACACACCCCTGAAAATGCCCAAGATCGTGCAGGAAGTATTAGGGTAACAATTAGTTATGTGAGTTTCATCAACTAATTCCCGCCAGATACCATAGAGTTAATGCCACAACTGGAAAGGACAGATACACAATGTGTAGACAAAAGATGTCTATATTGTTCAATGTAATATGCATTAATGAAGAAAAACACTCACACATTCATATTAGCTTTCAAGTATCTCTCTTAGATATTACTAATTCGTTTCTCTATCATTAATTCGTTTGCTTACAGTTAAATGCTTTCAAGTATTGTTATCAAATACTAATAATTGCATTAAGGGATCCTCATTTATCTGCATAAAATTAAATAGTTTCAAGTATTGCATTTAACAAAAATAATTCCATTTAATATTAATCATTTGTTTGCACACATCTAGACCGTATCAAATATTGATATGTTTGCACAGCTGACCTGCTGCCACAATCTTCAAGCATCTTTAAGATCATGTCGGGTTGTTTTTTTTTTTTTGTTTTTTTTTACCGCCAGAGCAATTTGAAGAATACGGTCGGGACATTCATGTACGTAGTAAGGGTTCACATGACCAGCCGATTGATCAGATCGGGTCTCTCCGGCCACATGTCAATTAAGGGCCAAAGTGGAGTGCTTCTGGTCACGTGAACACTGCGGCTACCGGTTCAAGGACCGCTCAGCTACCAGGATCCTGTCCACAAGTATAACGGGTTGCAATTTACGGCCAGCTGGCGACTGCGTTGATAGGGAGGGAGGAAGGTTTTATCCATTTGCAGAGGTCCAGTCGGTGCATTCTACAGACCGGACCGATAGGGTGCAGATAGATAGATAGATAGATAGATAGATAGATAAAAAATATGACATGACTGAGATTGATATGAAGAGACATAGATAGATAGATAGATAGATAGATAGATAGATAGATATGACATGACTGAGATTGATATGAAGAGACAGAGATAGATAGATAGATAGATAGATAAAAAATATCACATGACTGAGATTGATATGAAGAGACAGAGATAGATAGATAGATAGATTGATAGATATGACATGATTTAAACTTTGCAGAGGTCCAGTCGGTGCATTCTACAGACCGGACCGATAGGGTGCAGATAGATAGATAGATAGATAGATAGATAGATAGATAAAAAATATGACATGACTGAGATTGATATGAAGAGACATATATAGATAGATAGATAGATAGATAGATAGATAGATAGATAGATAGATAGATAAAAAATATGACATGACTGAGATTGATATGAAGAGACAGAGATAGATTGATAGATAGATTGATAGATATGACATGATTTAAACTAATATGAGCATATGGAGATAGATAGATAGATAGATAGATAGATAATCAATGGAAAAACTTACTTAAAAAAATTGTTATTCAATTTCAGGTTTGAATTAAAATCACTTTATAATCTAAAATACCTTTAAGTGTTTTGCTCTCATAAGAATATCTCCACTATGTGCCGTTTTTTCTTTGTGATATTTACATGCATAAATGCAAATATAATCATACTTTTGGTAATATAGAGATAATTTTCGTAATATAAGGAGATTATTTAGAATATTCACGTGTTGTAGAATGTCTATAGATATTATGTCCGCGTTAATAGTTTCTAACTTTGTGTGTGTAAATGAAAAAGTCTCTGTTTGTGGATGTACACATCACAGTGCAAGGGCTCCCTCTTACCTCTGAACTACAAACTATATTTCGATTTTCTGTTTTCACTGAGAATACATGAATAAAGAAAATTTATATGAGGGGAAAATAATCTTGAGTTACGAAGTTCAAAGCATTTTGTTTATTTGTATGTTTGTTTTTCAGTCCTAAACAGTTTGTACAACCCTGATTGACCCTATGTTACTCACAAAATGAGAAAACGAAAAAGGCGTATAAAAAAAAAGAGAAAAATAAAAAAATCAAATAAATAAAAAACGAAAAACATAGAACGACAGATTTTGCTTGTCCAATTTCACAAAACGTAGCTTCGAGCCCAAGTTGTACTTTACTTTATTTACCAGTTTTCCTGGGGTCAGCCGAACGAAAATTTTTGGGACTTACTGCTTTCTCTAAGGTTAGGCCGGCAAATTTATTACGCGAAAAAATCTCGGGAGATATTTTCGCCTTTGGCACCAAAATTTCCGAGAAATTATGGAAACAGAAAACAAAAAAAAAAAAACAAAAAAAAAACCATTTTACTGATTTAGCGATCTTTGACTTAAAGGCAAATTGCAAGATTGAACTTAGAGAGGGTTCACTGTTATTAGTGTAAAAAAAAAAAAAAAATGAAAAGAAGTACAAAGTGTAAAACGAAAGAATAAAATAAATCCAAGAATAAATCTTTTCTATTGCACATGTGAAACAAAATCGACAGGCGATCGGAAACTGATGGTTTCAGGGAAAGGGTAGTGCGTGAAAAGTACATATGGAAAGACGTTTCATTGATGAAATTAAACTAATAATATATATATATATATATATATATATATATATATATATATATATATATATATATATATATATACTAGCTGAAATTCTCGTTTATGTTGGGTTAGGGATCTAGATTCTATTTCAACGTAAAATTGTAAGGTCATCTTAAAATGAATTTAAACCAACACCTGGCATTAAATAGCCTACGAAGTTGATATGCCATTAACACAAACAAAAAACATCGGAGAACCTAGTGAGAATTAGAATCACAGTATTTCTGAATTAAAGAGAAAAACAAACCAACACCTTTAGACATTTTACGAATTTATATAGTTTGCTTTGTTTGGTTTGGTAGCGTTTTATGGCATATCAGCCATTGTAGGTTATTTAATGCCAGATCTATTTTATTCATATAAATCAAATACATATGATTTAGTTTGGTTGGGTTTTATGGCATATCAATCATTGTAGGTTATTTAATGCCACATACTCTTCATACATATATATATATATATATATATATATATATATATATATATATATATATATATGATTTAGTTTTGATGGGTTTTATGGCATATCAAACATTGCGGGTTATTTAATGTCGAATCGTTTTCATCCATATAAATTAAATATATATGATTTAGTTTGGTTGCGTTTTATAGCATATCAACCATTGTAGGTTATTTAAGGCCAAATCCTTTTTATTCACTTATATTAAGTATATATGATTTACTTTGGTTGTATTTTATGGCATATCAATCATTGTTAACTATTTAATGCCTAATCCCTTTCATATATATATATATATATATATATATATATATATATATATATATATATATATATATCAAATGTATATGATTTAGGTTTGATGGTTTTTATGGCATATCAAACATTATAGATTATTTAATGCAAAATGCTTTTATTCATATATATTGAATATATATGATTAAGTTTTGATGTGTTTTATGACATATCAACCATTTCAGGGTATTTAATGCCACATCATTTTTATATCAAATAATTATGATTTAGTTTGGTTGGGTTTTATGGCATATCTACCATTGTAGGCTATTTAATGCCAATTAATTTTATACATATATATTAAATATACATGATTTAGTTTTGATAGGTTTTATGGCATATCAACGATTGCATGATTTTCATACCTATTTCCATTTTATACGTATATATCAAATATGTATTATTTGCTTTGGTTGTGTTTTATGGCATATCAGCCACTATAGGCTATTTAATGCCAAATCCTTTTTATACATATATATCAAATATATAGGATTTAGTTTGGTTGGGTTTTGTGACATATCAACCATTGTAGGTTATTCAATGCCTATTTCATTTTTATCCATATATATTAAATATATATATATATTTGGTTTGGTTGGGTTTTATGGCTTATAAACCAAGGAAGTATATTTAATGCCATTGTAGGCTATTTAATGCAATTCTTTTTTTTTGTGTGTGTGTGATTTGGTTTAGGTTAGTTTTGTGGAATATCAGTCATTGTAGTTATTTAATGCCAATTTTTTTTTTTATATCTGTATATTAAACATATAAGATTTGGTTGTGTTTTATGTCATATCATCCATTTTTGGTTAATTAATGCTAAATCGTTTTTATACAAATATATTAAATATATGAGATTTAATTTAACTGGGTTTTACGGCATATCAATTATTGTACGTTATTTAATACCAAATCTTTTTTATACATACATATTAAATATATGATTTTTAAACACATTTTGTAGATAACTATTTAAACTAGCCAGAGCTCTTTTTTGCACACAGTTAAATCTTTTCAAGTAGCGTTATTTAACTGAAACAATTCAATTAAACATCAGCCATTTTTTTACACAGTTAAATGATCAAACAACTTCAAGCAATTCAGTTTAGCATAATTATACAGTATTGATTAAATGTCAAAGAGTTTTATTTGACCTATCGATAGGATCCTATCAGCTCTACCACTCCGGCTAAAGTGGACTTGGGAGTGATGGCAATAAAGGGGTACTCAACATCCCCAAGGCATACTGGAGCCTCATCCTCAGATTATTTAGTGTCATATCCAGGACCAACGTTGGGGGAGGTGGTCTTACCCATCTGCAGTGAAGGGCAAAATTAATATGGTAGGTAATTGGTTTATTTTTCGTCACTTACTTTGTGGCATGGAGGCCAATGCCCGCGGCGGCTCGTTCCAAACTATGCAGTAGTGTTTCGGCTTGGTTGGGTGTATTTTCCAGTATCGCTATGTCATCGGCATTCACCTACCTCGGAAGCAGCGTCTCATCAACTGAAAAGGACATAGACACGCGGCTAACGAAGGCATGGAAAGCTGTCGATAGGCTATCGATCATATGGAAATCAGACCTGACCTATAAAATGAAACGTAGTTTCTTCTAGGCAGCGGTTGTATCGATACTGCAGTATGGATGCATCCTGGACGAGGCTCTATGCATTTTACATTGCGCTAATACTCTTGGTAAAGATGGGAATCCAGCTATTCTCCCTGGGTAAATAGTTGTGCTAAATGGGCTTTTTAACATCGGTATAGTAACTGGTCTAAGAGAAAGAAAACTCTGAATTCAAACCTGCCAAAAAGTGGTCTTGTACCGCATCGTGCTTCTGTGGAGGAGTTGAGTAAATCTCTGCACAAATAAATTAATGTTTCATGGTGAAAAATATGGCCTTCATTTGAGAGGTTATCAAGAATATAGAAATCCGATCTCTGGCGAAAAAAAAAACAGAATTTCTCTTAGTCGTTGCCATGTTTGTACTATTATATGGTTGCACCAACTGAACTTAAACAAAGCGCTTGGAGAAAAATACACGTGTTGTTTTGAACAAATCTTGGATGTAAAAGCTCACAAAAGAGCAAGTGGATGGTTACCTACCTCCCATCTTACAAACCATCCTAGTAAGTCTGACAAGACATGCATGGCACTGCTGAAGAAGCAGAGACACACTCATAAGCGGCCTTCTTCAGTAGATTCATACACATGGACCCGCCATAGTTGTCTAACTTAAGTTCATCAGTTCTGTGAGGACACTGAATGCCGTCTAGAGAATCTGCCTCATGACGGATGGAGAGAGAGAGTGAGAATCAAAAGATCCAATGCTATCATCATAATTCCATGATGTTGATGATTTTTTTTTTATATAAAACATTGAAAAAAATGACAGAATATCATGTTATTTATTTTTAAAATCTTATATTTTCTCTTTTAAAAGGCACTTAGGAAATTATATTCGTATAAGTTAAAATCAAAATGAACGTATGGATTACGAATCTTTTTGAATCAATAAAAATGTCAACGAATCAATATAAAGGTAATGGATCTAGTCTTGTAGTCTATTAGTAGTGATTTCTATTCTTCTTCGTTGGAGCTGAAGAATACACCGACAGCATCGCTACAGAGGGTTAAGATACCTATTAACGGGTGTCCTGGATATGACATTAAGCAATCTAATGGCAAGGCCCCAACTTTGGATATATGGGGAACGTGGAGTACTCCCTCATTGCAATTGCTCTCAGGTCTACTCTGACCCGGGTGGTAGCAGCTGATAGGGTCCTATTTATGGGTTGATTAGAACTGTTTGACTATTTAAACTGTATACAAACAAATGACTTGCATAAAATGAATTGTTAGAAATAGAACTGTTTTACCATTTAACTGTGTGTGAACTGTCTAAGTGAATTGTTAGTGATACATAGCAACTCTTGGAACCATTTAATTGTATATAAATGAATGAGTAATTTTGAGTAGAATCATGTTAAATAGCAATGCTTGAAAAGCTTTAACTTTGTGCCTAAATTCAATTATTAGTATTACATAGAAATACTTGGAACCGTTTGACAGTTTAAATGAACGAATATTGTTGAATAGAATAATTAGTGTTGTGACACAATGGGTAGCATTCCTTTCCGTTTGTATTGGCGCCGGTCAGAGAATTTCTTTGTCTGGTTTGGCGCGAAACCCACACAAAGGGCCTGAGGGCGAAATCTCCCACGAGACCGGAAGTGGACGAAGGAAATTGGTCGGAGAGAAGACAGAGAGAGTCAGTTGACAAAGGAGGGCAGAAGAGAACAGTCAGCTTGAGGTAGCAGTCCATAGGAGCACACAGTCGGCAGAAGGTGGCAATGAGAAGATGGAAACAGGGCAGAGAAGACAGTTAAGCGATGAGTCAGCATTACTAGTTGTTTTGTGGACATTTTGCGCAATTATTCACCATCGATTGCCTGCAAATGCACGGAGAGCTGCACAAAACTGTCACATTGACTTCCACCTGCTTGCGCTTGGAGCTGACTCGAGTCCGTGTTAGTCCGTTTGTTCTTTCCCCCCACCCTCTCGGTTGTGTTTTGTGTGTCCGTAATGAAATGGGAAATGCCCCTGGTCGGAGATGAAAAAAATCCATGAGCAATCACTGGCCATGAGCATTTTGGTTTAAGGACGCTGATATAATCGGGGGTCGTCCGGCAGGGGTGTTGTCACAGTGTTATATACCAATAACTGAAGACATTTAACTGAGTAGAAACAATAACAAGACATCATCATCATCATGTCGTGCCGCTAGCACGAATATCCCTGACACTCTCTCACCACTTTTCCCTATCGTTCATCGCCTCTGGCAAGTCTTCAGGGCTACATCCCTTATCCTCACATAGCTGCTGTATGTATGTTCGAGCTGGTCGTCCTGCTTTTGCTCGGCCATATGTGGGGGTCCATAGGAGTGCATCACTTATGAGCTCGTCTCTCCTTCTCAAGCAGTGTCGTGTGTGTCTGGTTCGTCTAACTTGGATAGTTTTCGTGATGGGAGGCAGGTGGCCGTATAGTTGGTACTTTGTGGGGTAATACCGCCAGGACTTATTCAATAGTGCTCTCAACATTCTTGTGTAATTGCCGTCTACCTTCTTTTCCAGCCGTTTTGTTAGCGTCCAAGTTGTGCATCCATACAACAGCATCGACACGACCGCTGCCTGGAAGAAACTGCTTTTCATTTTAACGGTCAGGCTTGATTTCCATATGATAAAAACACAATAGTGCTGACAAATTTGTTCTAACTCATTTAAAAATTAAACTAATTTTTTTACAAAACATGTTTACTAATTCATATGAGTTCAAATAAATTACACATGTTTCTTTGTTACTGTTACATAGCAAAACTTGAAACCACTGAACAGTGTGTAAAAATTGAGCTTAGGCTCGTTTAAAAATGTTATCAACAAAACGTGCTTCCAAATCATATTTGATATAAGTATAAAGAAGATTTTGCATTAAAAAAAAACTATAACGGTTGATATGCTATTAAATCTAATCAAACTTTCACATTCAAACATCCGGTAAACACGTACTTCTTGTCTTGTATCATATTATTTAACGCTTAATAATTTACTATCAAAACAGATCTATAATTATATATTTACTGGCTGCTTAGTCCAAATAAATAGTTTTGCTTTGCATTACAAAATCTCTGCTGGCTCATCATGAAGAGTGTACTAATTGTGGGCTGCTATCCTTCATGAAAATTGCTTCAAGAATTTCTTTTTTTTTTTTCAAGGAAGCGGAATTATTTAAGATTTTTGTATTATTTACGCCAATTTTGTGCATATTTGATGGAAGGCAGTTATTTTGTTTGATTAGTTAAAGAATTTAACTTTTTCCTGTTAGGTGACATTTGAATCATTCGGAAATAATATACGTGAAGTATTATGCCAAATTATTAAATCACAGATGTTTCGAAAAAGAAAAAGTATTTTTCTCTTTCGTTTAGACTTAATTTGATAAAGAGCTATATCTACTAGGTTTGTGCAAAAATCCCCGATGTTTATCAAGAGAAAAACTTAATACACATCTAATCTGTTTTGTCAAAATCGTCCTTTCACCCGTAAATCTCTGTTTTTAGTAAATCATCTTATCTTCTCGTCGTAAGATTGAGAAATGTATAGATTTTAATGGCATTTCAACCCATTTAGGGCTATTTTATGACTTGAAGTGAATGAATCAGTCTCATTTCTTGTTCATATTTACATATCCCTGCGACATTGTTAATCGCGAAGCTTTTCGGGGTATTTTTTGCACACGGTCGAATTGAATACGATAAATTTTTCGACAGATCGATTCTACCCAGATCTAGAACACTACCAAGTACTAACACAACAGATCAGAGTGGACCTGGGAGCAATTGCAATAAAAGGGTGCTTCACATTCTCTAGATCTCCAGAACAAGGTCTCACCCTCAGAGGTTTAGTGCCAAGAAATTTGGAGGTGGTCCCTTACTCCTCTGCCGGTCTCTTCTAACCTCTACTGACAAGACAATAAAGTTTTAAGCCTTTGTGGCTTTTCTGCAATTGATAGTTTGTAATGCAAATGCTTCTAGCATTAATGTCTTAAATTTCCTGGAAACGCAAACCGAAGTGTTCACATCAATAGCCATAGCTCATATGGCAAAGGCTATAAGAAATTCAACCGGTTGTTCGTATCAAGTTTTAGGACGAACTCATGAGAAAAATGAAAGGCCACTCGTGCGCAATATAAAGAAATATTAATTTGCACAGAGGAACCAAAGTGCAGACATAGCACACGTCTAGCAAGCGGCTTACCTCGTACATGGATTTCCCACGTGATCCTTTAAAACAACAAATCTGGTACGTAAGATCTCACTGAAATAACAAACGACCGACATCCAGAACGACCATGAACGAGAATAAAATCTTTCTTTTTTTTTCTCCCCAAAACACCTCGTATCCATTGTTGTCTTGCTTCTTACTTTTCTCCCAGTTAATGCGAGTTATGACAATCACATTGGGACGAAGATTATATCCATTCCTCGGTTCTATAACTCCCTCAGCTAATAAAAGGACAAATATCTTAACTTACTAGCATCGTGTACATCTTTGGCCATTTATTTCTTCAACAGCGCCACATAACCTCATTTAGTTGGTTAATATCAAATAAAAAAGAATAATAAAGAAATGAAAATATTGAATGCTTATTTCTAAATGGTAAAATAAAAGGAGAAAAATGTCGATTGAATTTAGTTAATCATTAGATCCCAGAGATCACTTTCACATCATTCATGGACTTCCGACCCTGAGCTGTGTTTGAAAATTAGCTGAAAATGTAAAATATATTAATTCGTATTTAATACCAGTTATGTCGAGGTGCACACAATGGCCGCCCGTTTTCTAAGGGTTAAGATTAAATATCAAATTTACTTACAGTTTTTTTAGTTGTTCTTGTCAGAAAACATTTTCAACTTGTATTTGTTTTTTTCTATTTATTCTTTCAAATGTTACCGTTCATTTCTTTTTCGTCTTTCTTTCGTTCTTTCTTTCTTTCTTTTGGTTTGTTTACTTTTACTTCTTGCTTTCTTTTTTCTATTCTCTTCTCGCTTCTTTTTCATCAACGTCTTTTTCTAAACATTTTTGTTCATTTTGTTCTCTATTTTTTTCTGTTTTATTTCATTTTTGAGCGTTCTTTCTTTCTTTCTTTCTTTCTTTCTTTCTTTCTTTCTTTCTCTGCCTTTTGGAGTTACATTTGCTTCTGCACTTTTCCATTTTTTTTTTTAGTCTTTCTTTCGTCTTACGGTATTTGTAAATGAAGGCACTCGTTGTGTCACGATCATGATAGGAAATGGATACGATGACCAGAGTTCAAATCCTGGACGAGGTTTATTGCATTTCAGGGAGTTCTAATAGCCTTGTTGAATGTATGAATCCAACTATTTGCAATATTGCTATAGGTAAATGGTAAAGCAGACAGAATTCTTAAACATTGGTATGGCAACCAGTCAAAGAGAAGGAAAACTGAATTCCCAAGTATCAAACTTTGCTTAAAAATTGATATTGTTTTCTCTCTTACCGTGCAGTACTTTCTTTCTTAACTGTTCTTTCTTTCCCCCGTTTTCTTTATTTCTTTTTCTTTCTTTCTTACCTTCCATTTGTTCGTTTTTTGGTTTGTTTGTTTCTTCATTTCTTTTTCCTTTCTAATTTATTTTCTTTCTTACATACCAATTTTATTTTCGTTTCTTTCTTTCAAACCAATTTGTTCTTTCTTTCTTTCTTTCTTTCTTTCTTTCTTTTTTTTCTTTCTTAACTAAATGATCTTTCTTTCTTTCTTTCTTTCTTTCTTTCTTTCTTTCTTTCTTTCTTTCTTAACAGTTGTTTGTTTGTTTGTTTCTTTCTTTCTTCCTGTCTTTCTTTCTTTTTTTTCTTTCTTAACTAAATGATCTTTCTTTCTTTCTTTCTTTCTTTCTTTCTTTCTTTCTTTCTTAACAGTTGTTTGTTTGTTTCTTTCTTTCTTTCTTCCTGTCTTTCTTTCTTTCTATGTGTGTTTTCTTCATTAGTAACCTTCGTTAAGAATTCCTTTTCTTCAACATTTTTCAATTTTTTTATTCTTTTACTTTTTTCAAAATTTTTTCTCACGATGTATTTTACAAATTTCATTTTTATGATATTTACAAATTTCATTTTTATGATATTTCCTTTAATTTAAGTTTTCAGTTTGTTTACATTATGCATTTTTACTAAATTAGCTGGCAATCGAGAAAAAGAGAAAGATTTAATAAGTTGGCCCGGCAAAAAAAAAAAAAAAATGACAAAACCAAATACAAATAAATGCAACCGAAGAAAGTATCAGAGTAAAAGAAATTTCAAATACCATTTGCAATAACATTATTTAGTATGCTGCCAAGTTTCCTTAAATTAGCCTGTTTTTTTTTTCTTGCTTGCATGTTGAATCTTTCTCTCTCCGAATTTGTGCAAATTAGGGTTCAGAAATGTTTAGGGAACATTTCCAAATGGTTAACGCCTTTCTTTATCTTTCTTCCACGTTTCAATCTATTTTAAGGGTAGGTCGTGTGTGTGAGTAGATGTTCATTTATCTTGTAATAATTTATGCAACATAGAGGTGGTTACTTATCTTATTTTCATTTGAGTCTATTTATCTATCTATCTAGAAAGACTGAGAGTGAGAAGGAGAGGAAAAGAGAGGGATAGAGAGAGAGAATGATACTGACATAAAGACAGACAGGCACAGTGAGTCATAAACAGTGTGGAAAATTTAACAAATCGGAAATGAGTGTGTGTGTGAGAGATAGATAGATAGATAGGGAGAGAGAGAGAGGAGGGGATTTGGGGGAGGTTATATTATACATATAGAAATATACATAATAGTTCTGTATTTAGTTTTGGTGTAAAAAAAAATTTCAGTATAATGTTTGTTTGCATTTTGCAATTATATATAAGAATCTTAAACTAAGGAAGAGGTTATATACGTGAATATCTATGGATTAATTCGAACATATATATATATATATATATATATATATATATATATATATATATATATATATATATATATATATATATATATATACGCGTATGTGTGTGTTTGTGTGCTTATGTGTAGCATTTTTTTTTTTACTTTTATTGGAAGATAGATGTTTATCAAATTAAGATAGATACATAGATAGATAGATTCAAATAATCATATAAGCTTTGATAACAATCATATTTATGTATGTATGTATGTATATATGTATGTATGCACGATGAGTGACTTGATAAAGTATATAACGGGATAGAAATATAACTTCTATATCTGTGTATTTACACGACGTTCAGATGTGAGTTTTTGCAACCTTTCTTAAATTGATTTCCCCATCTCTAACCCAATGTAAGAAGCAATTAGACTAAACAAGCCCGAACTCTTCACATCTATATTTTTTACAGATTCAGTAAATATTAGAAGGACGACATCTGATGGAGAACATGCTAAATTACCAAAAAAATATAATAATTTTCATATATGCAAATGATCAACGTGCCAAAAAAGATCTCCTTTAAAAATTATTGGTGGATTGCTGTCTATTCTTTATATTTGAAGAGTGTTTTTTGTGAGTACGGCTGTATTTGAATATATGCTGGTATTTGTGTAGATACGAGTGAGTGTGTGGATTTATATATAATTCAGGTTAATATATTTCATGTTTTGATGTTTGTATTTGATATGTGTGAGATCGTGTTTTTATAAATAAGTATATATGTGAGTGTATGACTGTATATAATATGTGAGTGGTGGATATATATATATATATATATATATATATATATATATATATATATATATACCTTAAATATACGCGCTTAATTCGACGCCAGTAGGTGTCGTTAGTGATGTTTAATCTTCTGGGTCATTGGGGAGTTTCGGGTCTTCCAACATCATACTCCCCTCACCAGAACGACCCGCGCAGAAATGATCAAACTCTGAGTCACTTACCCTATAAGATGCTCTGACACACACACACACACACACACACACACACACACACACACACACACACACACACACACACACACATATATATATATATATATATATATTCTTTTTTTAAACGAATAAATCATTTACCAGAATGTTTCATATATAAAAAGTAACGTTGGCGACTGTAGTCGAGAGTTTCCTGAAGGTTCCCTTTTCAATAGCTACTACACCGAAGTGTAGGACGCGCTACTTCTTTCTCTGGATTTCTCCACTTTACCCTTGATACGTACCTTATGTTGCGGAGTTTAAAGCAAGGAGGTATCAAGTATCATTTTTTAAGTCTTTGGTATGACTCGACCTGTGATTGAATCCCGGTATGAAGAAGCCAAAACTCTACCACTGACCATCGGTTCATGCCACATATAAACAAAGCCGAATTAACAAGTCATGGTAAATTGCGCGACCAACTTTGACCTAATGTGTCTTGAAGGGTACATATTCCCCTGACAGAGGACACACACATATATATATTCCCCTGACAGAGGACTCTCACACACACACACACACACACACATATATATATATATATATATATCCGTCGAATTTTTAAAAAGGTATCGTAAAATATTTTTCTGAATTTTTTTGCCATGAACGTAAACTTTGCAATATCCGGAATTGGTTTATGGCAATGATGATTTTAATCTTGCAAAAACATTTGTTTTCAGTCTATTCAAAATGTTTGCAAAGCATTCCGATGGCTAAGAAATGAAATCCACGAGAAAGCTACAGAATGATATGAGATTTGTACGGAGAACCATGTGTTGTATATTGACCTATGACCCGCCCAGGCTGTCAAAATAGGAAATGCACCTGTGTAAATTACAGGCTTATCCGGTCGAGGAATATCAGAATATAACTTTGACCGTGGACGGGTTGAATGAGTGCGATTTGTGACGCCCACAAGAAGAAGGTGGGCGTGAACTATTATATAACTCAGCGCAAAGGAAATTCAATCCGTTGGGGATCAGACGAGTTGGAGGTAAGATGCGGTAGAGAAAACCAGCACCCAGAGAGGACCCCTGTTGAGCAGCCCAGGAGAATGGGAAAGAAACGCAGTTATGTCCAATAGAGTGGGGGTCAGTATGTTGCAGTTCTCTTCGGTCTCCAACTCCCTCTCACGCACAACCCTCTCGTAAAGTGATAGGTATATTTTTGTAAAGAACTGTGTCGCTCGTTATTATTATGTCGTCGTTATGATTCTGCATGCATATGTAGATGTATATGTATTATGTTTTTGTATAGTTGGTCATAGCTATACAACACATGTTTTAGTTAAAAGGGATTGCAAATGAGCTAAATATGGGTTTACCACTACGATCCTGAATCAACGAAGTGAAAACACACTGACTCTCTGGTACAGAAAAGAGTACCAGGTTCAGCGTTTAGTAAAGAAGGTCACGATAGGAGATGAATGGATCCATACCTACTGATCTCTTTCAAAATGCCTGATAATACGATAATCGGATCAAGATGCAAGCGAGAAACTAACAGTCACCTAGCGCTTGGATCATGTTTCTATGCCCTCCAAACTTAGAGATAGGCTCTATCAGAGATATAACGTTATTTATAAATATGGCAAACTATATCCTTACAATTCCCAGTGTCCAGGGAGACCGAGGTTCAACACCTGACCAAAGACTCAAAAATGGTACTTGAGGCTTCCTTGTTTAAAACACAGCATCATAAAGTACGGATCAAGGTAATTCTAACAATAAAGAGAAAAGGGTTGCATCCTAATCTACACCTGGGTGTAATAGCTTTTCGGGTCGCCCTCCACAACAGTCATCCAGCTTATATATATATATATATATATACTAAGTTCCAGTTGCAGCGGACTGTAAAGAACTGCAATCTTTTGGCACGTTAGTTTACCAATTCTAACAATAAAGAGAAAAGGGTTGCATCCTAATCTACACCTCGGTGTGATAGCTTTTTCGGATCGCCCTCCACAACAGTCATCCAGCTTATATATATATATACTAAGTTCCAGTTGCAGAGGACTGTAAAGAACCGCAATCTTTTGCGACGTTAGTTTACCAATTCTAACAAGATGTATATATACATATTTTTGTAATGTTCCGTGAGGCGAGTGGGTAATTTTGGCCGTTACTTAAAAATCTTTTTCACTCTCGTTCAATGCCAAATCCTGAATCCCGAATGCTAAACAATACTAACTCGCAATGTTACATTTTACATCTATTTTGCATACGCACATGTCTTTCTTTTCTGACACGTCAGGCCTCGCACTGACCTATTTGTATATCCACATTTCGAGTCACGTGAAATACAGGAGTACATTCCATTTAAACACTTGTGTTTCTTGGCTAGAGATCCGTGTTCAAATCACACAGATCACTAAAGACACTTTCTTCTACATAGCACACAAACACACACACACACACACAAATACGCGCGTGGGCACGCTAGCGTACGCATATATTTATATATATATATAATTCCATTTCACTCGTTTGCCCAGTCGGCTGGTGCAGTAGAATACACCAACTGCACCTCTGCAGCGGGGAAAGACCCCACCATCCACTGAGTGTTCTGGTTATGACACTAAACAATCTGATGATGAGGTTCCTGTGATGCTGGGGCTTTGGGGAAGGCGGACCGCCAGTTCATTGCCATTACTCCCAGGTCCACTCTGGCTCGGAATGGTAGCAACTGATAGGGCCCAATCTATGGGTTAGATATAACTAATGACAGACTCATAATAACCTGAATTGTTTGACTAAACTGAATAGCTTGAAATAGAAATATTTTTGACAATCAAACCGTCCTTAAATTTAAACTGTGTGCTTATGCTAAACTGAATTATTTGACACGGAACTATTTTTTGACATTGAAACTCCACTTACGCAAAACCGATGTGTTTAATTTAGAACTTTTTTGACATTAAACTGTGTGTAAACAAAATCCGTACTTATACTAAACTGAATTGGTTGAATTAAAACTGCTTGACTAAACTGAATAGCTTGAAATAGAAATGTTTTTCACATTTAAACTGCACCAACATTTAAACAGCATACTTATCCTAAACAGAATTGTTTGAAATTGAACTACTTTCATTAAAGTGGATTTGGCGTTGAATGACCTACAAAGGTTGATACGCCATAAAAACCCAACCAACCAACGATTTCACTGGTTTTTCACTGTGTTTCCACAATAACAACTGTATCTTCGACTCTGGCTCGTCCTGCGAACTTATGTTTAATCCATTTTTAACATCTTATTGACTGAACTATTCTTCTTTGTACACATCCCACGTTTTTTTGTAAAACTTGTATGGTTTCCACTCCTCAGCCAGCAAAAATTTGATGAGTGGCCACTTTTCAAGCCTTCAAAAATCTACAAGCCTTCGTATATATATATATATATATATATACTCTCATACTGAAGTCAAATCAAGACGACGCAATTTTAAGTCAAAATATTGGTACTGATCTACACGATTATTAATTATAAAAGACTGAAATTACAATATAATGGGAAGCAATCTAATTAAACCTTTTCTATAATCATGAATTCCGTATGCTTATGATTTCTGGATAAAAAATAGCAATCGACTTGTACACGAGATGATTCGGTAATACACACACAGACATACGCACGCGCACACACACATATGATCTGTCTCCTTCTTTTTCTTCCTTTTTTGTTCTCTCTCTCTCTCTCTCTCTCTCTCTCTCTCTCTCTTCATTTTATTTCATTCCCTTCTCCTCTCTCTTCTCTTTCCTTTTTCACTATCACTTTTCTTTCCTTTCTTCTCTTTTCTCTCTCTCTTCTACTTCTTTATATCTTTCTTTCCTTTTCTTTGCTTTTCTTTTCTCTTTCCTTCTTCTCGTTCTTCCGTTCTTTTATTTCCTTTTATTCTTTCTCTTCTTTCTAATCCGTTAATCCTGGGAATGGAGTTGCGCCCTCCCCTAAACCTCGGTGTGGTAACTATTGAAAAGGGAGCCTTTGGGTTACCCTTAACTACGGTCGCCAACTTTACTTATTCTTTTATATATATTTATATCGGAAGCGTTCGTCGTGTAATTGTTACCGTCAGAGGAAATGGACTGGGTATCCCGAATTCAAATTATTGCCTAGACTGTTGGTATCTTACATACCGCTAATATCCTTGGGGAGGACAGAAATTCACTTATTTTCTCTTCAGCTATGAATAAATAATTGGGCAAACTGGGTTCGTTAACCTTGGTATGGCAACTGGTCTAAGAGAAGGATAACTCTGAGTCAAAACCTATTAAACTACACTTGACATTGATGTAGTGTTGCATCCTGCTAATGGGGAGGGTATATATATATATATATATATATATATATAATATATATATATATATATATATATATATATATATATAAAGCTAAAGGTTAATTCTATATTTTATTAAATTTGATCAATTTTTTGTTTGGATTCATGGTATATCAGTCTTGGTAGATTATTTAATACCAAATCCATTTTATGCAAATATATTGTTCTATTTCAAACAATTCAGTTTAGCATGATTACACAGTTTAATTGTCAAAAACATTTCTATTTCATGTTATTTAGTTTAGTCAAACAGTTCTAATTCAAACAATTTACTTTTGTATAAGTGTAGTTTTTTTACACACAGCTAAATGCCAAAACAGTTGCATTTCGAACAATTTAGTTTAGTTTAAGAACAGTTTTAATGTCAAAAACAGTTCTATTTCTACTAATTCAGTTTAGCAAAAGTACGCAGTTTAGTAATATTTGAACCATAGATAAAACCTTATCAGGTGTTCCCACTCTGGGCCTGAGTGAACTTGAGAGCGATGGCAATGAACAGGTACTCCGTATTTCCCAAAGCTCCAGCATTACTGGAAACTCACCATAAGATTGTTAATTGTCATAACGGGACACTCGTTGGGGGAGTCTTACCCCTCTGCAGAGGTGAAGTCGGTATATTCTACTGCCCCAACCAACTGGGCAAAAAGTTGATCAAGGATAAATTGTCAACACATATCTACGTCAGTAATTGTAAAATTAGTGAGGTAATTTGTATCTTTTTCTTTTCAAATGCCTTCGTTGCCCCTTGAAATTTTGGAAGAAAACTTAAAATATTTTATGTTCGTTCAAATACTTATGACTTATAGGTTCTGATATAAATATTAAAGAAAATAATGGTCATAAGTATTTAAATAAGAATAGAAAAGGTTGGCAACTATCAAAACATTCTGTCCTTTTACATTTTCTAATGTATAAACGCAGCCAGGCGCAAAACAAACGGAAAATTCCCTTTCTATCTACCTATCTATCTATCTATTAAATAACCTACGCACCTACGTAGGTCGATATGTCATTAAATAAAGGAATCAAACCGGACTAAACCAATTAA
>OY757921.1:1270138-1302638 GCA_963585895.1 Sepioteuthis lessoniana | reverse complement strand
TTAAGGGAGTTCAGGAAGAGATTCCATCGGAAGAGATTCCGTCTGAAGAGGCCAGCACTCTTCAAATCGGGTCTGTGGCATTTCCAGCAGGACAATGCACCAATCCACAACTCCATCCTTGTCACAGACTATTTGACCAAGATGGGCATCAAGACAGTTCATCACCGTTCCTGTAGTCCAGACGTTGCTCCCTGTGACTTTTGGTTATTCCCTAAGCTCAGTGGCTGTCGTTATGAGACAATTGAGGAGATGAAAGAGGCTGTGACGAAGGTCATTGACACGATTACATAAGAGGACTTCCATGGGGCCTTCCAGAAGTTGTGGGAACGGTACAACAAGTCCATTGCAGCCAGAGGAGATTACTTCGAAGGTTACTAGAGTTTCAGGAGTGTACAATCAATAAAAGTGTCCATACAAAAAATTCTGGAAACTTATTTAATAATCCCCGTATACAAATTAATTCAATGGATATAAAATAGCATAACATCTGATGACTTTCAAAATTTGAATAAACCTAACTGTAGCTATTTTGTTATATAAATGTATTTACCATTATGTAAATATATTAAGTATTATTTAAATGTATCTACATTTTTTAAAGAAACAGTTAAATAATTGAGTACGGTTATATGAGAGTTAAACTGAATAAAAACAATTTAATTAGCTTCTTAGAGATGAGTTTTATTGTATAAAAAATATTTTAAAAGTATAGAAATTAAAAACAAAATTAAGTGATGTCTGTTTATAAAAAAAAAATCATTTTACAATACCGGTTTAACGGACCAAATTCTAATTAATAACATATTGGTTGATATATTTTGTTAGTATAACATATTTCCTTATATATATATATATATATATATATATATATATATATATATATATATATATATATGTGTGTGTGTGTGTGTGTGTGTGTGTGTGTGTGTGTGTGTGTGTGTGTGTGTGTGTGTGTGTGTTTAAATTGATTTATAACAACTTAACTGTTTAATTTAATGTAAACTGTATTCCCCGTTGTTAACGGAAAAACTCAATCAAATTTTGGTCTCCATCTGATGAAGCAGCCTTTTCATTTATTTATAATGGAACCTCCCTGTTGCGTTTCATATATTATTATTGATATATTTGTTCTGCATGTGAGTTTTTTAATATATACTTATATATTATAATATAATAATTGCTTTACATTGAGCACTCTATTTGAATATATTGAAGCTATATATTCTTTAGGGATTATCCCTTTCAAGTCTATTCGTAGACTATATATATATATATATTTGGTGTGTGCGTGTGTGTATATATAAAGATTTTGCCAAAGGATTTACCAATAGAAGATGCCATTTACTGAATCTAAATTTTTTCAAGGTAACCATTTGTGATAAGTACTTTCATGTCCCGGAAGACTCCCAGCGTCACCTTCTTTATTGAACATTGCACCTGGAACTTACTCTTTGTTCTCTTTTTCTTACTCAGGATCGAAGAAGCAAACCCACACTTAACAAATTTGTAAATATTTCTTTATGAATATCTACTTTTCCGTCTACATCATATATTCTTCCGTAAATTTCGCATAGTTTACACTTTATATCCATCAAAAATGAACAGAAAGAACAGTATTCAAACAAGGAGCATTCTGATCAGACGCCATTTTGAATAACATCAAAACAAATATTTTAGTTAGATTATTTTTTTTTTGTTCCAGTCCAATGTCAAACAATGCAAAGTTTTATCAGTGGAAAAAAATTATGAAAAATAAATTATTTGGGTTTCCTTTTAAAAATTCCCCTAATTTATTGAATGACATTCGTACTAAAATATACACGTTTATTCAATGGAGGAGTCACGTGAATTCTTACAATGAAGGCCTCAAATTTATGGATCAAAATCTATGATGCCCAAAGCATTTTAATAGAGGCAAAGGTTAGCAGTATATTAGGTAAGTTTCATTAAGGACCAAGTTTTCCCTAATAAAATATTTTCTGACAAGTATCAGAAAAAACACCCCAGTTCCTTTTTTACTGACGGCTTCGTTTTTATCTCCCGGCTGTATTTATTTAATTGCTCATTAATTCGCATATATATATATATGCAGTTGAGTCAAACAGTGCAGAATGAACGTATGAAGACTAAAAAAAGCTTCATAGTTCTTTTTTTTTCAGTTTACCATAGTGTAAAATGAGGTTTTTAAGTATATTTCGTTTATCACCAGTAGAATAACAACTTTTATGTCATTTTAAATGTTGTTCTCTAGTGGAAATTTACTAAGCTTTTTGCTTAGATGTGGCACAAGGCCATATGAAAGGGGCACCCAATGAGACTCGAAATCACTCGTGAAGGTCAGGCCCTAAAAAAGTAGACAGGTTCACATACCTTAGCAGCTATATCTCATCAACTGAACGCAATGTTAACATACACATCGCGATGGCTTGAACTGTTATTATTAATTAGCTATCAGTCATAAAGGAAACTGATCTATCCTATAAAATAAAATAAATCCAGATTTTTTTCAACCCATCGCCGGGTCAATACTAGTGAATATGAACTACACAAGAATGCTGTGTGCCATTTTGAACAAATCCTGTCAGCAACACCCTCTCAAAACAATAGCTGTTTGGCCACTTACCTCTCATTTCAAAACCATCTAATTAAGACGAACAAGACATCAGGGAGACTGGTGGAGGAGCAACAAAGAACTCCTAAGTGACGTCCGTCTATGGATCCCACACATGTATGCGCTTGTGGTAGGCGTCCTGCAATAACCTATTTACATCAGCCCTGTGCGGACACAGGATGTAGTTTAAAAAAGCTACCGGGAGTGAATGATGACAGGGACGGATGGAGAGAATCAGGGAAATCCGTGGTGTCAACACGACTTTGTGATATATATATATATATATATATATATATATATATATATATATAAGAAAAACAATAAAACTGTCATATAAGGATTATAATCAATTATGAATCAATAATAAAAAAAAAACAGGACTACTTCGGATCTAAAGGCTAAAATAATTCAGAATCAATTAGATCAGAAGAAGCCCTGTTATTTTTGGTGTTATTGATTACTGTCAATACCCATAACAGGATGGAAATAAATTTATAATCCTAATGTGAGCGGATTTTTGTTTTTCTTAAAGAAATTATTACTCTGCGATGTCTGTTACATTGAGCCCTTTACAAGGAAAATTTAAATGTTCATAGTTGAAGGATTTTTTGTCCTGACAGAATTATTCTCGACTACGGTTTAACTGGACTGAATAATACATATATATATATATATATATATATATAGGTGTGTGTGTGTGTGTGTGTGTGTGTATATATATATAATGTAAAAACATAACGGTTAAAACCTTTGATTAATACGGATTCAAAGATAGTTATCATGAACAGTTATGCGCCTCGTATTACTATCAGTTTCACAAGACAATATCTATTATCTGATGCATGAAGAGAATATCTCTCAAAGTTGAATTGTCCATCTATTTATATCTTATAAGCATTGCCTATCAACATCTCCAAGCTTTTCGCCCTCTTGGGGTAGGGTCTGTAAATATCCTCTGCAGAAGGATAAGACTCCCGCAAAAAAAGTTATGGATTGTGGAGCCCCTTTTCATTTCTATTACTCCAAGATCCACTCTGGCTCGGAGATGTATTGCCTGTTCGGAACCATTTATTTGTCAAGTATAACTGTTTGAATCATTCGTATCAGAATATCTGTTGCCATATAACGGTAAATTATTTCGTTTAAGAATAGTTATTTTCAGCTATAATTATAATCTTTAACCGCTTGTAAACCTGTGTGCAAATTATTTGTATTAGATAGGAATATTTGAAACCATATAACTGTGTGCAAATTATTTTATTAGACAGGAATACTTGATATCGAATAATTGTGCACAACAATTTCTTTAAAAAAACTACCAAAAAATGCAAATATAAACGTACACTGAACGGTATCCTTTGATCTCTAGGCATAAAATCACCCTTGACGGGTTTACATGACATTAAAATCAAATTATCAATCGATTACTGGAGTTAAAGTTTGAGCAACGTATCTTATGAAAATGACAATTAAATTGATTTTTGCATAAGTTCATCTATTTTGAATAAGTACGGCAAATCAAAATAAGTAGAACAACACTTCCGCTTAAACGGTCACGATTTCAACAGAAATCAAAAAAACACCATCATAAAAAGAGTAGAATAAGATATAGATATAAAATCAATAACTGAAAAACATGAAGACACAATTTTTGAAACATATGCCGTTTGGATTTAATATGAAACCTGCCTTGAAAATGAATTTGGCTGTTAGAAAATATATAAACAAATAAACCAAACGGTCAGCCAGCACTAATATGAAAGGCGTTCCTCTCTCTCTCTCACACACACACACACACACACACACACACACAAATATATATATATATATATATATATATATATATATATATATATATATATATATATATATATATATATAATTAGACATTTTGAACCAGATCATTTTCATCAAATAAACGCATATACCACGTCATTAGTACATTTTTCGTTGCTTATCTTGTGACATAACTCCTTTAAAAACTATAAAAACCTTCCATACTTTTTTTTTAATTTTACCCTAAAATCCCCCACTAACGATGATCTAAGTTCGATACTAGTTAGGAACAATCAATACGTAAACAACATGAAAGAAATATTCCCATTGTATTTGTCTCTTTCGTTCATCTATCATTATATATATATATATATATATATATATATGTGTGTTTGTGTATGTGTGTGTGTGTGTGATTGTATTCATATATGTATATTTTTATATATATATACATATGTGAGAGTGTGTGTGTATGAGTGTGTGTGTGTGTGTATGTGTGTGTGCATGTAAATGTGTATAAAATTGCTATGAGTGTTATAAAAGCCTACCTAACAAATTGTCAACAATTTTGAAATTTCCACATATCTTCCTCCTTCTGCATAAAATAAGTTTACGTCAATTTTATATACAAAGCATGAGAATATTGATGCATTTTCATCGTATGATTCAGTTCACACCTCCTCTGATCTGTCAATGTGTCATTTTTGGTGAACATGTGAACCTATGAGAAGGTATCATCCTTAGACTAATTTTATGATAGAAATATTGGCGAACCCACACACAATGACATCGTGCTGAAATTCCATTATGAAAGGCGTGTATATATTACCATTGGTACATCTTAACGATATGATGTATCGAACACATCATCTTCTCCGATATTTTTACTCTTTTAATAAATCTCTACAAGAATACATCGCAAATAAAAATATCTATCATTTTCAAATAGTATGATAACTTATTCACTTATACGGTTTCCGATATGTTCGGTATCGAAAAAGCTTGAAATTATTTTTAATAGAAATATTTAACCGATTTCTTTAAAATGAACGAGTGTTTTCGAAATGAACTGATAAAGTTACATATTCATTCGTTAAATGAAAATTATATTTTAATGTCGAAGTCTGTTGTATTGATTATTTTATTATCTCTACTATCGTATAAAAATAACATAGAGCTCTCTATTTTGGAAGATACATGTTCATCAGCAGCAGAATTGTTTTCAAATTAGCCATTATTGTTTTATTAACGTCGACATCTTTATTTAGATTTTTTATGTTAGACAATATTTCTCCAACATATTTCAATGCAGTGATTTGGGAATTGTTAAGCTCGATGGTAGGGACGTTCTGGGTCAGTGTTTGGAGAATTTTCATCTATTTAACATAGTGTATCTATCTATCTATCTATCTATGTATAATACCTACAGAGCCAGAAGTTGGCCTAAATGGCATTTTATTAATTTAGTTATCATTAAAATGTCGTTTGGGCAAATATTCTTTCAGAATTATCCTGATGATCCGGTTGGTGAGACGTTAGTAGATTACTTCTGGCTCCGTAGGTATTCTAATTTTGCACTACTGATTGTGCCGAGCACTTTTACATTTCAGCGCATATACACGTAATTCTGTCGGTGATTTTTTTCTTTTAACTAGACATTACAGTGGCTGTTGATTATTTTGAAGCAGGACAAATGCTTTTAGTCTTTTCATTTTATGGAATTTTTTTGCCAGTTTGTTTAATACTTTTTACTGACAAATTGTATCATCGTTCTTTTCACACCACCTGAGTTATAGGATATATATATATATATATATATATATATATATATATATATATATATATATATATATAAAGATAGAACAAATATTTCTAGCACATGGTCTCCCCAGAGAAACTGTTATGATACTCTACGAAAATATAATTGTGATGTTGACTTCTTTAGCATTTCCACTAGAGTGTTTAAAGTTAATTCATTAGCATAATTCCTGTTTATTATCTGCCTAGGTTACGTCATACGAACGTCAATTGATCTAATGAAAGAAAATACTTCCAAAATTTAAAAAAAAAACAACCCAAAAAAGTAGACGATATTCTGCAGAATCTACGATGATTACCACCCAGTTGATCTAACAATTCTCTCATATACACTTACCCAAGCCGAACCTCTTTTACATAGCATATAGAAGGCAGCAAGATGCATTCGTCTCAACGTAATCTCAGATTTAAAATAGTCTACATGTTTAAAACAAAATGGTGCAATCTCAACATTGAATGTCCTGCCTCTGAAATTAGGTGACCATTTCATATACTTCGGCAGTAGTATACATTCTACTGAAGTCGAAGTCACCTGCTATAGACAGGCTGTCGAACATGTATAAATCTAATGACAGTCATAAAATAAAATTGGATGTCTTCCAAACTGTAATGGCTCCAGTATTACTGTTGAGCTTTACCACCGAAACTCTTGGTAAAAAAGCAATATGGGAACTACGCAAGATAGTGCGTGCTTTTTTAAACTAATCCTGGAAAAAGCACCATAAAATGCGGTAGTTTGGAGGCCTCTTCCCTCCCATCACACAGACTATTCAGGTAAGACGATCAAGACATTCGGAACTTTGTTGGTGATGTTGGAAGGAACTAGAAAATAAGGTTCTCCTATGAATTGCTATAAATGGACTCACGCCAGTGTTAACCAAATAGCAAAAAAATGCATTCATCTGCTCTGTGAGGACACAGTGTATCCTCAGGAGAATCTGCCTGGAACGAATGACGATTGGGACGAATGGCAAGATACTCTCGTAAATCCTTAATGACAATTATATATATATATATATATATATATATATATATATCTGATTGAACAAAAAAGACATTTTTTGTCTACATAATTTTTTGATAATCCTTTATAATTACCGTATCGATCTTGTGATATTCAGCAGGAATTGGTTAATAAATCTTCCATAATTAATTATTTCCCTGGTACTTTCAGCCTAACTTTGGGCCATCTTCAGGGGAGGATGTATTACAAAAGTGATGTAACTTTTATATGTACATTACTACTTTTTAAGAATGAACCTTTATACTGTTATATCATGTAACGTTTAATTTTCTAAGGTTGGGCAGAAAGTTCTTGGAAAATAACTAATTGTGGAAGGTTTATCAACAAATTTCCGCCGAATATCAATAGATCGTTACAGCAATTCGAAGGGATTAACAAAAAAATATGCAGACAAAAATACCTTTTATGTTCAATCAGATATTTATCAATGAAGAAATGCTGTCAAAAGATATATATATATATATATATATATATATATATATAGAGAGAGAGAGAGAGAGAGAGAGAGAGAGAAAGAGAGAGAGAGAGAGATACCTAAAGAGTCAGAAGTAATCTACCAAGGTTTCCAAGATAATTTCTACTTGAAGAGGATTGCTTAAACGACATTTTATTGATAAAGCAGCCACCAGAAAGAATAAAATTTTAGCATAAAACAAGCCACATTCTATTGTCCCAGCAACCAGGCATATATATATATATATATATATATATATATATATATATATATATATATATATATATTGTAAACATAAAGGCAAGTTCAGTAATATAGACAAATGTATAGCAACCCAATTTGTAAAACCTCTCTCTTATTGTACTGCCTATGTGAATCTGTACATATATGTGTGTGTCTGTGATCCTGTGTCTGTGTGTTTGGATGTTCCAGATTTAAGAATAATGGTTCCATGGATAATTTTAGTTATGTAGAAAATAACATCGAATTTTAAGTTTTCGCTGTGGAAGAAAATAGAATATCAATCTTTATTTAGATTAGTTTGCCGCTTTATTTTTGTTGCATCAGGTTAGTTAATGAATTTCTTTTGCTCCACTGACTGCAACAAAACCACATAACATTCTCAGACTTCTTATAATGCAAATCAATATACATTCGAAAATATTACTTACGCTGTCTAAATCTGAAATAAGTGAAGAGAGTCGA
This sequence comes from Sepioteuthis lessoniana, assembly GCA_963585895.1. Lineage (NCBI taxonomy): Eukaryota > Metazoa > Mollusca > Cephalopoda > Myopsida > Loliginidae > Sepioteuthis > Sepioteuthis lessoniana. The sequence goes on along the minus strand of OY757921.1, from coordinate 1,294,250 downwards.
ATTCGCCATATGCAGGCAGGCAACCGAGCGGCCTATTTTTGAATTCGAAGTTTGTTTTCAATTAACTGTATACACCAAGGACTTATGAATTAATCCGTATGCCCACTGTCAATTGAGTCGCTATCTATAAAAAGATCAATTGTCGCTTGAAACTTGCAATAAATACAATAAGTTCAAGTAAATGTATATGGTGAAGAAAAATAGGTCAAGGATCATTTTAGCTGACAGCCTTTATTTTGTAAAGAAATAACAAAACGTTTATGGTTCAGTTCTAAATAGGTACTATCTTGTGCAAAGATATTTTGAATGGTTTTACTGATGCAAATATAAGCATATCGAGTTGTGATTTTAAACAAACCTGTTACAAAGGTAGATAAATATTTATATGTGTACGCAAATATTTTTCTTGGAAAGATACCTGAATATTTATAAGAATGAATATGACATTATCAGACTGCATTTGTTCGCGTATGTATATTCGTTATGTAAAAGAATAACTTCTATTCACTAACTCATACACGTACTCACTTACATTCACACACACATACAAACTTAACTTTACAATATGCTGACTGTATGCCCTGTCAAAGTATGCCCCCCCCAACAAAAAAAAAGATGTCTTAGATATGACACTAAGCAGCATCTGATGATGGAGTTACTGTTCGTGAGATCAAGGGATTGTGGAACTTCACTTAATTGTCATTACATCTGTGTCCACTCCGTCCTGAAGTCGTAGTGACTCTAGAACAGATTGGACAGAGATATAATAGTTCCATCTACGTAATGGTCCTATCAACAAGTAAAAAAGATATGTTCAAAAAATTACATATACGATAGTCTTGCTTGCAAAAGTAAAAACTCTTTAGAAACAACAACACAAAAAATATAGATATGATCGTAAAATGTAAGCTATTCCCCAACGTCTCTGTAACAATAACTTTAGATGAATAGTCAAGTAGTTAAAATCAATTAATCAATCAATTGTTCTATCAACAAATATATATATATATATATATATACGTGTGTGTGTGTGTGTGTGTGTGTATGTGAAAGTACGTTCACCAGATGGAGACACAGAATACTTCGATATCGTAGCAGGAGTACTACAAGGGGACACGCTAGCCCCATACCTCTTTATCATATGTCTAGACTACGTGCTTAGAACGTCGATCGATAAAATCAGAGAGAACGGCTTCGAACTGACAAAGAAAAGAAGCTGAAGATACTCCGCAAAAACAATTACCGACGCTGACTACGCCGATGACATAGCTTTACTAGTAAATACACGCAACCAAGCTGAGACACTACTGCATAGTTTAGAACGAGCCGCTGAAGGCATTGGCCTCCATGTCAATGCACACAAAACTGAATATATGAGCTTTAATCAAGCAGGTGACATTTCCACACTAGACGGAACCTCTCTGAAACTGGTTGACAAATTCACCTACCTAGGAAGCAGTGTCTCATCAACTGAAAAAGACATCAACACACGGCTAACGAAGGCATGGACAGCTATCGACAAGCTATCGGTCATATGGAAATAAGACCTGACCGATAAAATAAAACGCAGTTTCTTCCAAGCAGCGGTCGTGTCAATACTGCTGTATGGATGCACCACCTGGACGCTAACAAAACGGCTCGAAAAGAAGCTAGACGGCAACTACACAAGGATGTTGCCAGCAATATTAAACAAGTCCAGGCGGCAACACCCCACAAAGCACCAACTATACGGCCATCTGCCTCCCATCACGAAAATTATCCAAGTTAGACGAAGTAGACGCGCAGGACACTGCTGGAGGAGCAGAGACGAACTCATAAGTGATGTACTCCTATGGACCCCCACTCATGGCCGAGCAAAAGCAGGACGACCACCTCGAACATACATACAGCATCTATGTGAAGATACGGGATGCAGTCCAGAAGACCTGCCGGAGGCGATGAACGATAGAGAAAAGTGGCGAGAGAGGGTCAGGGATATCAGTGCAGGCGGCACGACATGATATATATATATATATATATATATATGTGTGTGTGTGTGTGTGTGTGTGTGTGTACGTGTGTGTGCAAGAAAGAAGTAAAGTTGGCGAATGTAGTCGAGGGCGATTCGAAGGCTCCTTTTCAATAGCTACTACACTAAGGTTGGCTCACTCGGCTCGGGCTGTAGAATAGACCGACTGCTTCTCTGTAGAGGGGTAAGACTCCCCCAACGAGTGCCATGGATATGACTTTAAACAATATGATGGTAAGCTTACATAATGCAGAAATTTTGGGGAATGCGGAGTACCCCATCATTGCCATTGCTCCCAGGCCACTCTGGCCCAGAGTGGTAGCACTTGATAGGGTCCTCTCTGTGGGTCGAATAGAAATAAACAGTGAATCTATGCTAAACTAAATTCTTTGGAATAGAACTGTTTTGTATGCTAAACTGTATTGTTGGAAATAGAACTGTTTTTGACGTTGAAACTGTACTTATGCTTAATTGAATTGTTTGAAATAGAATTGTTTACATATTTATGAAAGTGGATTTGGCATTAATAACCTGCAATGTTTGATATGCCATAAAACCAAATCAAACCAAACTTACACCGAATTGTAGGGGAGGGCGCCACTTCTTTCCCTGGATTGTTCAATTTTACCACTGATCTGTACCTTATAATTCTGAGGGTTAAAGAAAGAATACCATTTTTCAATGTTTTCTATTAATCGACCTGGGATTGAATCCTAGTCTCGTTTGTCATTCTGTGTCTGAAGCCTATGGACACCCAAACCGTTTGACATAGAAAGCTGAAATTTCCTACGAGAAACCAATTTTCAATGTACATTAATCGCATCTTATTTTGAATGTATAGCGAAGTCACACTCGTCTTAATCGAATTAGTCCACCAGACAAATTATTCCGATTTGCTTTTTTTCATCTGATGGATATGTTTCCAATACATCAAAATGGGCATATTTTACTTCAAAAGCCAAAAGCAACAAAGGAGGCAGGTTAGGGTTAGGGTTAAAATAATAATAAATTAATAATAAATTAATTTTTTTCAATAAAATCTAAACTCGTGTGATTCTTAAATTTTATTGTTACATTCCTGAGTAATTTCTTTTTTTAAATTTTTATTCAACAAATTATTTTCGCTGATGAAGTTTCTTTTCGCTACTTAATAAATAAATAAGCTTCATTGTATAAGCAATCCCTGCAAATTATTATTCTTTATCTTTAATTTCTTTAAGTAATGACAAAAAACTTAATCGTATCAAATTTCGAAAAAAGTTTTTATGTTTTTTGATTGTAATAATAGATTGAGAAAAATTAATTAAATCGCAATATTATTTCTGGAATGGAATTTGTTGTTGTTTATTCATTTTTGATATTCGAGCGATAAAGGAATCTTTTTTTTTTATATTTTTTTTTTCCTAAAAAGTAAAATCTTTTACTTTTCTTTTTTACTTAAAAATATAAATTTAAACTTTTTATCCATCTGAACCATTTTAAACGTAAAGTACTTCTATTAAAATGAAACATCAAAATGAAAAACAATGTATATTATGACGCTATTTATTTATTAATTTTTTTTTTTTTTATTGATTTAATAAGAAGCTGAAAGTATTGCGAGTAAAAATGCCGTGTTCCTTTTTGTTTTTAATGAATAAATATTTTCAAATCTGTTTAATCTATTTTTTAAAGAAATTTCAAATTGATAAAATTGAATCAATATCGATAAAGAAAAAATTGTTAAGTATACAGTTCTTATCAATTTAAACAATTTTAAGTGTAAAATACTTTTATAAAAATGTAAAATTATTGAATGAAAATTTAAAAACATCAGTGGTATGTTACAAATACGCCATCTTTATATTTTTGGATATTTACTCATTCAGTTTAAACAAATGAAGGTAATGTTGTAAAATCATAATTACTTCATTGTAATAGAGAGTATCCATCTTGAATTATTTCTTGATTTAAAAAAGAACTATAGATTACTTGAGTTAATTTATTATAATACACTGGCGAAACTGCATGCACCCTCGCTACTCTGCGACGAGAGAGAAGCATGTAAAGAGTCATCTGACGAGACGGAGAGGTAATTTACTAAGATTTTTTGCTTAGATGTAGCACAAGGCCGCATGAATTGGGCACCCAATGAGAATCGAACTCACTCGTGTAGGTTTGCTAGTCTACCTTGCTAACCATTACACCACCCGAGGTGCCTAAAGTATTAATTTACAAAGCTCTTTGCTTCGATGTGGCACAAGGCCGAATGAATGGGGCGCCCAATGAGACTCGAACTCACTTGTGTAGGTTTGCTAGTCTAGCTTGCTAACCGTTACACCACCAGAGGTGCCCTATCTGACGAGACGGAGAGTATAGTAATGATATTCTCCGCTGAAATAAATTTATTATGACGACTTAACCGAGTCTAAGTCTTCATTAAATTGTACTATATATATATATATATATATATTATTTAGGTGCAGATGTCATCATGGGTATCGGATCAGAAATCGCCGTGTTAAAATTATATTCGAGGCTGTTTGCTTTCAATCGCAGTTAAAGAAAGTTCCATGTAACCATCCCTTTTTCACCAGCTGTGTGTAAAACAAAAGGTCACACTATGTTCTCTAGTTTCAGTGGTTACCTACTTTACGAGATGAATTATTGTGAATTTTACCCTTCCGTATATAATAGCGCCAAGCCTGTACTAAGGATGACGTTTAATCAGGAGATAGAGGTAACATGACCGTAAAATAAAGAAGACCATAGCAATCATGACAGTTACTTCTCTTCTATTGTTTATAAGATTTTATTTCAATTGAGTTAAAACCATTTCCCACTACGTTGATTTGCGTTTACAAATATAGATCCATATCTATATACAAATGTAATGATAAATTTAGTAATATATATATATATGTATATATATATATATATATATATTAACTAACTTACTGAATAATATCACTTAAGGTAAGTAAAAAAAACCCACTAGGAATTCGAAGATAAAAATATACAACGAATCACTGTCTAGGGGAAATATATATATTTATAAATATATATTGGAAATAAAAGAAAAGGCCAACCTTGTCATACCAATTGAAAAAAATCAACAGATACGCAATCGATTAGGCAAAAGAAAAAAAACTCCATAAATTGCTTTTAAGTTACAAGTACAAAAAGTGCTCAATACTAAGTTGAGCAATATATATGTATTTTTTTTTTTTTTTTGCCTTGCTATATTGATAAAAAAAAATCATGCTCAATGACGGTGACAGAACAGATGGAGATGTAAATTTTCATCGCATAGACCAAAAGTCAACTACCCTTGGTCGCTGTCAGTTTCTCGCCAATGAAATCATTTGTGCAATCAACTGACGCTAACCAAGAGTCGTTGAACCTTTGTCAACGCACCTAAGACTTACACACTCATACACACATCATCATCATCATCATATCAAACTACAAGCACGGATCTCTCTGACACTCTCCCGCCACCCGTATCTATCGACCATTGCTTCTGGCAGGTCTTCAAGACTACATCCTGTATCGACACAGAGCTGCTGTATGTAGGTTCTAGCTGGTCGTCCTGCTTTGCTCGTCCATGTGAAGGTGTCCACTAGAGAATGTCATTTATGAATTCATACCTATTTCTCCAGCAGTGTCTCGCATGTCTGGTTCATCTAACTTGGATAGTTTTCGTGATAGGTGGTAAGTGACTGTACAGCTACTGCCTTGTCGGTTGCTGCTTCCAGGACTTGTTCAATACTGTTCGCAGCATTCTTGTCTAGCTGCCGTCAAGCTTTTTCTCCAGCCGTTGAGTTAGTGGCCATGTAGTGCATTTGTACTGCAGTATCGTTACGACCGCTGCTTGAAAAAAACTGCGTTTCATTTTATCGGTCAGATCTGATTTCGACATGACCGACTGCATATCGATTGCAGTCCATGCCTTTGCTAGTCGCGTGTTGATGTCTGTCTCGGTTGATGAGATACTGCTTCCTCGGTTGGTGAAGTTGTCAACTAGTTTCAGAGTGCTACCGTTTAGTATGGAGATGTGGCTTCTTTAATTAAAGCACATGTATTCCGTCTTGTGTGGGTTGACATTGAATCCTATGCCTACTGCTGCTCGTTCCTGACTATGCTGCAGGATTTCAGTTTGAGCGGGCGTATTTGCCAGAAGTGCAACGTCATCGACGAAGTCCGCGTCCGTCATTGTTTATGCGGAGAACCTTCTGCTTCTTTCCTTTGTAAACTTGAAACTGTTGTCTTTGATTGGAGGTGATTGAAAGAGGAATATGCTACTGACTTCAACGCGCTATTATTCCATTTCTTATTTATAAAGGTGCTGTCTATTTGTGCTTTAGTATTAGTTGCTTAGGTATAAGTCCATAGTTTTCCCTCCCTTTTCTGATTTGTTTTTATTGAGGCAGGTTCATCTATTTTTTAACGTGGAATCTGTTAAATGTTCCCCGTTTCTTTTTGAAGAGTTGTGTAAGCTGAATTTGTGGTTTCCGTTTTTACCAATTTGGGCATTCATGTCTCCACCAATGACGAGAACGTTGTGTTTCGAGATGCTACGAGCCAGGAAAGATAACTCATTATAGAAGGCTATGAGTTCAGTTTGTTCACTAACATTCATAGGGCTGTAGAATTGTTGTGCTGGGGTTGCCATTAAAAGTAGCTACCATCATCCTCCGTTGTATTTTCTCTATGCTATTTTTGTGATTTTAGGTCCCGTGGTCCTAGAAGCTTACCTATACCACCTGTTATGGCATTGACAGTGTTTTTCCATGCAGATTCAGTGGTTAGGGTCCATCCATTACCAGTCTCATGATATTTAATATCATCGTTATGAGTGTACCTGTGTTCTTGTATACATACTATGTCGATGTTATGATCTATCGCTGATGCAGTCAGCTCCGGTCGTTGTCCTATTTCATTTAAGATTCTAACGTTGAATATAACAATTTGTATTTTGCGTTTACATTTTTGTAATTTTTTTTTAGATTGAGCTCTGTAGCTGATTTTTCGAACACTGAAGCCAGGTCTCCCAACGCAGCAGGATGCGCCCCATTTTTACCCGCGCAAAGAGCGATGCGGTTTGGACAGGTGGTTTCAGTGTGGGTCATGATAACCTTTCGATGGCTATGTGTCATTTTTTATTCAATAATGTACCACGAGGTTTTTCTTTTTAACGATGATGGCGTTCCATTTCGAAACAGATACTAGTCACTCGTGTGTTCGAAGAATTTTCAAAAACAACTTATTTTTTATAGACTTAAAACAAAATTGAAACATCTTTTATAATTTTTGTGTTTTTAGTTCTTAAAAATAACGTCTATCTTTCAAGTTTAAAACAATTAATTTAAATAGTTTTTTTAAAGAAATTTACATCGAATAACTTTCTGTATTGCATTTTAGATTATAGTTAGGAAAATAATTCTTAAAAATTGTTATAAACATATTAAATGTAAGATAATTTAGTATTAATTAATAGAAAAAAACTAATTTGATTAATTGATAACGTAAATATTTAGAACTAAATTTATAAAGGGAGATAATTTGAAAAACCAGGTCTTTGATAATATCATAATTGGAAATAATGCTCGATTTAGAAATCTTTTGTAGTGTTTAAAATGCATGTAAGGATTTTACAACCTTTAAAGTAAAAACTATGTTTAGTTTTTAAATTTGTTTTACTAATGAGTTCTATTCTTGCCTTATTTGAAATGTTTAATCAATTCTTAAATACATTTTTTGATTAACGTGGAAGACACTCCTACATAAATTTTGTTACAACTATTACAACAGATGCTTTATAAACCGGCTTCAAATTTGATAGGATTCTTATTATTCTCATAATCAATTATGTTCCTCATTATAAAGTTTTTAACAGTTTGGATACTAAGGTTGTTTAATATTTTGTTTTTATTGATGCAGGTGGTTGAATCTTTTTTGTAAAATGAGATGTCTATGCAATAGAATATTTTTAGAATAAAATGTTTTTTTGACTTGTTAGGGTTAATTTTTCGTTTCTGAATTTTAAAATCTTCTATTTTAGCCCGTGCTATAAAAGATCTGGGATACTGAAATCACTCAAAGGAATTGTCTTTACAATCTAGTTCATCTTTTAACTATAGGGAGCTACAAATTCTAAGTGCACTAAGCTAAAACCAATTTTTTTCTTATTATTTATAAACAATATGACTATAAAAGAAAAAAAAAAGGGTTGATAGTTTCTAGTTCACATGTAGGATCTATGTTTGGAATATCAATATATAATGGTTTTATGTCTAGACAAGCGAAATGTTTATTTTTCGAAAAATATATGTTTTACTGGATAATTCACTCAAAATTGTAAATGTGAATTGCTGATTGTAATTAAAAAAAAGCGATGGTATTTTGGATAAAGTTTTAGCGATTTTGTGAGGGGCACTGCTTAAACAAGAAGTCATTCTTCTTAAGTGATTTCCAGGTTTATGAGTTTTAGGATTTAAATGGTAATAACCATTTAATGAAGGTATTTGCTTTTATGATAATTTATTATTATAAGACATTAGAAAATATGAATATTTTAATTATGATTTTCAGTTGATTGGTTAGTTGAGTTTTATGGCATATCAACCCATCTAGGTCATTTAATACGAAATCCTCTATATTACAAGCGTATGCATGGTATTAAGAAAATTTTAAAATCATAAAAAGCGAATTAATTTTTTAAGTTGATTCGTTTTTTATGATTTCAAAATGTTCTAAATACCATGCACACGCTTTTTGAAGAAATATTTAGATACTGTACACACCACAATGTCCTTATATATATATATATATATATATATATATATATATATATATATATATATATATATAAAGACCTATATCCATATAAGGAATAAATATATATTATATATATATCTAATCCATGGAAAAATTTTTTCGACAAATAACCCCATAGTGATTTACTGACGACAAACACCCTCATAATATATATATATATATATATATATATATATATATATATACACATATATATATATATATATATATATGAAGTAAAGTAAAGTTGGTGACCTTAGTCGAGGGTGACCCGAAGGCTCCCTTTTCAATAGCTACTAAACCGAGGTGTAGGGGAGGTCGCTACTCCATTCCCTCGATTGCTGCACTTTACTCTTGACCCATACCTTATAATGCTGAGTGTTAAGCAATGCCGCATCAAGTACCATTTTTGAGTCTTTGGTATGACTCGACCTGGGACGGAACCCCGGTCTCCCGGACCATTGGTGAACACTCTATATATGTATGCATGTATTGATGTATGATTTATAAAGAGATAGTTTAAAGATAATTATTTTTAAACCCGCCAAAACTCATTTATTTAAACACAGTTAAAATGGTTTCGAGCATTTCTATCCACTAGTAATAATTCAATTTGACATCAGTAATTTGTTTGCACATAGTTATGTGATTTTTTTATGTTATTTCCCGGATGAACTCTCTTACTCCTGGATTCTCACAAAACTTTTGGGGAAAGAGCTTGAGAGGAGCTACACAAGAATAATTCCTGCAATTCCAGCAAGACAAACCATATATGCTGGTCACTGCTGTGGGAGTTAAGGTGAAATTCCCGGATATGAGATGTTTGCAAATTTTTAACTGATCTATAGATTGAACCCTAACAGATATAACAACTCCAGATCAGATTGAACCTGAACCAACATTCACCAAAACTCAAGAACTGAAGCCTCACCATCAGATTGTTTAGTATCATTCACAAGACACACGATGTTGAGGAATCTTATCCCTATGAAGAGATGCAGCCGGTATACTTTACCTCTCCAGCCGACTTGGAAAATAGATTGCTGAGTATATTTTCATAGATTTTGTCTTATAATTGTTCTGTTAGTTTCTTGCAATATTATAAAGTATCTATAAGGAAAGCACCACTGCCAATATCTAAATTCAGGTAAATGTCTTTTTGGGGTGATCACTGTAATTAAAACTTATAGTCACATGGAGTAGTCCTTGTATAAATCCTTTCAAAGTAATTCATTTTCAATATAAGCAGAATTCCAAATGTGTTGTTTTTTACTACAAGATAAAACGGACACACCCTACATACGATCAATCTGGGTAGCTCAAAATGTTTTTATCTATCTAACAGCCCCGCTACGACACAAGGTCTATTTTTAAGTAGAGTAAAGCTGTTTTAAATTTAGTTTTCCTTCTCTTTGACAGGTTGTCTTAACAAATCTAAAGAACCAAGTCTACTCAACGATTTGGAGAGAGCACAGCTGAATTCATGCCTTTCTCCAAGCACATTAGGGAAAAGTAAAACAGTTTCGTTCTGAATTTGAACACTGGCCATCGATTCCTTTCCCTACGACCATCACCGTTGCAATAAGAGAGCCCCCACATATGATGCAGTGGGTTTTCTTTTATATAAAAGAATGTGCATGTGACAATTTAGTTGTGACTAGGCTAAAGTATTTCATCGACATCATGTTTTAAAAGTTCGGGTTACAAAAAAAGTTAGATGTTAATAAAAGTAAATTATCATCAGAGAATTGTTGCAATTTATTCATTATTTCTCAAACATTATATCATTTTATTGAACAAAATTATTTTAGTTATTTCAGTTAATTTTTAAAGTGATCGCCGCTGAAATGTTTTGGCTGACTTTTCGTCGCCTGTTCAGCATTAAAATGAGTCTGCTCAATTGCTCACTTGTTTCACTGCCTCTAGATTAGGTTATATTTACGCGAAATCACGCCCAAAAATCTATTTTCAACTGGGGAAGTACTCGTGGCGTTAATGGCTAAAGTGCTGGATTGTAACATCGTAATTAACAAATTTGAATCAAACTAACGATTTTATATTTACTTTCTGATTTATACGCTTAAGAAAGGCATGAACTCTCTTACTCCTGGATTCTCACAAAACTTTTGGGGAAAGAGCTTGAGAGGAGCTACACAAGAATAATTCCTGCAATTCCGGCAAGACAAACCATATATGCTGGTCACTGCTGTGGGAGTTAAGGTGAAATTACGTTCTATGGACTCCTATACACATAACAACAGTATTAGCTCCCCAGCAAAGGCTTACATACATCAGCTGTGTTCGGACAATGGATGCAGTCTAGAGAACCTACCTGGAGCGATGTATAATAGGGATGGATGGTGAAAGAGATCTAAAGGACACTCAGCATTCAACAGGATTTGATGACGTATGATTTGTTTATGCTTAAACCTTTTAACTCTTTCTGAATCAGTGATCACATTAAAAGGTAAAATTGATTGATTGTTTGGTTGTCGTTTTTATGGCATATCAACTCCTGTGGTTTATTTAATACCAAAACCTGTAATATATATATATATATATATATATATATATATGTGTGTGTGTGTGTGTGTGTGTGTGTGTGTGTGTGTGTGTTTCTGTGTGTGTGATTTGCGGGTGAATAGTTCGTAGGTAACATTATTTTTAAACAAATGGTACGAACTCATTACTTTGTAAAGATAAAAATTGATTGGTTGCTTGGTTGGTATTTTTATGGCATATCAACTCTTGTGGTTTATTTAATATCAAAACCTGTTTATATATATATATATATATATATATATATATATATATATATATATATATATATATATGTGTGTGTGTGTGTGTTTCTCTCTGTGTAATTTGCAGGCGAATCGTTAGTAGGTAACTACTATTTTTATTTTTAAACGAATTGTAAGAACTCATTTCTTTCAACATCGTTAAATGACTTCGAATATTGCTATTTGACGTTAGCTACTTTATTTATCAGGATGTCCCGTAAAATATAAATAATTTACTCAAATCGGTACAGTTTCAAAATCTAACAAAAAGACTCTGTTTTAAGATAAAGTTTGAGATTTCCTATGTCCTGAATTCAGTAAAAGTAATTGCTTTATATGACTGCGTTCCTTTTTTGCTTTATGACTTTAAATTAGTATAAGCATACATGTAGATGACGTCATTAATAAATCGTTACTTGATATTCAAAGAGTTTTCAATTTTATGTTGATTGCTTTTATTGCATTTTTTTTCATCGTACAAAGTGTGAAAGCACGTGCGATACTTTGTCCTCATCAGCCGCCAACCAGGGTGATAACCAAAGGTGATAACCAGGGTTATATTCAAAGAGTTTTAAATTGTACGTAGATTACTTTTATGGTATATCAACTTTCGTGGGTTATTTAATGGCAAAGTCATCTTTGTAGAACGTGAGTTCTAGTAATATTTGATTCACAACTGGGGGGATAAGGATGTTCATGCCTTTCCTTTGGATATTAATCAGAATGTGAACGTCTTAGTGCGACTGGAGCTCGAACTTGCTTAATACGATCTCACTGTCCAACTCGTTAGCCACAACGCTACAACCACTCCCGATTATGTAGATTGATTCATGATATTTCTGAGCTTTTGAATAGTCACAATATCGAAGATCTTCGACTGAAATTGTCTTTTATTCAAAGTACGTAAATTTTTAGTTCTTAAGATTATTACTTCAAATCTTTGCTATTTTTCTGGGTTTTTTTTTTCTATTTTTACAAAGTTGTACAAAACATCCTGTAATCTACAAAAACAAGATAAAATTGCTACAAAATTAAGGTAAACCTTATCTGTAATCTTCATTGAAAGATCCTGATATATATATATATATATATATATATATATATATATAATATTGATAATTTAGGAGTATTTCTAAAACCCCTTTTTTATGAAAGGGACTTGCGTATACACGGACACACACAAATATGTACATGCGTGTGACTGTATACGTTTTGTGTACACTTATTGCAATGTATTCATATGTCTATTTAACCACTAAATATTTATATATATATATATATGTATATATATATATATATATATACACACATATACACACAAACACACACACACATATATATATATATACACAAACACACACATATATATATATATATATATTTACACATATATACACACAAACACACACACACATATATATATATATATATATATATATATATATATATATACCCATATATACACACAAACACATACGCACAAATATATATATTTATATATATATATATACACACATATATACACACAAACGCACACACACGCACATATATATATATATATATATATATACAAACACACACACACACACACACATATATATATATATATATATATATATATATATATATACATATATATACACACATATATACACACAAACACACATATATTTATATATATATATGTACACATAGAAAGACATATAGTTATATATAGATAGACAAAGAGATCGATTGATATAGATATATACAGGTAGGTCATTTGTATATGTGTGCAGGTATGTATGTATTCATTTGGACGTAACAATAATCATGTACGTACCTATGTATGCATGGCTATGTGCGTATATATATATATATATATATATATATGATCACTTACTTACATACCTACTGTTGGTCATTTATGTATGTATGTATGTATGTATGTGCTTTATTATGTACGTCATTGTTAAACACAAACATGCACACACACACACACATATATATATATATATGCAAATGTATATATTTGTATATATATATATATATATGTGTGTGTGTGTGTGTGTGTGTGTGTGTGTGTGTGTGTGTGTGTGTGTGTGTGTGTGTGTGTGTGTGTGTGCATGTTTTTGTGCATACGTGTATGCGTGTGCTAGTGTACGAAGGCCAAAAGAAATAACATTGATTCATTAGTACATTAACTTCAAAGTCAGAATGACTGATGACAAAATGAAAATAACACTAATTTTACCGAGACGAAAATACCGGAACGTAATTGGAAACAAATTTTTAGATAGTCACTGAAAGATTACAACTAGACAAGGGCACTGAAGTTCACATGTTTCAAATTAACAAATAATTCTATTTACGCTTTTCAGACAGCACAAAGTGACGATCATAAGAAAAGTTGTCTGACTCCAAAGAACATGATAGATTAGATATATCTATTCATGATATTCTAATGCAGATTTATTTACGATTCTCGGCTTAATGTACCAACATTATGTCGAGAATATTTTATTAGAGAGTTATGTTCAGTAAATATTGTCATCAATGTTAACGGCACTCTATAAGAAGGCATTTTAAGAATCAAGCGAGGGAAGCATTATACTTTTGTGATTTGCTTTTATCTAGAGTGGTAATCTTCTTGCAATTCACCATCTATTCTTATGTGCATATAGCTAAGGCTGATAAATATTTCATCTGGATTTAAAAAAAGATATTTTTAAAAAATGTAAATGTCATATAAAATCCGTTTCAGGCACTTCAAGTGAGATCTATATCTCTCTTTCTATGTATTACTGTACCTCTCACTGTAAAAGGATATCCATCTCAATGTGCTTACCCATTCTGTTGGTAATCATTACGGTTGAGTTGACGGATAACTCTTACCTTCCATATATATACATAGATTCTTTTACTACCGACCAGGTATTGAGAATATAAGACAGAATTTCTTTTAAGTTAACGGTCACGAAACTAAAAATGACAAAAAAGAAATAATAAAACATTAAAACGCGATTTTTGTTCGAAAAAAAACAGGGTAACACAAACTAAGACATATAATAAGAGTAAAAACTTATTTATTATTAGGGATTTTAAAGGTATATAGATTGCTTATTGTGCAAAAAGCTTATAACGGTGATGTCTCGTGTAGGGAAAGCTGCGCAAACATGGCTGTTAAGTATGGAACAGTCCAGAAAAAACCTGGACACAAAAATAGATAACAGGAAATCAGAGGAATAATCTCAACCATCAAGACTACAGCTCTGCTGAGAACATATAAAATACCAAAAACAATCTTAAATAGTTCGGACTTCATTCCAAACTGCTAGTTACAACTAGTTTAAAAAACTATACGAAAGAAATACCAATATCAAATAATAGTTGAGCCGTCCAAGTACAAAAACCTGGATTAAATATTACAAGATGTTGGATATCCCCAGGTTATCTAATCAATTTCTCTCTTTCTTTCTCTCTCTCTCTCTCTCTCTATATATATATATATATATATATATATATATATATATATCTTTTTCCAGCCCCTTCTATCTACTTTTTATCCTATCTTTCTTCCTGTCACGTCTATCATCCATCAAAAGAAATAACCGTGTAATCAGCTGTAGCTGGAGTCCATGGTGTGGTTTTTAAAAACCTGAAAGAGAGAAAATGAACTGGAAGAACCACGACCATTTAGGACAGAGCACAGCTAAAACCAACTAAAATATTTTGAATAATCCTGAAAATGTGGGGAGACTTATTGTCACTCAGACTCCAATGGAATAACTGTTGTAGAGTAGCTAGCCCCCACTTCAGCACTCTACCAGATGGACTGGCTCATAGCCATAAATATCCTACAATTAAGGATTTCGATGGTTGACTAATAAGTCGATATCAAATTGATCAATATTCGGACTGATCTTATCTAATTTGACAAGACTGCAATTGACCCTCCTTTATTTCTTGTAAGTTCACTTGTTGATTGTTTGTAACTTATTGAACTGTGTCTTTTGTGTCTATCCGTTAATATCAGATATTGGTGCTGAATAAATATATTAAGCACTCGTTCTTCTATATGCATCATTCACCTCGACGATGCAACAAAAACTATCAGCGCTGGTTAAAAAAATTTAATAATAATAATAATAAGTGGTTTATGCCCAACCCGGAATCCGTCCCAGAGAATGAGAGGCACAAAATTATCAGCAACTGTGAAATGCAAACCCATCACCAGACTTAATAATGATAAACAAAAAAAAAAAAAAAGAAGAGAACCTACCCGTAAAATTAAAAGGCAAAAAGAGAGATTAGTATATGGACGTTGCTAGGGAGCTGAAAAAGCTATGGAAGATGAAGGTGATAGTGATGTTAATCGTAGTTATTGCACTTGGAACGATCCACAAAGGATTGGTAAAGGGAGTGAAGGACTTTGAAATCAGAGGACAAGTAGAGACCATCCCGACTACAGGATTGGAAGGATCAGCCAGAATACCGTGAAGAGTCCTGGAGACTTGAGGTAACTTGCTGTCAATCAAACTCCTGTGAAAAACCAAAACAGCTAACGTTGGTGTGAAAAACACTCAAAGGAGTATAATAATAATAATAATAATAATAATAATAATAATAATAATAATAATAATAATAATAGAGATAAACAGAATCTCTCCTAATAGCAGCACAGGACAACGCCATAAGAACGAATCATATCAAAGCGAGAATAGAAAAGACACAACAAAATAGCAAATGCAGGCTATGTGGTGACAGAGATGGACCCATCAATCATATAATAAGGGAATGCAGCAAATTAGCACAGCGAGAGTATAAGGCGAGACACGACTGGGTCGGTAAGGTGATTCATTGGGAAATGTGTGAGAAATTTAAATTCGACCATACGAACAAATGGTATATGCACAACCCAGCACCTGTACTAGAAAATGACTCGTATAAACTCCTATGGGACTTTAATATACAAACGGATCATCTAATCCCGGCCAGGATACCAGACTTAATAATAATCAACAAGAAATAGAGAACTAGCAAAATAGTCGACTTTGCTGTCCCGGCTGACCATAGAATAAAACTGACAGAATGTGAAAAGAAAGATAAGTACCTCGACCTTGCTAGGGAACTGAAAAAACTATGGAACATGCAGGTGACAATTATACCAATTGTAATTGGTGCGTTTGGAACAGTAACTATGGGATTACTAAAGGGACTAGAGGACTTGGAGGTTGGCGGACGAGTGGAGACCATCCAAACGACAACATTGTTGAGAACTGCCAGAATACTAAGAAGAGTCCTGGAGACTTGAGGAAACTTGCTGTCTCTCAGACTTCAGTGAAAAACCATCGGCTATCTCTAATGTGAAAAGCTCTAATGAGTGAATAATAATAATAATAATAATAATAATAAGAAGAAGAAGAAGAAGAAGAAGAAGAAGAAGAAGAAATGTTGATTTACTGACACTGAGATTCTGGAAATATACCAACAAAGAGGGAAAAATTTCAAGAAGACACCACTACACTTACTGAAATGCTAAATACTGAAAATCAAAAACGCCCAAACCGAAATGAAACGCAAAATAATGAAGACCTAACACTACAAAAGAAATGTTCACATTAGAATACAAATTAAATGCAGAGTTAATAAAGACTATCATAAGTGATTTATGCAGGATCGAAATTATTCTGTGACAAAACCAGTGTCTCTCTAAGGAGTTGAAATTAGACAAGAAATATAGATAAAAAAAGTTGTCACAAAATTTGATGATAGTAAGGAAAGGGAAAACACGGCTATATGCCTGAATAAAAAAAATGAAAAAAAAAACAAAAAACCGATAATCTAACTTGATGAGATAAATCAATAAAATTAACGAAAAAATACCGAGACTCTGTCAAGCCATATAATCGAAATAGGACTTTGAAAAATAATGAAAGAAAATTCAAATAACAAGTAAGAGGAGAATGCACGAGGACATACCACAACCGGATGCAAAATGAAAGCAAATATGATCTGTAGAAGATATAGGAACCGAGAGAACATAAAAGAAAAGCCGAAAGGTTAAGTAGCATGGAAAAAGAATTACGAGGACTTGAAGGCAATAATACACTTGATATCTTTCAGAGCAACACTGAAACAATGGATTCTGATTTTAAGATTTCACTCATCTATAGCAGACTGACTGTTGAACAGAGTTTATGCTTAGAAGAATCAAATATAACTGAATGGATGATCGAGAAAAGATCCCATGATTGAGAAAGATCCCCAAAAAGGAACCGCGAAACAATAACTATATACTTATAACGTCTCTACCTATGATTTGGCTGATCCTAACTGTAAAGATTTGAGGGGAGATTTATTACTCGCAAGTAAGCCGCAGACTGTTTCATCAAGAACAAAAATGAGGCTAGAAAAGAACAAGAATAACATGGCACATTCTGTACACTGATCAGCATATACTCAAAGAGAGCAAATGGACGCAGAAATATATATCAATTGCCTGGATTGATTAAAAAAAAGTTCTGTGATATGATTCTGTAAAGCTGAATCATAGATTATCGAAAAATGTGCAAGATATTCGGCAAAGTCATAAGATTCATTACAAAATCTATGAAAAATTGAAAAGTGAAATTGACTGTTGATGGAAAAACTGTATCTGCAGCAGAGACCAAGAGAGTGATCTTTCTAAGAGATACTCTTTCACCATTTCCAATCGTATTAGTGATGACATACTTACTAAATGCACTGTGGGCTACAAATTTACTAAATTGCAAGAAAACATTTTAACCACCTACTATAAATGGACGATATAGAATTTTTTTTTTTTTAAAAAGAATGAGAGATTGATACAAACAATAGGAGTATACAAAAAGGATATAGGAATGGAATTTGGTATAGAAAAATGTGTCATGCTAATTATGAGGAGCGGAAAAAGACAAATAGCGGAAACGCAATGGTATAACAATAATATACACGATATATAAGGAAATTTTTCACTCTTGTCTTTGAGAGTTATTTTGCTGGTACATTTTTTCTATCGTATTCAATTTTTTCGAAAGTGAGGTTATTGCATGAAAGGCTTCGTCTTGGGGAGATTTCTTTTCTTATTCTTTTGTCTTTGGCAGGAACATTGGATCTCTTCTCTCATCTAACCCAAAAAACATTTATTTTTATAGAGGATCACCCCGGGAATAAACATTCTCGATTTTTTAACCAATCGCAGATCATGTTGTATGCTTTACTACTTTTTGACTGGTCGGCCGTACGAATGTGCTGATCTACATCTGTGGGAAGGGTATCCCTCCCACTTATCAGATCTTGATTGGTCATCTAATCAAACACCAATATTGGGACTTAGCTAATTAAGAATTCCATACTGCGCTTCTGGGGAGTATTTCTTTTTACTTAACCAAAACAAAAATCAAAGATCTAATCTTTTAACCACAACAGGTGGCAAGAGATATCATGATTTACATTGGGTCAAAGCACTGACAAACCCCGTTTACCTTTAGTCATGAAAATCTGAAAGTTCGGTTAGTAGTTTCCTTTAAATTGACTTTTCAATTTCTTTCAATGTATATAATTTTTTTTTATGTTGTTATCATATTGACCAACCCTTCCGCTCGGGCAGGATGTGACACAAGGTCATTTTTAAGCTGAGTTTAACAGGTTTGAATTCAGAGTTTTCTTTCTCCTTGACTTGTTGCCTCACCAAGACTGAAGAACCTAGTCTGCCCTACTATTTACTCATAACTGGAGGGATAATAATTAGATTCATACCTTTCCCAAGGGTATTAGTTCTATGTGAAATGCAATCAGTCTCGTCCAGGATTTGAACTCACGTCGCCGTGTCCATTTTCTACGACGGTAACCATTACACCACGGGCACCTCCTTTTTTATGTTTTTATAAAAGGAAAATTGCATTTTCCTAAATAAAAGTGTATCACTCGCTCCATAAGTTTTTAGCACAATTGAATACCTCATATTGTCATACCATCAAACAATTGGAAATAAAAGTAAACATTTTAAAAAATGTATCTCAGATGAAGAAGAAAACTTCTGGAAAACAAGCTTTATCCATTCTCATCGAATGGATAAACACTCGGACTATCTCCCCGTTAAGATACTCAGGACTATTCTTTAAATGGACCGGAGGACGAGAAAGCTAACGACGATGCACAATTCTTTACATTCGAGAGATGACATAGAATACATATGTCAAGAAAAGAAGAAAGAAGAGGACTAGATAGCATTGAAGATAGCGTGGATGTGTCAATGCGACAACTCGAAGATTACATTAAAAAAAACTGCAAAGAAAGCCTAAATACTGTGAGTAGACAGCATAAAGATCAACAGAAGAAAAATAACAAGAAAAAAAAAACATGAGAAGAAAAACTAGTTTGAATATTTCAAATGACAAATCGACAAAATCTCACCCGAGAATACTTGGATAATTCTAAGAAAGGGAAACCTTAAGAGAAAAAGTCAACCTCTTCTTATTGCAGGACACAACAACAGCATAGCGACCAGCGATGCTAGAGCTAAAATAGATAAGACGCCACAGAATAAGAAGTATAGGTTATGTTGTGTTGGATATGAAACAATTAATTACATTATAAGCGAAGGCCGCAAATTGGCACAAAATGAATACAAGACAAGGTACTAGGTGGTGAAAGTAATCCAATGGGAATTGTTCAAGAAATTTAAATTTGAACATTCAACACAAACCAGAATCTGTATTAGATAATAAGACGCACACGTTTCTCTTGGTTTTTGAGATAAAAATATATCACTTAATCCGGGACAAAAGACCTGACCAAGAGATAATTAACAAATGAAAAAGAACCTGTCGTGTATCTGACTTTGCCGTCCCTGTGGACAACATATTCAAAATCAAAGACAGCAAAAAAAGTAAAGACAAGTTCTTGTACTTTACAAGAGAATATTTAAAAAAAGTTGTGGAACATAAAAATCACAGTGATGCTAGTTGTAATTGACACACTTCGAACTGCCACCAAAGGCGTGGAAAGTGCGTTGGAAGAATTGAAGTTTTCAGGACGAATCGAGACTATCCAAACTACAGCATTGTTGAGATCGGTCAAAATACTGAGAAGAGCCCAGGAGACCACTGGTGACTTTGCTGACACTCAGACCCCAGTAAGAGCCCCCAGTAATGCTGATGTTAATAAACTAATCATTTAGAATATGAGATCAAGGAAGACTGTGTAGCCAAAACATCACATAGGAACATTTTGATGCAGTTTGGTTTTATGGCATATCAACTATTGTAGTTTTTTAAATGCCAAATCCTCTTTATACATTTATTAAATATACCTATTTGGTTCTTTTGGATTTATGGCATATTAAATATTTCAGGTTATTTAATGCAAAATCCTCTTTATACATTTATATTAAATATATATATGATTTGTAAACACAATTTGTTAATAATGTTTTTAAACGAACCTAAGCTAATTTTTAGCACAGTTAAATGGTTCCAAATATTGCTATGTATTACTAACAATTCATTTAAAACATTAGTCCTCTGTTTACACATCTTTAAATGATCAAACAGTTCTATTGCAAATAATTCACTTTAACATAAGTCAATTGTTTGCACACAGCTAGAAAGTCAAAAATGCTTTTGGCCCAGAGAAAGGACCTTATCCTTATTTACCAACATCATAGCTCGGGCAGGATATGACAAAGGTCAATTTTTAAGCTGAAATTAACAGGTTTGAATTCAGAGTTTTCCTTCTTCGAGACTAGTTGGCTCACAAAGGCTGAAGATCCTAGTCTGCCCTACTATTTATCCATAGCTGGAGGGATAATAATTGGATTCATACCTTTTCTAATGGTATTAGTGCTATGTGAAATGCAATCAGTATCGTCTAGGATTTGAACTCGTGTTGCCGTGTCCATTTCCTACAACGATAACCATTACACCAAACTCCCACTCCGGGCCAGAGCAGACTTGGGTTCACTGTCAATGAAGGGATACTCCACATTCCCTAAAGCTCCAGTATTACTGGAGCCTCATCATCAGATTGTTTAATGTCACATCCAGAACATACGTTGGAGGAGCCCTACCCCTCTACAGAGATGCAGCCCCACCCGACTAGACCAAGGACCATTTTATGCAAACATAAGTTAAAAGTAAATAATAAATTCTATAAACATCCATCAGAAAATATTGCCGAGAATTATCCATTCCGGAGATTCTGTGTGACTTTACAATACAAACAGATGATACGTTCCAAACAAGACGTCTAGATATTGTAATCTTGGATAAAACTTCCAAGGCAAACATCATTATAGCTTTAGCCGTATCAACTGACAGTAATGTAACTGGTAATAAGGAAAAGATAGTTAAATATGAAGACCTACAAAGGAGAAGATAAGTAAGGATATTATCATTTATCTCAACAGCAGTCAAACCAGAAGTTAATGGCGCATTAGATAACAAAGCCAGTGAATTTAAACAGTTCCTAAAAGATCGGAACGAGTCGCATTATAGAAATGTGCTTTTGATGATACAGCAAAAAAATATCAGAATGGTGTTTAATATCGAAGGAACCTACCCGATATCAAGAACACATTTATAATTTAATTTCTGCGAAATAATTATCTTGCCGATAATAATAACTTAACTTTTAAGAATTTCTGTGAATTGAACTTGATCATTATATTCAAAGAGAAAATGATGAGTTGCTTAATATGCAAAGTTCTTAATCGTGCGACTTTCTTCTTTATTATTTTTTTTATTTCGATTTTATGGATTACACTTTATACGAAATTTGAACACTAGTTTTCACCTGTGTTTTTTTTTCCAGCTAAAGCCTGAGTGACTGCAAATCGCCTCAGGTCTTAAGGGTTTTTCTGCTTTGAACAGTGCTGTGGTCTACATTGTCTTGATTCTTCCTCTGGCCTCCATTCTCTTTTCTGAGCCCTTGGAGACCGTTCCAAGGTTGCCATCAACAAATGGTATTACTTACACCTTCAAGTTCCACAGCCTTTTCAGCTCTCTGGCAAAAACTTAGTATCTGTTATTTTTTTTTCCTTTCTTTTATTTCCATTTGGGGTCTGCTGCAACAGCAAAATTCATTAGATGACAACTTTTTTTTTCTTGTTTATTAACAATTAGTCTGGTCTTCTGGCTGGGATTGCTTAATCCATTTTCATCGCAAAATTTCTGAGAATTTTATGATTTTGGTTTTCTGTTTTGTTCCTATACGATTTGTGCGTATAGTCAAATATTTATCTCTTAACTAATTCCAAGTCAATACCCTTTCCCACTCGATCGTTATTGTCAGTATTGTTTGAGATAGCTGTAATCAGTCCTTCTTCATGCTTTTCTAGGTAGTCTTCGAGTCGTCGTATCGATGCATCAACGCCGTCTTCAATGCTGGTAAATCTTCTTCTTCTTTCTTTTCTTAATAAATATAGTCTGTCAACATCACCACTGGGATGTAACGCCTAATTCATGGTTATGATCTAATGCCTAATACATGGTCCATTTGCTTAAGTTCTTCTCTGGTCCACTACAAGAATGGTTCCGAATATTTTACGAGGGGTAAAGCCCAGGTCTTTATTCTTTTGATCAAGTTTCTGCTACATAGTTTTGTCAAGAGTAGCTTTCTGGTTCTCCTGAGAGGCTATTTTTCAATTTTTTTCTTTCATCTCCATTTGTTCGATGGTGTCAGCTTCCAAGATGCCCGAATATTTGTAGGTTTCCTTTTCTCAGAGCGTTCTAATTTTGTCTTGATTTTATAGTTCGATTCCGTCCATCAGGTGTCGTTTGCCGCTTTCCATTACTAGCATGCTAAATTCCATTCCTATGTCCTGGCTGTATATTCCCACTGCGTGTATTAGAGTCTCCAAATCTTTTTCATATTTAGCGAACAGTTTGATGTTGTCTATGTACATTAGGTGATCGATCTTTTCCTACGATTTAGTTTTTTTTTTTATCCAGCTGTGCATTTTCTAAGTATGTAGTTAAGTGGCATCATCGTAATGATGCATAGTAATGGTGATTATGTATCTCCTTGAAATATACCTCTTTGGATCATCGCTTCAGCTAAGCTTTTCCCTCCTGCTGTCAATTCCACTTTCCTGGTTTTCATGGTTTATGACTGTATCTGATATTTTGTGCACTTTGAGGCAGTTTATTATCCAGGTTTACGGGATAATGTCTAATGCCTTTTTTGTTGTCAATCTAGGTTATAGCTAGATTTTTCCATTTGGTCTTGCTCTCGTTGAGGATGTAGTGATCTATGTTGAGTAGCTTTCTGTGCCTTTGGATCCTTTGCGGCAACAATGCTGTTCCTTAGAGAACAATATGCCTCTTGTTAGCGAGTAGTAAACATCTTCCTTTATTTGTGCTGTTAATGTTTTCCACATCATAGGTAAACAGGTTATGGTGCTGTTGTTGTTTTGGTTGGTTACTTTGAGGGAGTCTTTCTGGAGGGTTCGAACATCGAGAGAATTTGTTCTTCAGATTATTTACGAACAGAAATTAGATTGAGAAACAAATTTATGACA
>OY757921.1:1260138-1265138 GCA_963585895.1 Sepioteuthis lessoniana | reverse complement strand
GTTTTGTTGTTTGCTTGTTTGTCTGTTTGTTTGTTGGTCGTATTTTTTTTTTCTCTCAATTTATTCATTTATTTGTTATTTGTTCTTTACTGAATAAAGACAAATCTTTTCTCAGCTCCTTGTTTGCCTCGTGTTTTGTTAAGAAAAAAAAAAGAAGATTCCGGGATAAATTACTTGCTGTTGACCTGCTTTGGTCTGGTCGAATAAAAAATCCATATATTGTTAACGACCAAGGTGAACAAAGGGTTCACAACGAGACTAAAGTCCATTGAATTATGCTAGGGTGAGTCAAAAGTTTTGAGTTGACACTCGCATGGTAGATTGCGGCGCGTAAATCAAGTGATTGATACAGTTCAAACTGTGTTCGCAACCCGGTGCTGTTAGTAATATTGTGGTAGTTAGTACGCTGACATAGGGTACATTGCTTGACGCCATGTCTTATTTGAAAGCTGTCTAGATAAACGTGTAGCAGTCTAATTCGGTAAATTATGATTTACAAGTTTACAACGGAACCGAAAACACTTATTGTACAGGAGGGGAAAGTGCAGTTGATCAAAGTGCAGTTTAGCACTAGATTATTTAAAAAAATTGCTCGGGTTGCAAGAAACTCGGCGTTCCGGCTTGGTCAGGTAATCTTAAAACCCTGGATTTAGAACCTGTACTCCAACCGATTGAGGCACATCCATCGAGTAGTAATTGGAGAATATCAGGCGAGCCTAGCATCTCACAGTCCGGTGTGTTTTGTACCCATCTCGAACTCAGCAAAAACGACCAGAGCAGCCGAATTGTGTCTCACCTTACCAAAATATTGCAACACTTTTGTCTAAGATTGGTATGAGGCTGGCATTTCAGAATCAAATAAAAACAACGAGTTTTAGTGTTATTCTATGCTTCAGTCGGCTGGGGCTGTAGAATACTCCGAATGTATCACTTCAGAGTAAGAACCCCCCCCATGAATGCCCTGATAATGACATTAACAATGCTGATGGTGAGACTCCAGTAAAGCTTGATCTTTCGGGAATGAGCAGTACCCCTTCAGTGCCATCGCTCCCAGGTCCACTCTGGCTCGGAGTTGTAACAACTGAAAAATTTCTATCTCTGGGTCAAATAGAACTGTAAATTGAATTGTTTGAAATAGTACTGTTTTGACATTTAAATGTGTATAAACAAAAAAAAAATTTACTTATACTAAACTGAGTTGTTTGAAATAGAACTGTTTTCTACATTCAAACTGTGTACATATGCTACACTAGATCATTTGAAACTTTTATCAAAATGACTTAATTCGGAGTTAAATTACCCGAAAAAGGTTTATACGCCGTAAAACAAAACAACCAATCAACAATCCAACCAATAAATGACTTATGCGGTTATGTGTGCAAATAAATGAAAAATAGCATCAGTTTTTGAGTGGCATAAGAGATTCAAGGAAAGCAGGGAGTTCGTGAGGGATGATGAGAGGTTGTTACAGACTATTTGACTAATATGGGCATCAAGACAGTTCCTCACCCTCTCCATAGTCCATGTTATATTTTGACCTTCGACCCAGCCCAAAAATGCTATTCCAAGGTGATACACCGGAAGGAAGTAACACATTCCAATGGCCAGTAATCGAAAGAGATCGCGTGGGCGGATTAAGGCTTATGATATGGGACAAGGTGAAGGTCCCATTGTGCCACTACAGTGATGCACCGGAAGAGAGTAACCTCTGAACTGCATGACAGTTATTTCCGCTTGATGACGATTAAACATTCGATTTCAAAGATACAGTGGGCGATCGTGTGGGCGTTGAATTATTATATAATTGAGTTAAGTTGGGTGGAAAAGCAGTTGCCAGCAGACTTCCAAAGAGTTAGAGACCAGATGTGGTAGGGAAAGCTACACCCGACCGAGGGCGCTCTCGGAAAGCCCCGATGGAGTAGACCCCAACATCAGGAGAACAAGAAAGACACAACGTGACGGTCATAATAGTGGGGTCAAAATATGAAGTTTATGTTCGGTCTCCATCACCCTCTCACATGCAAACCTTGAACAACCCTTTCGAACCTTGCAATAAATTGAGAGGTAAATATGTTGTTAAGGAAGTCTTCATGCGTCCTTCATTCCTGCGTCTTTATCATGCGTCGTTTTTTCATGCGTCTGTCTTTGATGTTGTGTCGTTGTGATGCTGAATGATGATGTAGATGACTATATAACATCCAGACATTGCTCCCTGTGACTTTTGGTTATTCCCTAAGCTCAGAGGCTGTCGATATGAGACAATTGAGCAAATGAAAGGGGATTGAAACGCTCAACCGAGAGGAATTGCATGGGACCTTCCAGAAGTTGTTGGAACTGCACAATTGCATTACAGCCGGAGGAGCTTACTTCGAAGGGGACGAGAGTTTCATGTGTGTATTATCAATTAAAGTGCCTATACGAAAAAAAAACTTATCGTAAACACCTTGTATTGTTATAAAGTTGCCTGAAATTAAAGGTTTTGTTATTACGGGTCCAATAATTGTTTTTGTGAATGTATGTAAACACAAGCACATTTTCATATATATATATATATATATATATATATATTCTTTAAGAAAAAACAACGAAACCAATCACAAAGGATTATAAATTTATTTCAATCCTGTTACGCATTTTTTATCTAATTGATCTGATGAAGTCCTGTTAATTTTTTTTCGTGTTTTTGAAAATTTCAAAAATGCGTAACAGGATTGAAATAAATTTATAATCCTTTGTGATTGGTTTCGTTGTTTTTTCTTAAAGAAATTATTGCTCTGTATAATTGGTACATTGAGCTCTTTACCAGGAAGATTTAAATATTCATTCACGAATAATTTCTTGTCCTGATGGAATTACTCCTAACTCCGGTTTAACTGGACTAAGTATTCTCTCTCTCTCTATATATATATATATATATGTGTGTGTGTGTGTGTGTGTGTGTGTGTGTGTGTGTGTGTGTGTGTGTGCATGCGTTTGTGTGTGTGGGGAGTCTGTTAGTGTGTGTTTGGTTTGATTTGGATAAATTTTACGGCATATAAATCATTGTAGGTTATTTAATGCCAAATCTTTGTTATACATAAATATTAAATATATGATTTGTAGACCCACAGTTTGTAGATTACATTTTTAAACAAGTCTGGGTTCATTTTATTTGCACACAGTTTAAGGGTTTCAAGCATTTCTATCTTACACGAATTATTCAATTTATTAATAATCATTTGTTTGCACAAAATTGAAAAGTTGCATGTATTGCTATGTAACAGTATAAAGTTCTCATCTGTTATTTTAACACATATTTAAATGGATTTGCATACATGATGTGTAAGTGAATATTTTGTTTGTGATTTCATTTTTGACTGTGTTGCAATTAATTTTTTTAGCTTACTAGTATTGCCATTGTTTCTACGCTGTTAAATGAATTCAATCATTACTATCTAACAATTCTATGCAATAGTTGCTACAAAGTGAAATGGTCACAAGGCTAGATATTTGACACTAATTATTCCATTGAAAACTATTCATTCATTTGCACGCACTGAAATGGTTCAAAGTATTGCTATTCAACATTAATATTTCTATTTAACATTATCTATTTGTTTGCACATAGTTAAATGTTTCCAAGTAAAACTATGTTTCACTAACAATTCAATTAGATATCAATCTTTTATTTACAAAAAGTTAAATGATCAAACAGTTTTATTTCTAATATTTCAATCAAGCAAAATTTGCATCCTTGCACACTGAATTTAAATGTCAAACAGTTCTATTTGACCCATAGATAGGACCCTATCAGGTGCTACGACTCGGGGTCAGAGTGGACTTTGGAGTTATAGCAATGAAGGGTTATTCAACATTTCCCAAAGCTTCAAGACAAAAGCCTCACCATCAGATTGTTAAATCAGAACCAGGTCTATTGCTGGGGGGGACCTTACTCCTCTACTGTGATGCAGTCGGTGTGTAACATAATGGCCGAGGGATTTCGTTTTATGCCTTTGGGTTTAGTTAGGCTGAGAACCTTTCGGCTCAGCGCATGGGTTACTTAGGTGCAACATTAACACAGGTGTTCACGCGCGCGGGCAGAGCGGACGTGTCTCTCAGAGATGTCACAATAGCTCAGATGGGAAACGGGGCTAGAGAGTGCGGGTGACGTCACGCACCGGACGCGCGCGGAGGATTTTGGGAATTTTGAAAAAGTCAGTGGAGTTGAGAACTAGACACCGAACGAGAAGAGTCGACTTTCGGGGCTCGCAGAAGCCAGACGAATTTGCGCGCTACGGGTGCCATTCGTGTTGGGGTGGGGGTGCAGATAGAAAAGCCAGAATAGAAAGAATATGTATCTCTCTCCTTATGTCGAAGAACTCAAAGGCAATAAAAAGTTTCGTACCTAAACTAAGAAGTCGTAAGTGTTTTTCGTTTTTCAGGATTCCTATTTTCTATGTATATATGTTATGAACATTCTATGTACGTTTCACATATCCGGATCTGGCTATGTTACAGGAGTATTTTACAGCCCCAGGCGACTGGGCTGTTTGTGTGTGTGTGTGATGAGATGGTAAACTTAATGATAGTCTTAGTTATATGTTTAAAATATCTGGCTATGCTTCATCTGAAAAATAAATACTATATGCTTTCTTTTTGGAAAGGCATATCAAAATTCGTGCGTTGCATAATGCTTAAGCTATGCTTGTAGAAGAATAGCAGTGATACCCTTTAACCGATGCTAGAAAATATGTGAAAACAACGTGAACTTGGGATGATTGTTGAGAATATTCCTTATTTTGTTGTTCGCTAATTTATCGGGAAATATCTTTTAATAGCGAGTTACATCTGTGGATTATTTGTAAAACTAATGAAACCAAAAGTAATGCGGCTGTTACAGAGGTGAAAGTAAACGTTTATTTATTTTAGGTTGTATCCTATTCTTCTGGCTAGAATTGAGGGTTTCTTTGTAATTTTTGAAAAAAAAAAACTTTTAAAGAATTTGTTTATAAGAGACTGTT
>OY757921.1:1162638-1255138 GCA_963585895.1 Sepioteuthis lessoniana | reverse complement strand
TTCTTTAATATATCTGCTACACTATATATACAGAGAGACACATCTCTCTCTCTCTCTCTCTCTCTCTCTCTCTCTCTCTCTCTCTCTCCATATATATACATATATATGTGTGTGTGTGTGTGTGTGTGTGTGTGTTGAAAAGATAAATTTGTAGTGAATCTGCCAGTATAAGAGAAAAATTGGAAAGTTGGATAAATCAAACAATTAAGTCAAATTTAGATGTGTGATATTTCGTTTGGCTTTATTTCATCACGAAGTTCTTCTGACACAGACTGTTTTCTTGATTTTTCTATCTAAAAGCATGTGAGGGAAAATGATAAGATGGTGGAGGGGGTATAATTGTACCACGAAAGCTGGGAGGGATTTAAAGACAGATGTATCAGGTTTTCTTAAAAAAAATTGTTTTGATAATGTTGATAGATTTTAGGGAACTAATAAGAAAAAAGTAAATGTTATATCGCAGGAAATTTTCCATATTGTAGTGTCTAGGTTGTAAATGGGGTGAGGAAGGGCTCAGAGATAAAGTGATAAGGAAAAGGAAAAGTCAACGATTCTCAAAAGTATGGTGGCACAGAGCGAAAAAATGTTTTTTTCTCCTATCCGTTTTCCATTTTGATTTTGTTTTCGTTTACTATTATGTTTGCTAGTTATGGTGAAATTTGGAAAAACCCGGACGTTTTTTATATGTTTTGTTTTGGAAATGACCACAGATTCTAGCAGACTTCGGGCTTTTTTGCAGTGTATGGGTTTGATTACGTTGGCTTGGGAAAAATTGGATGTGTGTTCATGTGGAAGAAAAGGACGTTTCAATCGTCCTTTTTTTTTTTATTAATCCTTTGTGTTCGTAAATTCTTTTGTCTAGATTGAGTTGGGTTTCGCCGATGTCATGTTTGTTGCATTCTTTGCCTGGGATGGAGTATATGCCTGCGGGAGAAGTGGTTTCGTTGTTGGTCCGTTTTTTGATGTTTTTGAGGTTTTTAATGGTTTGTGATGTGGTTTGTATGACTGGTATTCCTAACTTGGTTAGTTTGTAGTAGAGTGTTATGTTAAGTGTGTTTGTGAGTTGAGAGATTGATCTATGGGTGATGGGGATAGTGGGGTTGATTTTCGTTGGTTTATTTGATGAATGTTTCTTAATAGCTTTTTTATAGCATTTGATATGAATTTTCTGGGGTTATTTAAAGTTTTCGAGGGAATGTTCGATGTATACAAATTCTTCATCAAGGTATTGTGGGCTACATATTCTGAGTGATCTTAGGTAAAAGCCTAATATGAAGCCTGTTTTGATTTTGTTGTTGTGGTGGGTGTAGAAATGGATGAAATCGTTTTTGTTCGTGGGTTTTAAAATTTAATCTGTTATGAGATTTAATAATTAGGATGTCCAGGAAGACTATGGTGTTATTCGATTCTTTTTCAAAGGTGGAAAAAATAATTTGAAGAAAGATATGTATTTGGTATAGTTGATGTTATGTTTATTATTATTTACTTTATTTCTACCAACGCGTTTCGACTTCAAAATCAACCTGTACACAAAAGTATCCGATAAAAAATTATTTTAAATATGTGAACAATTTTTTTAAATTTTTGTTCGCATATTTAAGATAATAGTATTTTATTTTTGTTTGCATATTTTAAATAATGATATTTTATTTTTGTTCGTATACTTAAAATAATAATCATAGTAGAAAATTATTTTCATGCAAGTCTAAAGTCTTCAGGAGAGCTTAATGTTTGGTTTTATGAAGACGAGCAATACTCGGAAACATTTTCAAAACTTATTACCTTATGAGATGAAACCTTTTCTGAAAGAAAGGCAACATCGTTTTTTCTTTTTTTTTTGTTTGAGAAGAATGTTTAAATAATTTTTAAATAAATACTTTTATGCACTGTCAAATTTTAAAGTTGAAATGCAGAAATAAAACAAATGAAAATAAATATATCATCAGCTACAACAAATTGATATCTTTAATCTGTTCGACTTTTTCTACAAATATTCTGTCCGGTTCATTTCATTTCCTCTCATATATATATATATATATATATATATATATATATATTGTCATCTACATACAGACTGCTTCGTTGTATTGCAACTCTTCATTGTGGTAAGACATGTAGGGCGCTTGAAAATGGGATAGATATATAGATATATAGATTGATATGTGTGCGCATTGAATTGTGTATAAACAGTTTAAGTCGTATCTATTTCTCGTTAATGTATATTGCAAATAGTGTATATATATATATATATATATATATATTTGCAATATTGATGAATAGAAATATGAATTATGATATGTTTTACAATGTTTTAGATCACATACACACACACATAAACATATACATATATATGTATATACATTTAATCCTCGTTGATGCAAATCGTAAGTAATATATATATATATATATATATATATATATATATATATATATATATATATATATATGAATTTGCAGGCACTCATTTATTTTCATAAAATTACCAGCATTATCTATTCATTCATGATCCAATTGAAAATGTGTTATCTGATGATAAAGCACTCAGTTATTTTATCCAAAAGTCTATTGTTATTTGTCATCCAATGGCAAAGCGAAAATCAATCGAGTTAATATGATCTGTGAGACAAACTCTTCAATACACGTTTTTTGAAAACGTAGAAAGCTTATTATAAATTGGTATAATATTTCACTTATCAAGAAAGATTGTTGTGGACCATTTTTGAAGTAGAAGTGCTACTGGCTTTGACTGCTTGAGATTCTAATGTTACTCTCATCATGGACAGTGATCTTAGGTACGGGGGAGAAATTCTCAATTACCACAGCTGCGAATTAGGCCAACAAGACGAATATATATATATATATATATATATATATATATATATATATATATAATTCCTACATACATCTATATTCAGCCGAAAATCGATGTATTTAATGCCTGACTAATGGCGAACACTACATAAGCCTATTGCAAAAAATAATTAATCAATGTTTGGTTCCATCTAACAAGCAAGATTCAGCTAATCTTGTGCATACTACTTTTCTATCAACATGTCCATATGGTGCACTTAGCCGGGCATGCACTGTGAAGCAATGTAAAAATCTGCAATAAACGAAGTGGACACTTTTAGTTGACCGTGTTCTGGACATATGCCTTTGAAAAGCCCATTAAATGCACTCTAAAAGCTAATGGCTACTCTTTTCTTCCCTTCACTGGATAGAGACCGAATGAATGTTTTATCCACAAAGACGTTTTGTTTATTGTCCAGAGACGAAAACCATATTTTTATACCCAGGTTTGCAGTTAAAGTATTTTGCTGAAATGTATGGGTGTACTACCGCTTGTTATTTATGTGGGCATGTTGGAATTTTACAATATACTTACCTGTTTCTCTTTCTCATCTTCTCTCTCTCTCTCTCTCTCTCTCTCTCTCTCTCTCTCTCTCTCTCTCTAGTATATACATATATATATACATATATATACATCTTGATATTGGAATACTCTTGAAGAGGAGTAAGACCTCCCACAAAGTGGTGTCCTGGGTATCGCTCTAAACTTAGAGAAAAGCTTCATCTCTGGAGTACCTCTTCATTGCCATTAATCCAGTGTTGACTCAGACCAAAGATCGGTCTACCCGTGGTGTAATGGTTTTCGTCATAGGAAATTGACACGGTGACACGAGTTCAAATACTGGACGAGACTAATTGCATTTCACATAGCACTAATACCCTTGGGAAAGGTATGAATCCAATTATTCTCCCTCCAGCTATGGGTAGGACAGACTGGGTTCTTCAGCCTTGGTAAGGCAACTAGTCTAGGAGAAGGAAAACTCTGAATTCAAACCCGTTAAACTTCGCTTAAAACTTGGCCTTGTGTCATATCCTGCTCGAGCGGAGGGGTTGGTAAATAGGATTAGCACGAAGTCGGGGTCAAACATCCTCGTCCAAATTTTAGCCCGTCTCACTGAAACCATTATCTTTTTCGATAGACATAACGCCAAGCTGTCATCTGAGTAGGGTACGTGCGATTTCACCAATCCATCATTTTTTTTTCAAGTAGCAAAGCGTTTACCAAATATGTTTATACTTTCCGAAAAACATCAATTAAAAATTAGAAAACTTTTTTCCAGTCTTGGTTGGACGAAGACCTTTTTTAACATCATTTTTTCATTCACTGCTATCAACATGCGCGTAGTTTGGACTGCAATAATGCGTGCCAGTGTTATTCTCTTTGTGTTGTGTACATGTGAGTGAATTTATATATTATATATCTATGTGTGTATGTATTTACCAAAAAATTTCAGCTTTAATCAGCATGTGACACCAGGCCAATCTTAAGAGTTGGTGACCGTAGTCGAGGGTGACCCGAGGGTTGTCTTTTCGATAGCTACTACACCGAGGTGTAGGGGGAGGGCGCTACTCCTTTCTCTGGATTGCTCCACTTTATCCTTGATCCTTACCTTATAATGCTGAGTGTTAAGCAAGGTAGCATCAAGTACCATTTTTTGAGTCTTTGGTATGACTCGACCTGGGATTGAGCCCAGGGCTCCCGGACCATTGGCGAGCACTCTAACCATTATGCCTATTGACCGGTATCCTTCTCCTAGATCTGTTGTCACACCAAGTCTTAAGAGGAATATCTACCCAACTATCTAATCGTAGATGGAAGCAAAATAATTAGATTCGTACCTTTCCGAGGTTATTACCACAATGTGAAATGCTAACTGCCTCGTCCAAGATTTGAACTCAAGATGTCGAGCCAATTTTTACTATGTTACTGTAACGCCCACAAGTGCCTTCCTGAGGCGTGCGTGTGTGCGTGCGTACGAAGATTGTATTACGTGAGTGTGCGTGCATGCGTCTGCGGTGGGTGTGTTTGCATGCTTGCGAATGCATGTGCCAGTCCACGCGCGAGTTTGTATTTGCGTGTATGGTGTGTATTACGCAATATTTTCCTTCTTTCCAATAGATGTATCGTGCATATATATATTCAGATAAGGTTTGCAATTCATAATCAGTCACGTTCGCTAGTTGGCACAAAGCCCCCCCCCCGTTCATCTTTATCGAAATCCTTCAACATTTACTTGGCCCAATCTTAACGCTCAAAACGTGGCCATTACGTCAACTATACATACCCATGCGTGCAACGACGCACACGCAGACACAAAAGCCAATTCTTAATGCCAGTTGCAAATCTTATTTTATTACACATCTACATTCTTCATGGACCAACAGATTTTGTGAGTGTATATATATAATATATATATATATATATATATATATATATATATATAAATATATATATATATATATATATAATAAAACTGAACAGATAATCGGTGAGATATTTTGTGTGTTGGTGGGGAGCTTTGTGTGTGGCGCATAAGCGTAGGAGAGTCTACGAACATAGTTTTGAGAAAGTGCTAGCAAGCGAAGAGACAATTCTTGGGCAATTGCTTCACTTAAGATTTGGACGGGAAAATATACATTTAAAGAAAGGCATTCCATGCGAATCAGGATATTGTGGAAGACGGATAAAAATGGATGTTGTCTACATCAGACAGGTTAACATATAGACACATATGTTTGTATTTGTGCAGAGTTATTATTGGCACGACTGTGTTGGAAATGCATCAGATTTAGAAAGCGTATTGATATATACTTTCAGTTGACCCTGGAGAGTACATATACATCAACGCGCTTGGATCTCTCTCTCTCTCTCTCTCTCACTCTCTCTCTCTCTCTCTCTCTCTCTCTCTCTCTAGCAGTATATATATATATAATTTTTTAAATTTCGAAACAGAACAAAGAAAATTAAGATCACTCAAGACACTGAGTTTCATGCACTCGATCTTCACGCGAGTTAATATTCACACATTTGAATTCCATTTGTCTTTAAACGTGTAGATTCAAGTTCATCTTACAACCGCACTCACCTGAGCGACGGGCTTCAACTACGTGGATATAAAGTCAATTGAAGATTGTGTGCTAGAATCTCTGTCGTTATTGATCTTATTTTGTGTGTTTAAATTCATTATTCAAATATCGTAATTTTGCTTTAGATTCATTATGTGCCAGGTCCACATTATATTTTACTGATTTATAGAAACAACTAAAAATAATATTTATAATGTTTAAATGCATTTTCTCTTCAATGAAAGTCATTTATGCATCTCAAAAGAAAAAAAAACTAAACGTATAATGTAGAGTTGATTCTACCCGTACTGTTAAAATTGTTGTCATTTGAACGAGAATTGATCAAGTTATTAGATTTAGAAATTACACCAATTTTTCTGAAACACACTGTACGCTTGTACGTATACACACACACACACACACACACACACACACACACACACACACACACACACCACAAATATACATATATATATAGAGAGAGAGAGAGAAAGAGAGAGTGAAAGAGAGAATGAAAGCGGAAGAGAGAACGGTATACAATTCTAATTTCGACCGTTTCTTGCGGTTGAGCGCGCGCGTGCGCGCGCACCACACACACACACACACACACACACACACAACACACACACACACACACACACACACACACACACACACACACACACACACACACACACAACACACACACACACACACACACACACACACACACACACACACACACATATATATATATATATATATATATATATATATATATATATTGTTGCTTTTCTGCGACCACTGGTTTAATGCCGTCTTTATACGACAGTCATCAGACAATCTTCTCGGCTAGATTATCATTTAAACACGGCATGAAACCCGTGGTCGCAGATATGTATTAATGGTATATATATATATATATATATAATATATATATATATATATATATATATGAATTCATATATATATATAATATATATATATATATATATTTATATATATATAAGCTAACAGATATATTTGTTTATTATTTTTATTATATAATCGATCTATCTCAGATATTGAGCACTCTCCAAATTATACCACATTTGATCGTCCACAAACCCACCAAGTCCGATAGTGACAAACACACACTGTTGTAATATATATATATTACAACAGTATATATATATATATATATATATATATATATATATATATATATATAATATATTATAGTATATATATATTATGATTTGCTTGAAGCTTTGATGAAATTATCTTATTTTATTGTATTTGTGTAGAGGGCTCTTGCAATGCAAAATAATCATTCCGATCCAATTAATTTCGAAATAAAAACTTCATCATCAGAGCCTTTTTTAATATGAACTCGCTGTTGTATGTTCAATTTTTTTTTTGGGGGGGGGCGTTGTAATCATGGTGTGACGTGGCGTATTTAAAGGCCATCCAGAAGAGACGTGAATTCAGTCGTCTTAATCAATTTCAATTTTTTTAAATCTAAATATTTATTTATTCTTTAGATGAATATTTAAATTAAATAGCTAAGTTAAATATTCACAAGTCTCTTATGATGAAGTTTTTAAATCGAAATTAATTAGACCCGAATAATTATTTTGCAATGCAATAGACCTCTAAAGAAATGCAACACACACACACACACACACACACACACACACACACACACACACACACACACACACACACACACACACACACACATATATATATATATATATATATATATATATATATATATATATATATATGTATTTCAAAGTTCCCAATTTGAAATTCTAATTGAGGTAATATGCAGAGCTTACCAACTTTTTCAATTAAAAAAGAACAGATTAAGTCTACAATAGTCGATACTTTTCCAAGTGCTGCATTTCCGACATTTACCAGAACTACTGCATGCAATTTGTTGCCTTAATTTTTTTCCTAAACTAAAGATTCAACTCAAAAGTAATATTATTCAATGTGGTGAATCATAGAAGAAATGCAACTGCACAGCTTCACTACATATTAAAGAGAACTTTAGAGGATGTACTTCCAACAGTTATAAACTTGCTACAAAGTTTGCATAATTTTATGGCTTCTCCGACTTATAATAAACTTGCTTAATTGTTTATGTTGAATGCGAAGTCGACATCCAGCAATTTTAATGAACTTGGAAAACGTATTTTGAATTTAATGCCAACGCGACTATTTTGCAAGAATTAACTTCTTTTTTCTATTTTCTACTTATTTCTATCTTGTTGAATACAAATTAAGCCTGGATACATTTATGACGTACCTTTAATGTTTAAAGTATATTTGAACAAATATGAGTACGATGATTTATTTGTCATATATCATTGGGCATCTCGGCTTTTAAATTTCTTGTCACATAAACCTTAAAATATAGATTCTTTGCACAGAAGCTATATACTAATAAGAATCGACAGATAGATAGATAGATAGATAGATAGATAGCTATTAAACTAATTCATCCGATATTTTTCAAAAATGCCCTCTTAATTTCTTCTTACTATTTTTTTCTGAAACCACCCAATTTAATTTTATTGATTTTAGATTAATTCTGTTTTTGATCTAATTAGGTTATGTGTTTCAAAAATGCATAACCCTATTAGCAAAAAATTCAATTGGTTAGTAAACTTACTATTTGAAATCTAAACAAAATTTCTAGTTAGAGGAGAAATATTGAAAAATGTTAGTCATAGTTTAAAATTTCAAAACTTCAACCCTGATTCTTCTTTCTAGCAAAGTAAAGTAAATAAAGTCGAGGGTGTTCTGAAGGTTCCATTTTCAATAGTTACTACACAAAGGTATAGGGGAGTGCGCTACTCCTTCCTTTAACCTTGATGCTTACCTTATAATGCTGAATGTTAAACAGGGAGGCATCAAGTACCATTTTTAAAGTCTTTGGTATGACGTGACATAGGATTGAACTCAGGTCTCCCAGACCAGTGCTGAACAAAGGTACTGATCAATAAAAAACACCAGGGAGTAACATCTGTGCATCATCATCATCATCATCATCATTGTCATCATCAAGCCATGATGATAACACTGAAATTTGGACACTCTCAGCATTGGTCCCGATTGTCCCTCACTTCTGACAGGTCTTCTAGACTGCATCCAGTGTCCGTACAGACCTAATGTCTGCAAGTCCTCAATGAACGCTCAACACTGGTCAGTCTATGTGTAGGAGTCCATAAGAGAACGTCATGTATGAGTTGCCTCTCATTACTCCAGCATTGCCCTGCAGGTCTTGTTCATCTTACTTGATCCAGAAATTCAAATAATGTAGAATTTCCATTTCTAAATTGCTTCTGAAGTTTACCATTTAGTCATCAGACTATTTATTTAAATAGTTTTCAATAAGATTGCTTTTTTTTCATTTATCCAACATAGACAGTAAAATACTTTAATGTGCTTGGTCAAAATGTGTATGTATACTTATAGATCAAGTGAAAAGTTATATATATATATATATATA
This sequence comes from Sepioteuthis lessoniana, assembly GCA_963585895.1. Taxonomy (NCBI): domain Eukaryota; kingdom Metazoa; phylum Mollusca; class Cephalopoda; order Myopsida; family Loliginidae; genus Sepioteuthis; species Sepioteuthis lessoniana. Next base: position 1,245,741 of record OY757921.1, on the reverse strand, counting down.
TATATATATATATATATATATTATATATATATATATATATATATATATATATTCCACATGGAAAAAAGAGTTCTCATCAAGATGGGTCTCTAACATTAACCAATAAATAGCTGGAAGCTAAGTTACTCTAAGACGTAACTAATCGTACGAACGTCAATGTGTAGGATAAAGAAATTAATTATTTGTCTTGACAAAATGATTATTCTCATTTATAATTCATCATCCCACTTCTGAAATAAATAAATCATGCTGAATCTAAATGTTCAAATATCAAATAAAAAATTAAAAAAACAAAACAAAACAAAAGACAAGTTACCTCAATAAAGTAATCACTCATAGTTAATTACATATTTACAATTGAGTCAATTGCGCGATTGATAGATTGAATCTAATGACATTTCAATTTGTCAAGGATTATTTTATGCCTGGAGTTTAGGCAATTACGTATATAGAACATTTATAAAAACATTTTTGTATAGTTTCTTACGAGATTTTACAAATGATTATACGATCTCAAGTATTCCTGTTTAATAATATTTCTAATTCGATTAATTTGACGCATACATCAAACCCTTAAATGTCTTGGATCAGAGTGGACCTGAGAGTACTGACCATGAAGGGTAACTCCACATTACCCAGAGTTTTCGAACTGGTTACTCTCTCTAGGCTACTGTTTAGGGGTGTGTTCAGGTGATCCCCTTTAGCAGACTATTCTAATCCTGCTCGATAATGTGAGTCTATAGACTCTTCTTTAAGTTGGAGATATAAACTAATTCAAAGGCTTATTGCTTTGCCAGAATCTATTATCCGGAATTTTTTAAAGATTAATAAGTATCATCATCATCATCATGTCATGCCGCCAGCACGGATATCCCTGACCATCTCTCGCCACTTCTACCTATCGTTCATCGCCTCTGGTGGGTCTATAGTGCCACATCCCGTATCCTCACATAGCTGCAGAATTTATGTTCGAGCTGGTCGTCCTGCTTTTGCCGGCCATATGTGGGGGTCCATAGGAGTACATCACATATGAGCCCGTCCCTGCTTCTCCATCAGTGTCCGGCATGTCTGGTTCGTCTAACTTGGATAGTTTTCGTGATGGGAGACAGGTGTCCGTATAGTTAGTGCCTTGTGGAATGTTGCCGCCAGGACTTGTTCAATATTGCTCGTAGCATTCTTGTGTAATTGCTGTCTAGCTTCTCTAGCCGTTTAGTTAGTGTCCAAGTAGTGCATCCCATACAGCAGTATCGATACAACCGCTGCCTTGAATCGATAAATACTTTGGGTCCTACTCATTTAAAATGGGTAGTATTCTCTCGCAAATTGATAGAAATAATAGCAAAAATAAAAATATAAAAAAAACAAAAAAAACAGCCAAAATTTGTTGTTAGTCATATCAAGTAGCAATCCAAGTCTTGACTTTTCACCCAGCCTACGCAGGTACTTCAACTAGTTACTTCTGAATATAAATTATCATAATGAGGGCGTCGTCAGTAATGTACATTGACTTGGATCATTGGCAAATTCCAGATTTTTGAACTTCATTCCTCTTATTATCAAGTTGACCTCATCAGAGAAAATCAGATAAATTCTCCTGGGGATAGAAATTACAAAAAAACTAGCTCAAAATTGTCTCGCGGGTATTATAACCAACAGCAATTCAAGCCTTGACTGCTTACCCTGCGTAAACAGCTACTTCAACTAGTAACCATTGTAATTAAATTCAGTTTTATTGAATTATCATACTACTTTATGTCCTATTGGGAATTCGCTTTTGTTTTTTGTTTTGTTTTGTTTTTATTTAGTTTTGTTGGTTTTTTTGTTTGTTCATAATTGAATTTGATATGTTTTTGTCTTTGGAACTGTCACCAACTAGTATTTCTTTTGCCTCTGGTTCGAAGAGCGAAAATTCAATGATGAATCATGAAATGTTCGATAGCACCGGAAACTAAACGGTCGACGCCTACAGGAACTTGTAAGAATTCACTACACCTGTCAATGCTACAAGAGAAATTGTCTTTTATGCTTATTTGAAAAATAAAATATTCAGCACAATGGCCTCTATCTTTCCATCCCAATGCTTTTATTATTTATTCAACATTTATTTTGGTTTTCAATTTGTCCAATTTGTATGTATCATAATTTTACCATCACGATATATTGATTTCTGCTTTCAAGCAACTTTGGCAAGAAAAAGAAGATTCACCCCGCGCCGTTTACTGCTTCCATTATTAGCATCAGCAATAATCATCATCATCATCATCATGTCGTGCCACCAGCACGGATATCCCTGACCCTCTTTCGCCACTTCTCCTTATCATTCATCGCCCCCGGCAGGTCTTCAGGGTTACATCCTGTGTCCTCACATAGTTGCTGTATGTAAGTTCGTGCTGGTACTATTTACCAACCCCTCCGCTCAGGCAGGATATGACACAAGGTCAATTTTAAGCGGAGTTTAACAGGTTTTGAATTCAGAGTTTTCCTTCTCCTAGACTAGTTGCCTCACCAAGGCTGAAGAACCTAGTCCGTCCTACTATTTACCCATAGCTGGAGGGAGAATAAGGGGGTTCATACCTTTCCCAAGGGTATTTGCCCGAAAGTGAACGTAATAGCGCGACTGGAGTACGAACTCGCGTACTACGATTCCGCAGTTCATCGCTTTAACCATTACACCACGAGGACACCGTGCTGGTCGTCCTGCTTTTGCACATCCATATGTGGGGGTCCATAGGAGTACATCGCTTATGAGCTCGTCCTTGCTTCTCCAGCAGTGTCCCGCGTGTCTGGTTCGTCTGACTTGTATAGTTTTCGTGATGGGGGGCAAGTGTCCGTATAGTTGGTGTCTCGTGGGGTGTTGTCGCCAGGACTTGTTCAATACTGCTCTCAACATTCTTGTGTAATTTCCGTCTAGTTTTTTCTCCAGCCGTTTAGTTAATCAGCAATAATAATAATAATAATAATAATAATAACAAGGATAATAATAATACGTGGTGAGAGAAACGAAACAATAAATCACATAATAAGCGAAGTCAGTAAATTAGTACAGATAGAGTATAAGACTCGACATGACTGGGTGGGAAAGGTGATACACTGAAGATTGTGCAAGAAGTTTAAATTTGACTATACGAACAAATCGTATATGCATAAGACAGAATCCATCCAGAAAAATGAGCAGACAAAATTCTCTGTGATTTTGAGATACAAGCGGATCTTCTAATATTGGCCAGTATTTCTCACTGAGTGGTGACTAACGTTTTGGATTGCGATACTGTCGTAGACGAATTCTAATTCCGTCACGCTACTACGTTCACTCTTGGACTAAATAGCCTTGGAAAAAGTATGAAACGCCCTATTTCCCAGCTATGGTGTAAATAGCACAGCTAATTTTCTTCTACAAGAATGACTTTGGTATTAACGCTCTTTGGATGATATGCCATAAAACAAACGAACCAAAATTTAAACCTATCTTCTCACGTCAACCGTTAAAAATCTTAACACAGAACATACTCAATATTTATACATAATCTATATACATATAAAATTCAATAAAATAATTCATCAGATCGTTCGCAAAAACTCTCCCTTAATTTCTTTTTTCTTCCCATAATTTCTGAAATCGTCTTATTCAATTGTTTTTATAAATTATTTTATTCAATCGTTTTTTATCTGGTAAAGCATTTTGTCCCCAAAATATATTAACCAGTGACTTTTTCTTTCAAAGCGGAACATTGATTTTAAGGATAAATATGGCGGACATTAAAAGCAATGTGCCGGCTAACTTCATACCATATCAAAGAATTAGTTTCAGAACTGCTTCAACCCATGCAAACTCGCTGAAGTTTATGTATTGAATAGCAATATTATTTTAAAGAAAACGTTCATCTCATTGTCTATTTCTGTGTGTTCAGTAGTGACAGTTTTGGAATACAGTGCATTTTTAGTATAAGCTATATTATTCTTCTGTTTCATTTTTTGAATTTTATATCTGATAGATTTTAAAATAATTTTGACTGGTATAGGCAGACGAACAAGAGAAAAGAATGAAATTTGAAGTAGCACAGACTAAAATTCAACTAAAAGCTCTCAAATGAAGATCTTCTTTTATTTATCATTGTTTCGATGACAGGTTCAAGGGTTGCACTGGTTTATTGCTTTCTTTCATGACTGTTCTGAACCAAAAATATATTCTGATTGTTTCCTTGTAGATCAAAGAACTATGATTGGCTTCTGGGCATAAGAATCAAAGTATTTTCTGGATTACTCTCTATTTCTGTCACTTATTTGTTCCTTTGATTTTTTTTTTGTTGTTGTTGCAGAATCACGCACATCTCTTTCTATTTTCTTCCATATCAACTTGCATTTCTTCTTACACCTAAGGCTGTTATATTTCTTTTTTTATGTTTTTTATCGCTTTTATTACTCTTCATTAACACCTTTCGGTCTTCTTCTTCTTCTTCTTCTTCTTCTTCTTCTTCTTCTTCTTCTTCTTCTTCTTCTTCTTCTTCTTCTTCTTCTTCTTCTAATCTACTTCTTATTATTTATTCTCTCCTTCGTCCTCTTGTTCTTCTTTTTCATCATCTTCATCCTCCTCCGTCTCTTCTTTCGCCTCATCTTTTATCTTCATAATCGTCCTCCTATTCCTCTTCGTCTACCATTTCCTCTTATATTTTTCTTATTCGATATCTACTCATTTTCTTTATTTACATTCCTCTTACTCTTCCTCCTTGTGTCATTTTACGCCTTTTCTTTATTTATCTAGTTTTCCTTGCTTTTTCTATATGTACACGTTGTGAATTCCTACGAAAACTCAGTCTTTTCTTTGCTACTTTAGCTCAAGAAGATTTTGCTTAGTTTCCAAATATATATATATATATATATACACACACACAAACACACACACACACACACACACACACACACACACACATACACACATATATATATATATACACATACACACACACACATACACACACACACACACACACACACACATATATATATATATATATATGCAAACGAACATAGATTTATAGTGATAGAGTTACATCTGCTGACATTACATGCGAAGAAAGCCCATGGATCCAAAGAAAGGAAATAGTTCCTAACTATTTCTTTTAAAAAGGCAAGAAGCGGACAATATTTCGTAGAAATTATCACAGATGCAGATTACGCAGATGATTAAGCACTTCTCGAAGATACACTTGCGCAAGCAAAGCGTCTGCTGCATAGCAAGAACAGCCTGCGAGTGGTGCTGTCCTCCACAAATCAGACAAACACAGCGTTCATGCTTTTTAGATTATATGGTAGCCTCTCTACATTAAATGACAAGCCTTTAAAATTAGTTAACAATTAAAGATACCTCGGTAGAAATATCTCATCTACTCAATGCGATGGCAGCATTAGAATAGAAAAGGGATAGACAGCTATCAATAGCTTATTGATCATTCAGAATTCTAATATCTGATAAAATAAAATTGGAATACTTCCAAGCTGTAGCTGTGAGAGTATTATTGTATGGCTGCACTATCAAAATGTTTCATAAAACACCTTGGGAAAAAGCTAGATGAAAACTACACAAAGATACTGCGTGCTGTCCTGAAAAAATCCTGAGCGTAGAGATCCAGAAAATGAAGTTGTTTGGCCATTTATCAACCATCTAACAAACCATCCCAGTAAGGACAGCACATTTGGGCCGTTGAAAAAGCAGAAACTAACGCAAAAGCGAAGTTCTTCGATAGACTACCATACATAGACACGCCAATGTAAGAAAATACTTATATGTATAATATCTCTGTGGATCATGGATGTCCTCTAGAGGACCTGCCAAGAGCTATGTCCGATAGGGACGGATGGCATGAAGACTAGGGAATCCGTGCTGTCAGTACGACACAATGATGATGATGATGATGAATAAAGAGTGCTCAATATTGGTGATAGAGTACATGTGTACTATAACGGTGCCAAATAGACATTTGTACTACCAAGTGCTCGAACATATTATTGGCCGTATCGCTACGTCTTTAGACGTAGTCGGACCCAGTTGTGACTCCGCGGTAGGAAAAGTTAACAAACATAGGAAACACTGTCTTAGTTCACAGCACAAGGTTTTATTCATAACAATAATTTGTAAGTTATTGCCGGGAGAAAGAGAGTATGAAGATTAAGTCAATCACGTTAGCTGAGCAAAGAGAAACTTGTCATGAGGGGGAAGAGAAAGGAGACCCAGGCCTTGAATTTTCTTCCTGGTTTTCTGTTGTAGTTCTGATATGCTTTTCCATTAGTTTTGTTTTAACTGGGTCTCGTCAAGTGTAGAGCCCCAAAACGGGGTTCCTGAATTATCGTCTCCTTATATCTTGGTGGTTAGAGTTCAACTGACTCTCATTATCCCTTCACGTCTTCTAGCCAGCTCCCACAAACCAAGTCGTCCCCCTCCTTCCACCAGGTGTCGGTAAGAGGAACATCCGTTTTCGCTGGTTCCCCACATATGTAGAAGATTTGAGACCTCCGTTTTTTTTTCAAGTAATTCTCAATTAACGCGGGTATTCACTCATGACCTGCTGGCCCACAACTAATACTTTAGCCTGGATTACTCAGAGGTCAGCTGCCTGCTCCCGTAAACTCACCTTCAGCTGTTTCGTCTTATCATTCTTCTTCTTTCTCCCTGCTCCTGAGAAATTAGCCTCTGGTTCTCTTGGAGCTACCATAACATGTTAGACATGTATCTAACATAGAATGGCTAAGACACAGTCGATGACGCTTGGTAACTGAGTGTCTATATCATATATATATATATATATATATTATTTTACTTGGTACTGTCAATTAACCTGAGTTTCATGCAATCACCAGTTATCGGACAGATTGCTGATTGCATGAAACCCAGAGTCATAGACAGAGCCATCTAATATATATATATATATATATATATATATATATATATATACTCTATAATTGATATTGAGCCCTATTTAATAACACTGTTACATTTGGTCCTTCATTAACTCACCAAGTGAGCTAGTAAGAACCATTAACATCTTTTATATATATATATATATATATATATATAACTTAGAGGATAAAATAATTTTCGGTTGATTTTCAAGGATAATTTCGATAGGTCTACGTTCATGTTGAAAATCATTTTATATTATTCAATTTCTTGATATAATACAAACAAGTAACTAGTGACAATGGGAATGCTTAAATCTTTCCTAAATAGAAGTATCACTATTATTATGGACTGTTCTTCAAACAGAACGTTGCAAGTATACGGATCTTTAAATCGTTGAGGAAAATCAGAAAAAAGCGCCAAACTGGAATAATAGGAAAATCTTGCATGAGGGCTGAAAGATTTAAAGGGAGAATGGGGAATTGCCCAGAACACAGCAGTGTTAACGTTAGCTTAGGTTGATATGTTACTCGGAGTTCAGTGTAAATCAATCAATTAAAGATAATGTAACGAAAAACCCACAAAGAGCAAAATCTGTGCCAGCTGCGTACAGAGTAAAATTGAAAGAAAGTGCAAAGAAAAATAATGTACGTTAACCTTGTTACGAAACTGAAAAAAACTGTAGAACATGAAAATGACGATTATGGCATTTGTAATTGGTGCTTTTGGTTCAGTGACCAAAAGATTGATACAAGGACTGGAGGATTTGGAAATAAGAGGACGAGTGGAGACCATCCAAACTATTTCATTATTGAAATCGGATAGAATTTTGAGAAGAGTCCAGGACACTTGAGGAGACTTGCTGTCACTCAAACTTCAGTGAAAGACCATCAGTTAATGCTGAGGCGAAAAAATTCCCAGGAGTAAATAAAAATAATAATAATAATAATAATAATAATAATAATAATAATAACACAAGGATCACCTAATCTCGACCAGAAGACCAGACCTTATAATAATCAACAAAAAAAAAAAAGAGAATTTGAAAAACTGTCGACTTTGCTGATCCGGCTGACCACAGAATAAAGCTGAAAGAATGTGATAAGAAGAAAAATTTTCTCAACCTTGTTAGAGAACTGAAAAACTATGGAACATGAAGGTGACGATTATATCAATTGTGATTGGTGATTTTGTAACTAATGGATTGTTAAAGGGCCTGGATGACTTGGAAGTTGACAGACGAGTGGAGACCATCCAAAAGACAGCATTATTGAGAACTGTCAGAATACTGAGAAGAGTCCTGGAGACTTGAGGCGACTTGCTGTCACTCAAACCCCAGTGAAAAACCATTAGCTAACGCTGATGTGAAAACCTCTAAAGGAGTAAATAATAATAATAATAATAATAATAATAATAATAAGAAGAAGAAGAAGAAGAAGAAGAAGAGTAGTAGGAGGAGGAGGACGACGACAGCGTGTGGAGACCATCCAAATTACAGTATTGTTGAGATCGGTCAGAATACTAAGAAGAATCCTAGACTCATTAAGAGATTTGCTAACACCCCGACTCCAGTGAAAAACTATCAGCTAACGCTTATGTGAAGATCTGTCGAATGAGTAAAATAACTATAATAATAAGAATAATGTAAGAAGAATGACAGAGCTATTCCCAACCAAATTATACAGCAAAATGTTTATCAAAGCGATAAATACCTGGGCTGTTCCCCTTGTAAGATACTCGTGATCATATCTGAAGAGGACGATGGAAGAACTTAAACAAATGGACCAGAGAACAAGAAAACTAATGTCAATGCATGAGGCCTTACATCTCTGAGACGACACAGACAGATTCTATCAAGAAAAGAAGGAGGAAGAGGATTTGCCTGTATTCAAGATAGCAATGATGTATATATACGACTCAAAGACTACATACACATGCGAAGAGGAAAATTGATAACAGCCACCATTAACAATGCAGACAACACAATAACCAACAAAATGAAAATAACCAGAAAACTAAAATGAGAAGCAAAACAATTCTATGGACACTTCAAGTGACAAACAAACGAAATCTCTCATAATCTCTTTGGATAGCTGCACAAACAACTTGATAAGAACCAACTATATCATCCCTAATAATAAAGCAGACATTACAAAATAATATATGTAGGTTATGTGGCGATAGAGACGAAGCTATAAAGCACATAATCAGCGATTGCAGCACACTAGCATAAAAAGTGTATCAGACAAGACATGACTGGGTCGGCAAGGTGATATACTGGGAATCGTGCAAGCAGTTTAAATTTGACCAATTGAACAAAGCAAATGACACGCACAAAATTATCTGGGATTTTCTGATACAAACAGATAAGCAGACGATGAAATCTAGAGTTAGTCTACAAAAAGAAAACAATCTGCCGAATTATAGACTTTGCAGTTCCGGCTGACCACAAGATAATACTGAAAGGAAGTGAAAATCAAGATGAGAACCTAGTTCTTGCTAGAGAACTGAAAAAAGCCATGGAACAAGAAAGTCTCAGTGATACCTCTAGTAATTTGTGCACCTGGTATAGTCACCAAAGGGTTTATTTAGGAAGTGGAAGATTTGGAAATAAGAGGATGAGTGGAGACCATCCAAATGATAGTATTAATATTGGCCAGTAACGAAGAAGAGTCCAGGAGACTTGAGGCGATTGCTGTCACTTAGACTCCGATGGAAGACCATCGACTAATCCTGGTGGGAAAAACTCTCAAAGGAATAATAATAATAATAATAATAATGATAATAATAATCAGAGAACCTGCCAAATTATGGACTTTGCCGTGCCTGTGAACCACTGAGTGAAAATCAAAGAAAACAAAATGGAAGACGAATACTTGGATCTTGCCAGAGAACTAAAAAAACTATGGAAAATGAAGGTGACGGTGATATCAATTGTAATTGGTGCACTTGAAATGATCCCCAAAGGTTTGGTATTGGGGTTGGTAAAGATAGAAATCGAAGTACGAGCTGCGATCATCCAAACGACAGCATTGTTAAGATCGGCCAGAATACTGAGAAGAGTCCTAAAGACTTGACGACATTTGCTGTCACCCAGAATTCAGTGAAAACAATCAGCGAATGCTGGCCTAAAAAGCACCCATAATAATAATGTTAGTAATATTTACCCACTAGTAAATAAGTTCCTAAAATGACTTAATATACAAATAAACAAATGACTACAAAGTCTGATAACGGTATAATTAAAATGATTGAATATTTTCGACTAAATATTTTTATGACTTTGATCAGAAAACAATCTTTTTAGGACAATGGATAATGTACTTCAACATTATACATTACTTTTTATACAGTATATCATCATCATCATCATCATGTCGCGCGGCCAGCACAGATATCCCTGGACCTCTCTCTCCACGTCTCCATATCATTCATCGCCTCTGGCAGGTCTTCAGGGTTACATCCCGTATCATCACATAGCTGCTGTATGTATGTTCGGACTGGTCGTCCTGCTTTTGATTGGCCATATGCGGGGATCCACCGGAATACATCACTTACGAGCTCGTCCTTGCTTCTCCAGCAGTGTCCGGCATGTCTGGTTCGTCTAGCTTGGATAGTTTTCGTGATAGGTGGTAGGTGACCGTATAGTTGGTGCCTTGTGGGGTGTTGCTGCCTGGACTTGTTCAATATTGCTCTCAACATTCTTGTATAATTGCCGTCTAGCTTCTTCTCCAGCCGTTTAGTCAGCGTCTAAGTAGTGCATCCATATAGCAGTATCGCCACCACCGCAGCCTGGAAGAAACTACGTTTCATTTTATCGGTCAAGTTTGATTTCCATATGATCAAGTGCCTATCGATAGCTGTCCATGCCTTCGTTAGCCGTGTATCGATGTCTTTTTCGGTTGATGAGACGCTGCTTCCTACGTTGGTGAATTTGTCAACCAGTTTCAGAGAGGTTCCGTCTAGTGGGGAGATGTCAACTTTCTGATTAAAGCACATAAATTCAGTTTTGTATGCATTAACATGGAGTCCAATGCCTGCAGCGGCTCGTTCCAAACTATGCAATAGTGTTTCGGCTTGGTTGGGTTTATTGGCCAATAGCACTATGTCATCGGCGTTGTCGGCGTCAGTCCTTTAAAAATAAGGAAATCTTTAAAATCTTTAACAAATACTTTTTCTCCAGAGAATGACCTCAGTTTGAGACTAGTGGAGAATAAAAAAATAACCAATATAAAAGTAAAACTCCTATTTAGTGTATAATTTTTGTTTATCTTTCTTTATACACACACAAACACATATATATATATATATATATATATATATATAAAGAGAAAAATATTGAAAGACAAATTAATCCAAAGGGATGAATTTAACATGAAAGAAAGTCGACGTTATAGCGTTTCAGTTTTAATAAACCATCATCAGGACTTAGAAAATTTGGAAAGAAGTGTCATTTTTTTCTTTTCTTTTCTTGCTTCTCTCTCTCCCTTCTTTTATCTTTCTTTACATTCTCTTTCTTCTTTCTCCTATTCTTCCAATTTTTCGATTCTTTTCTTTTCTTTTATTGGTTTCCTCTTTCTTTCTCTTGTTAAATCGTTGCACCTCTTGATGGTTCCATTTGTTTTACAGTCACATGATATTTTTGAAATATGAACGTTGACTTATTGATGAGACGGTTAACGCCTCCTTTCTCTGTTTATAAAATTTTCTCCTCTTTTTTTTTTCAGTATTTCGTTTAGCCTCCATAAGTGATCTAACAACACGTCGTAACGTATTTCCTAAATCCTGATGATGGTTTATTTATAATGTCAATTTTCTTTGATATTAAATTCTTCACTTTGGATTTCTTTGTTTTTAATATTTTCTCCATGTTGTCAGATTATTTTCCAATATATGCTTCCATATATATATATATATATATATATATATATATATATATATATAAAGAAATATTGCAGTAATATCTATTTCATTTTGTAGTCTAATAACTAGACGAATCATCGTTCGAATGATCTCAAATTTTTATAGCATGTGTAAAAACAATTCAAAATTCTATGTTTAATATTTTATGGCTTTCTTTTTTGGTATAGAAATGCTATTCACTTGAAAATAAAAGAAACGACATTTGGATATAATTTTTAGTTGTTTCTACACGTGCTTTTAAATGTTAGATCATTTGAACGAGAAATGGGAAAATCCTTAGAATACGATGTGATATCAATTGTCTGAAATTCCCAGTACATCTCTAATCATTCTGACGTTTTAAAAACACTATACGTGCGTATGTATATATATATATATATATATATATATATATATATATATATACTTAAACACGCACACACATACACACTGATATATATATATATATAATTAACTTAAATTAAACTTAATTAGATTAGTAAATATATATATATATATATATATATATATATATATATATATAGAGAGAGAGAGAGAGAGAGAGAGAGAGAGATTGAAAACCGATTAATAAAAAGTGAAAATTTTACTATGAAAGAAAGTCGACGTTATAACGTTACGGTTTTAATAAACCATCTTCAGGACTTAGAAAATAATCCATTCGTAACTTAACGACACTCGATAACATTTTTCTAAGTCCTGATGGTGGTTTATTAAAACCAAAACGTTGACTTTTCTTTTATAATAGATTCTTCACTTTGGATTTCAATTTTTTCCGCGTTATCGGATTATTTTCCATTTTTTACTTATATATATATATATATATATATATATATATATATATGAAACCATGTGCGTGTACCTCTGAGTTTGATGAAATCCTAGTAGAGCGACATATCTTTGCGTTATTTCGATCAAAGTAATACACATACAATAAATAGTCCTAATTTAGGCAATAAAGAAAATTTTGGTCCAAATTGCAGATACACGATTATTTTACAATGCCCGGCATTCTATATATCATCCGAATTTTCGCCTTGTAATGTGTTATAAAGTAGCATTACTGTTCTACATTAGGGGCTTAAGTATTAAATAGCCCGCGAAAGTTGATATGATATTTAACAAAGAAACCAAAACAAACCAAACCAAATTATCGATTTATGCAACACTAATCAGAATCTTCCCATCTTTCTAAATGAAAACATCAATAATGTAACTGCTGTTCCATCTGGAACCCAATAGGCACAAGCGTCTTCTACTTTCAGAAATAATTCTCATTAACTATATATTTAGTTCTGCATCGTCGGTTAATATTTCCTTCATCTGTGTTTCTTGTCTTCTTTTTTTAAAGGTTCGTTTATCCATTCGTAAATATCCCTTTATTTCTTCTCTTGATATCTCAGTTACTTAATCTTCCCGTTGATTATACTGCAACCTCCACCAAAATCTGTAATTCACATTCAGTTTTTCCGTTCTTATTTTCCTTTCCTCACCTCCCAGTTACACGCGACTCTAGATCAAGAAAATTGAAATCTGCAGGGGACAAGGGGTGAGACGGGAAGCCTCCTTGGGCGCCAACGTTCACGTAATCTCCATCCACTTAACATCAAAACAATAGCACACGAGACAAGACGAGATGGCACGAGACAAGACGAGATGTTACTGTTATCTTGAGGCGAGCGAATATGGTTTACCACTCAGAAGAAAGGCGATTGATCTTTGCATGGAGAATTGGGAAATTGGAATTTCGCAAGAGGCTGCAAGTCGCTTGAAGCGAGACTGGATGAGAGAATGGCCGCCACCTTCTTGTCTACTGTTTCCCGCCGTTTGCTTCTCCGGCGATAATTCCCTTTACTGTCACTATTACTACCTGACTGCCTCCCCCTCTCACGTCGTTCATTGTCAGGGATCGGCTTCTTTTAATTGATTTCACTGGTAAAGGGTAGGCTGGCTTTTGTAGTGGATTGGATAGTTGGAGTGTGATTGGGTAAAGACTGTAGCTCAGATGGAAGTTGTTCGGAAAATAAGGAGGAATTGGAGAAGACGAAGATGATCATTGAGTAAAGAATAAGAGGAAATAAATTATAAAGAAAAAAGGCCAGTGTAGAAAATAGGAGAGAAGATCAGGTAGAGTGAGACACAAAGATTGAACTGTGAAGGGCATGTATCTGAAAACGGGCCCTTAAGGGTTTATAATTTGTAATAACGGTATTGAATGAAAAGAAAGAAAAGAAAAAAAAAACGAGCTGTAGCAAAGAAAAGTTTAAAATATAAAGAAAGTGTGTAACAACAGTCCGAGTGATAAGAGAAACTGAGGAAAGAGAAAAGAAGAAAAACAACAGAAATGAATAAAAAGAAATTGTGAACAAAAGTTTATAAATTTCAAGAAGAAGAAGAAGAAGAAGAAGAAGATATTACGAAAGATATGATAATGAAAACCTGAAAAACAAAAAAAAAGGGGAAAAAAAGAAATCATAACAGTAAAGTTGGTGACCATAGTCGAGGGTGACCCGAAGGCTCCCTTTTCGATAGCTACTATACCAAGGTGTAGTGGAGGGCGCTACTCCTTTCCCTGGATTGCTCCACTTTACCCTTGATCCATACCTTATAATGTTGAGTGTTAACCAAGGAGGCATCAAGTACCATTTTTTGAGTCTTTGGTGTGACTCGACCTGGGATTGAACCCAGGTGTCCCGGGCCATAACAAAGAAAAGAAAAAGAGAAGTAAGAATAAAGAGAGGAAGAGGAGGTTGAAAACTAAGAGAAAGAAAAAAGGAAATCATAACAATGAAAGTAAAAGTAAAGTAAATATAAAGAAAAAAGGAGGTCTAAAGGAAAAAGAAAAAAGAAAAAAAAATGTATGTGAAGATCAAATAAGATCAAAAGGGAAGTTAGAGAAAGGAAAGAAAACGATTAAAAGAAAAACGAGGGGGACAACAACGTAAAAGATAAGAAGAAGAGCAATGGGAAGAAGAATAAAGACAAAGAAGGATAAGATTGAGGAGGTGATAGAAGAGACATGAAATTCTGATGACAAAGGCAATGAGGAAAAGGGATAGTACAAGAAGAATAAAAGAAGAAATCCCAAGACGGAAAAGAGGAAGTAGATAGGAAATAAAACGTAAAAAAAAAAGATAACTTTCACAAAGTAAATATGACAATAAAGAAAATGAAAAACTACCAAAAAGAATAAAGTAAGATAAATAGATTTATAAAAGACGAAGAAAAAGAAATTTGAAGAAGAAAGGCAATGATATTACAAAAAAATAAAATGTGAAAGTAAGAAAAAAATATGATAATGATAATGAAAGCGATGTTAAAGAAAACGAAAAGAAATGGACGATATGAAAAAAGAAAAGAAAGGGAAGATGAGAAAAGAAGAAAATATGGAAAAGAAGAGAAGAAAACAGAAGAAAAGAGAAAAAAATAAAAGATTACATCTGAATAAGAAGAAGAAGAAGAAGAAGAAGAAGAAGAAGAAGAAGAAGAAGAAGAAGAAGAAGAAGAAGAAGAAAATACTGAGTAAGAATAGAAAAGGTAAAAAGATAAAATAGAAACAGAAAAAAAAAATGAAGATAAAATAAACTGAAGAATGCCGAAAAAAAGAAAGAAAAAGAGACGTGAGAATAAAGAAAAGAATAGACAGATCAAATGAAGAAAAGAAAGAAAAGAAAATAGTAAAGTAGAAGAACGAAATAAAAAAAGAGAGAGTAGCAAAGAAAATTTGTAGGAAAACTGATGAGTCAAAAGGAGAGGATAAACGAAGAAACGAAAAATGAAGAAAGAAAAGGTGAAGAAAAGAAAGTAGGGAAAGGAAAAGAAGAAGTTCTTTTAAGCAAAGGATAAAAATGTATTTACTCAAAATTTCCTCTCAACGTGGTGGAATTTCAGTCATTTAATGGCTCAAATGCTTGACTGAAGCAAGTGAGTTTGAACTCCAATCGCACCATTGCATTCACTTGGCACCAATACCCATAGTTATGAACTCTTTTATCCTCGCCCTAGTTATGGATTAAAGAGTATCACTGCTGTTCTTCTGTAAGAATAGTTATGATATTAAATAACCCTCGAAGATTGATATGCCAAAAAAAAAAAAAAAATAACTTCAGCCTCGAGAAGTATGTGTTATAAGAACAATTAAAATTTTTGCTATAGATGCATTCAGAATTTGCAGAAGAAATAATAAAAAATAATCCCGATTAATTCATTTAAAGAAATATATATGGATGAATGTAGGGCACCTCTGGTGGTGTAACAGTTAGCAAGCTAGACTAGCAAATTTTCACAAGTGAGTTCGAGTCTCATTGGGCGCCCCATTCATTCGGCCTTGTGCCACATCGAAGCACAGAGCTATGTAAATTAATATATAGATGAATGTAAGACTGAATCTTGTGTTTGGATGCGAATGATTTTTGTCACCGAGGATCTCTGAGATAGAATTAATTTTTTTTTTTTTTTGGTTTCAAATTAATCTAATCTTATTCAGTGGATAATTTTGTACTTATAAAATCTGCAATGTGAATTTAGCAAAATTATTAAAAAAGAAAAAAAAACTATTATGTAAAAAAGCTTTGAAAAACAACCAAAATTGAAGGAAATGTCAGAAAACACACACACACACACACACACATTGTGTTGGAAACCAAAACAGTACTTAACCAAATGTGAACACAGCAACATCCGAGTTAAAAAAGAGAAAAATAAGTTTTCTGTGCATAGGCTCGATGCATACCTAAAAATAAGATATGAAACATAATTAAAATTAGCAACCTATAAAAACACGTCCAGCTTAAATAAATATTTTTAAAAATATTGAATTTGGAGCCTACCTAGAACGTATATGAACAACAATTTAAAACATACACAAGCCACGCAGATATGCCAACACATATCAGAGAGACCGACGTTACAGATGAAACATACATCCCTAGATATATCACAAGATAAATAAAACCAAAAAATAGAATACCATTTCTTCAGGACGCGAAGATAAGAACACGTTTATTTACCTTACCTTTCTTTTCCACAATATAAGATTGCCTTTGTATCTCACTTTTTTCCTGCAACACGAAAATAAATAAACTTCAGTTTCTAATTTAAAGAAAGTATATTGATTGAACATTAAATTCTTATTAAACCTTGTCGGATATTATATGAACATTTTTGCTATGTTTCTCGTATGCAAGAAAATAAATGTTAATATTTTGTTTTTCTTTTACTATAATTCTTGGCTTGGCTACATTGAAGCTTTCGCACCAGCAACAATAAAACTGAAAGAGAATTATAACCTCATATAAAGTGTGTTCAATATATAATGATACTGAAGTTATTTTTACCAAGCCAAAAATGAAAATTGAATGATAGGATATTTTCTTCAAAATAGTCCACTAATGAGATTTTCTCGTGAGATTTTCTTGCGATAATTTTGCATATAAAAACACTTTCGAAACTTTTCTTTTGATATAGCATGAAGCTGTCATCATTTTTCTTTAATCCTCACATCATCATCACAGTTTTGTACATGAGATGAATTATCTGTTTAGGAAACTTGAAAAATCACAATGGACTTGGTTGGAAGAGAATGGAAGGCACTTTATGCCTACAATCCACTTCTAAGTTTTAACGATGTGTAAATTCGTAGATAACGCATCGTTTCTTATAACGCGTTTGGTTATCCAAAAGAGACAAACCAAACACATAATAATCGGTAGGAAGAAGTACAAACAAGTGTGTCTATACAATATAACATTCAATCTACAACATGCAAGGAGGGAAAGTTCCCGTCCAAAGCTATAAAAGGGCCCCAGTGCGTCTGGGTAACATGGAGAAAAGTCCTTACATCAAATTAGAAACCACTTACTGCTTCTCAGGTCTGATAAAATGGGGAGACATTTTGTGCGTAGCTGCTGAGGAGCGATACGTCTACGTCGGCCGCTTCTGAAGTCATGTTTGTAAAAGAGGTGGATTCCCCAGTTCGTCTTGTCCTGAGGCCAAAAATTACTCGTGACGAGAGACAGAGAGAGAGAGATTTCCTCAAAGACTGTAACAAGGGAAATCACTCCATTTAGTGTTTCACTACCCTATTTCATTAAAACCTGCCGATCAAAACCATTTTGTTGTAGCACTACTCAAATCATTATCACGTCATTATATAACTTTCTCAACTGTGCTCTTTTCTTCTTTTATTTTCTAAAATAAAAGTTAAATATACATTTTGATGATATATATATATATATATATATATATACCAGAAGTTTCTTTTTGAAAAAATATTTCTCATACTTTCTTCCACATGACTTCGAAAAAAACATTAACTTAAATAATCTAATCTAGTTTGTTTAACGAATATATTATGTAACCAGAATATTTTAACTATTAGTTTATTGTTAATCCAGTGAGATAAAAAGTAAATACTTTAAAATGGAAAGGTCCAATACGCGATTTATTTTTAAGTTATTTCTCTTCAACACGTGTTTCTAGCGTTTCACTTGAAAAAAAATCACATTGTTGACCAATTCCTTTCAGAGTATATATATATATATATATATATATATAAGGTAGTTTGGTATATTTACTAAGGAAAATATCCCTCTCTCTCTCTCTCTCTCTCTCTCTCTCTCTCTCTCTCTCTCTCTCTCTCTCATTTTATTTCATACACACATACACATAGAAGTTAATATTGTACAAATCTTATTAGCATGTAAACGAGAACCTCCTGGTCATCTAATAACTTTAACTATATGTTAACGCTCTCCTGATGTATATATATATATATACACAAACGTGAATCATAACGTAATGTCCTTTTCTTTAATAAAGGAATAATTACCAATACAGGAACATGTATCATAAATCAAAATGAAGCTGGTCCTCTGTGGATCACATCCTTACTTCTCAACATAGTCAAAATTTCTCTTAGTAGAGACTTACCGCTTTCGAGTGAGAGCAGTTATCCCAGCCTCATAAAATTGTGTTGACTGTTCTTTGAGCCACTCCATGACTGCAGTTTTTATTTCCTCGTCATTGGCATAATGTTTGCCACCTAAACCCTCTTTCAAGAGATCATAGTCTGAAGGCGCTAAATCTTGAGAGTATTGAGGATTCGTTAAAGTTATCCACCCGAATGAAATAATTGTTTCCCTTGTCCTGTTGTTTGTGTGTGGTCATGCAAAAGATGGACAATATCGATTATCAAGATTTAGTGCCTTCTGACTATCATCTCATAGATCCTATGAAAGAGTATTTAGGAGGCAAACATTATGCCTGCGACATGGAAATGAAAATTGATGTGATGAAGTGGCTAAAAGAACAACAAAATTTAACGTAGCAGGGATACATACTCTCATTTGAAGGTATATATTGCTACAAAGAGAAACGGTGACTATGTTGAGAAGTAGGGATATGATTCACAGACTACCAACTTCATTTTGATGTATGATTCATGTTCCTATAATTGTGAAATTTATTACAGTTTGAAAAACCAAAGTTAGAGTAATGTTTGAATAATTTGGGAATTTCGTGTTGGATGATGAAATAGAAAAAAAGAAAAGGTAAAGGGATCAAATGAATGACATACCACCCCACCACCCAAAAATAAACTGCTTGAAAACACGTGTATATCTATATAAAAGACGAAAGATTTAAAACCTGACGATGACAGTAGAATGAACGGACTCTCATTAAATTGAGAAGGCCCAAAGCAAAGTAAATCCTTTGTACCTTTGGCTCTGGTCAATTCATGGTAAGCTGTTTTTTTCTTTTTACAATACTGTCATTTTAAAATGCATGAAAGATTTTATTTCTTGTAAAATTTCTGCTGTATATTATCTGAACTTTAAATGCAAAAGGACTATTTCCAGATTGCAGTTGAACCATGAAAAAAGAGGTAAAAGATGGTAATAGCTTGAGAATTTATTCCAGTTTGAAAACCAAAGTTAGAGTAAAAATTAAATGCCTCTAAAGATGCAATGTACAATAAATTAGGAATTTCAGATGAATTTAAAGAAAAGGGTAACTGAACTTTAACTAAGTTAAAACTTAATACAGACAAGAGTGGGGAAGGATTTTTTTCGAAATCCATGAGAAGCAGCGTGGTGGACATAAAACCGGACAAACCCAATGACGAATCAATGCCATGCCTAACCATGTACTAGGCATACGCATCCCACGGGTCAACGGCAAGGATAAAAAAGTTCGATCGGGGAAACTGCTGCTGCTTATCTATAAACATGGCTTCTGTAGATGTGAATAAAAACACAGACATCTAATGTGTACCATGATTCATATAACCGAAAATTAAGAAAATACTTCCAAAAAATATGAATTGCTTTCGGAGAAATCGATCCACAACATTACAAATTTTGAATATCCATCGAACTGTAGAAGGTGTACGTGCAAACTACCTAGAGGCAACAATATCATTTGTCACCTTCTCCAAGGCTTTTAAATCCATATACAGAGTGAAGATGGGACAAATACTACTCGCCTACGGCCTACCCATAGAAACCGTCGCATTCAAAATGTTGCTATATAAAACACATAAGTGAAAGTCCGCTCCCCGGATAGAGATACTGACTACTTCGACACTGTAGCAGGGGTGCTACAAGGAGACACATTAGCCCCATACCTGTTTATTATCTGCCTACACTACGTGCTTAGAACGTCTATAGATTTTATAAAAGAATCCGGTTTCTTGCTGACAAACGAATAAAGCAGAAGATACGCCGCACAAACAATTATGGACGCGGAGTACGCCGATGACATAGCGTCTCTTGCAAGTCACCCACCCAAACCGAATCCCTGTAACATAGTCTGGAACGACCAGCTGCTGGCATATGCCTCCGTGTCAATGCACACAAGACGGAATATATATGGTTTCGTCAAACAGGCAACATATCCACACTAAACAGTAGCACTCTGAAACTAGTAGACAAGTTCACCTACGTAGGAAGCAGTGTCTCATCAACCGAGAAAGACATCAACACGCGACTAGCTAAGGCATGGACAGCTATCGAATAGATATCGGTCATATGGAAGTCAGACCTGACCGATGAAATAAAACGCAGTTTTTTCCGAGCAGCGGTCGTGTCGATACTGCTATATGGATGCACTACATGGACACTAAACGTTGGAGAAAAGTTTAGAGGCAATTACACAATAATGCTTGGATCTGTATTGAACAAGTCCTGGAGGCAGCAGCCCGCAAAACAGCAGCTGTACGGTCACCTACCACCCATCACGAAAACTATCCAAGTTAGACGAACCAGACATGGGGGACACTGCTGGAGAAATAAGGACGAGTTCATAAGTGACATACTCCTGTGGACCACTTTCACATGGACAGGCAAAGGCAGTGCGACCAACTACAACCTATATACAACAGCTCTGTGCCGATACGGGATGTAGCCTAGAAGACCCCCCGGGAGTGATGGACGATAGAGACGAGTGGTGAGAGAATGTCAGGGAGATCTGTGCTGGCAGCTCAACATGATGATGTATCGGTAATTATTCCTCTACTAAAAAAAAAAGACATTACTTTTTGACTCATCCTCTTATAAACAAAAAATCCAATTGCATATTTCGAATCCATTAACGAATGCATGCATATCCGATAGGAAATGTAACTTCAAGTTTTCCTTCATTTTACTAAATAGAATAATATATTAGACAATATAATTTTCTGCTGATTAAAATTAACATTGGACTTTACTCTTTACAGTTTCTTTTCTTGAGACCTACGTAACGAAACACAATACTTATGCAATCCTAAACGGTGGCGATTCCAAAATAATAGTTTTGTTTTGTATTCTGTCAATATAATTTTTCACACTCATAAAATCATAAATCATTTCTTAGATAATAATGTACGAGGTTAATTAAATAATTTTCAGACTTTTTTCGTACGGACACTTTTATTGATAGTACACACATGAAACTCTAGTCCCCTTCGAAGTAATCTCGTCCGGCTGCAATGAACTTGTTCTACCGTTCCAACAACTTCTCGAAGACCCCATGGAAGTCCTCTTGTGTGAGCGTGTCAATGACCTTCGTCACTGCCTCTTTCATTTCCTCAATTGTCTCATAACGACAGCCTCTTGGCTTAGGGAATAACCAAAAGTCTCAGAGAGCAAGGTCTGGTCAATAGGGAGACTTAGGAACTGTCTTGATGCCCATCTTAGTCAAATAGTCTGTGACAAGGATTGTGTTGTGGACTGGTGCATTGTCCTTGTGGAAATGCCACTGACCCGATTTGAAGAGTGCTTGTTTCTTCCAACGGAATCTCTTCCTGAACTCTCTTAAAACCTCAACATAGTAACCCTAACCCTAACTCTAACCCTTTGGCCAATCAACTCTGGTGTATTGACTTCCTTACTCCTCCCCCACCTCTCATCATCCCTCACAGACTCCCTGCCTTCCTTGTATCTCTTAAGCAACCCGATAACTGATGCTTGTTTCATGCAAGATGGTCCAAAAGCAGTCTGAAGCTTTCCATACATTTCTGTGGCATTTTTTCCAAGTTTAAAACATAATTTTATTGCATATCGTTTCTCTAAAGTGTTCTCACGACCAGATTGCATTTTTGAAATTCACGAGCTGTGACAATCTGGCTTTAGTAGAGTGTATTCCAATTGCTAGTGTACCTGTTCATTTGAACCTGAAAACATAAAAATTGGCCAGTCATTTTATAACATGTATAGAAATAAGATACTGAATTTTCAAGAGGCCACGACAATTTTTTAAATGCCAGCACAAAAAAGTCTGGAAACCTATGGAATGCACCCCGTACATTGTCACTTTATGGTTAATACCAATTAAAGCTAGAGATCTAGATATTTTAAGCTATAATTATTGACATTTGTAACTAGTTGGGGATTACAGCTGAACGTAAAACTCCTAGGATGTTTTTTATTACATGAATATAGATTTGACATTTGGGTCCTCAATAGAATTCTCGAAGTTGATCTAGCAGTCATTAATGTGACTTGGTGTTATCAGATGTCAGTATTGGTTCTTGCCTTATGGAAATAGATATAATGTTCGATATGATCAACATAATATTTAACTGCTTAAATGGTGGAGCAGATGATCGCATAACCATATTTTTCTTGGCAAGACGTTTGTTAGTTGATTGTGAGTAATAATGAAAACAAAGACATTTACGTAAGTGTATAATATCGTAAAAGAAGAAATCTATGGGCCTATAAAAAGTTTACATCAACCCCTTGAGTTTTTAATATTTAGAAATTACTAAATGAACTCACAAGTGACATATTCCAGTGGACCCCTTTACAGAGACGAACAAATTTAGGACGAGAGCTAGAACCTCCATACAACAGCTCAGTGCCGATATAGCCTTGAAGTCCTACCAGGTGCGATGGACGATAGAGAAGAGTGGCGGGAGAGGGTCAGGGAGATATGTGCTGGCGGCGCAAGATGATGATGATGACGATGAAATTTAAATTGTGAATAATACGATCGTCATACAAACAAAGTATTTGGATGGCCACTGAATATTTTAGAACGAGAAAAGAGAGCAGTTAAAAAAGAAAATAATTCATTTCAACAAAACAAATAAAAAAAAAGATTTTTATTTTAAATATATATATATATATATATATATATATATATATATATATATATATATATGTGTGTGTGTGTGTGTGTGTGTGTGTGTTTATGCGTGTGTGAATATATCCATATATGTTTATTTGTTTGTTTAATAACATATAAACCTTCTTCGGTTATTTACTGTCAAATATATCTTGCTTGGAGGAGGTGTCCTCGTGGTGTAATGATTAAAGCGATGGACTGCGGAATTGTAGTAAGCGAGGTCGTACTCCAGTCGCGCTATTACGGTCACTTTCGGGCAAATGCCCTTGGGAAAGATGTGAACCCCCTTATCCTCCCAACTATGGGTTAAATAGTACCACTACTGTCCTTCTAGGAGAATACCTTTGTCAAAGGTTGATATGCCATTAAACAAAGAAACCAAACCATCTTTCTTGGAGAACAGCAGTGGTTCAATTTAACCTAAAACTGAGGGATAAGAGGGTTCCTGAGAGATATCGATGATTTCGATGTGATGGAGGGAAAGTCAAATATGGAAATGGTAGTATCTTTTCATTTCATTCATCAAACTGTAAATAATATGGTCAAGAGATGGACAGAAGAATGTCATTGTAAAATGAAATATTGACGTAAATGACCATTGAACTCTGGTGAACGAGAAAAGAGAAATCATCAAAAATCGCTGCTCATCTGTAAGAAACTCACACAATTTGGTGAATATCGTGTGTGAACAATGCTAAAACTTATTGGGTATGAACAAAGAGTAGCAAGAAAGAAATCAATGATCTCTAATATCAATAGGAAGGACTTTACCAAATGGAAAAATGATTTTTATAGATCTGTAATTTTGTTTTGATCAAAACGGTTTCAGTCAACTTTCTATTTCAAGAAAAATTCTTGTTTGAAGAATGAAAATTAAAATATAGAGAATAGATTTTTTTTTAGTTAGTAACAGTCACAGATAATGAAATTAGAGTGCAAGTTAGACAATAAAATGATCCACGCTGATATTCAGAAGAAACCACAAGATATATCTAAGTAAAAGTAAAGTTGGCGACCTTAGTCGAGGGTGACCCGAAGGCTCTCCTTTCAATAACCACGACACCGAGATGTAGGGGAGGGCGATACTCCTTTCCCCAGATTGCTCCACTTTACCATGTAATGCTGAGTGTTAAGCAAGGCAGCTTCAAGTACCATTTTTTGAGTCTTTGGTATTACACGACCTGGGATTGAACCCAGGTCTCCCGGACCATTGGCGAACACTCCACTCATCAGGCCAAAGACCCTGTTAAGATAGATCTAAATGCTATGAAATTCTTGAATATGGATTATTAACTATTTATTCTAATTTACAAATTAATGAAGACGCAATTATTTTGAAGAAAATGAATATTCGTGTTACACCAGTGAGGTTTTAGCAAAAAGGAAAAGAATCAGTGGCTTCAGGACTCTGCTACTGGCGCCTTAATGCACTGATCTCTGTCTTATAGAGTGTATATGGGGGCATGCGGAATGCAAGTATCACCATTTTCCGGTCTAAAGACAACTTGTTAAATTGAAAATATTGACCGGTCAACATAGTAAGAGAGACAAATATCTCACACATTTTAAACTGTCACCAGGTTCGTGAAAGTGAATTTAGGCAAGTGGCGATAGTATCTCCATTTAGCGATTTTGTTGGGGGGTTGTTTGTTTTTTTTTTTGTTTTTTTTTTTTTTGTATGATCTGTTACAACGATGCCTTGAACTGCTGCTTACCCTGTTTTTGCTTTTGAAACTTAAAAAAACAATACATGGATTTATTATTGCTACACAGAGAGCTTATCGTGCTAATTTCATCTTAATTTCGAATGATATTTCGGTTGAAAATCGATTCGGCTATAAGATGAAAATATTACCCGGAACAGCCTCATTCTAGTGTAACGTGAAATAGTAGTTCCTTGTGTAGCAATTACCAAGTTAACCGTCTGAAAGATCTTTTCAAAAGGAAACACCCGGTGAGCACCAGTTCAAACAATGATCGTAAACAATCGTATCTGAAAAATGATTGCTGTTTTATGGCAAATCAACACTTGTTGGTTATTTTTTTGCCAAATTGTGTTTTTATATACATCATTTGTAAACGAATGATGAGCAGGTAATGTTATTTTTAAATAAGTGGATCCTTTAACGTTGGTATGGCAACCGGCCCAGGAGATGCAAAGCTCTGCGTTCATGCCTTTAATAGATCAGACTATGTCCGCCAAAGGCTTGCAACATGAATAACCCTAACCAACGATCAAACTTACTTATGAAACCAGTAATGCTGACGATGAGAAGGAATTGGATAAGACTTAACTTTTAAAAATCTGTCGTATATCGAGATTCACAGTCAATTTTTGCTTCCAATATTTTACCATGACAAAACCTAAACATTTTTAAGTGTAAGATATACCTAAAACTATTTTGCTTACCTCAGATATTTGTTAGAATTCTTTATTTTTTAAAGCTTTTCTGAGTTCCATTTGAATAATGAGAGAAATAAAATAAGGAAGGAATTGACAGAAGAGAAAAAGAGGTTGTTGCCCTTTCTACACTAAAAAAAAAACTTAGAGGCATTTCTCCCTGATGACAGAAAAAAATAGCGAGTAAGTTTTAGGAACAGCTATTAAAAATTCATAGTGAACAACGGGGTCTCGACAGACATGCTATTGTTATAGGAAATAAAGAAAAGCTCGTGTATACTGACGCGCCAGGAAGGTTGGCACATCATAAGACACTCTTCATCTTTTTTGCTGACGTTTTCGGATGAGATATAAGTTATTCAAAAATGCACACATAAAGAAATGTTATGAAGATTCTGCAGCAAGGATAACCTATCCTCATTTACATATGATTATATTCTTCCGTTTTTTTTCTTGTCTTTTTTTTTAGGAGAATTTGTTTTGTTTTGGGTTTTTTTTTTAGTTTTGTTTTGTTGTTTTTTTTCTCTGATACTCTTAGAAGAAATGCTCTTCGATATTTTTCGTTGTTTTTTTTTTTTTGTCGGGGGGGGGGTTCAAAAATTTTTGTTTTTTTGAACATCTTTCGTCATTAATCATTGGTTTCGTTTCGTTTCATCGTTTAATAGCAAATCAACTTCCGTTGTTCCTGTAGAAGAACAGCGAGATGATATTTAACCAATAGCTGGGATGATAAAGGATTTGATACCTTTCTCAAAGTTATTAGTCTGAAAATGAACGTAATGGTGCGACTGGAGTTTGAACTCACCATGATTTGACAATCCTGAACGTTACACTTCTTAAATTCTTTTAGAACAAGATGTTCTGAGAAGCGAGTAAATAGACTGACAGACACACACACACACACACACATACAAACATATGTATTCATGTAGTAGTTTACTATCTTTAGAAATAAAAAGAGCTCAAAGTTAATAATATATCATATATGTCTTGGTGGAGATAGCATGGGGCAAATCAACGGCTTATATTGATAGTCAGTTGCTTTCCGGTCATCATCACCATCATCATTATCATCACTGGTCTTTTCACTAGGTTTGGTCGAGCGAGGACTGCTTATATAGGGTGTCATGCGCAGAAATAACTTGATCTTCAGCTGGTTTGATCTCGGTGTTCCCATCTCCTTGGCCAGTTGATATACCAACGTTGAAGAGACAACCTTCAGACAACCTTAATATAAAGAAGCATTGACCTTTTAGATTATATTTGCGTAGTAAAAACCTGGAAAAGGTAAGAATAAGAAGAACTAAAACCTTCTGAATTCATATTCGTTGACATTTTCAAATTTCATGTGTATATATTTCTGAATATGACTTACAATCGGATTAAAATTTAGTCTTTAAAAACCTGAAAATTTACTAATCAGTAACTCAGTAAATGCGAAGAGTGAATTCGTCTGAACTGGTTAAATTTAAATGAAGTATACCAAAAAATAGATCAGATCCTTTTGTAAGAATATTTAGAAATGTAATTAGTCCCTGTAAGATATACATAAAAAGTAGAAACACAGATGTTAAACTTTCAGTTGAGACTCCCGAAACAAAGAATGTCTTAATAATGATTACCGTAGAACAGCTCCAGAAAAAAAAAGTTGTATCCGGATGGAAGACAAACCGACTAAGTCTAGGTAGGAAAAAAGGGGTGTTATGTTCCATTGCCATTTTGTGGATTTCTGCAAGATCGGTCACAAAAATCCAGACACTAAATCAAAAAATGTAAAGGTTGAAATTTCGAGATTTCTGATTCGCTTCTAGACTAATCCCAAAAAGTTTCTACTGCAGATTATTAATTCAAGATAAAACCTGCGTTCATCACTTTAAATACGAATCAAAGATTTAAAATAGACTTTGTAAACATTCTACTTCTCCAAGCTAGAAGAAGTTTAAACTACAAGATTCTGTTGATAAAGCGATGACTTCAGTTTTAGGAGATTCTAAAATTGTAATCCTGATGATTATTTAGAAGAAGAAAAATATTAATGGACTGAACTATGCATCAGAATTGAGACTAGTGAAGGAATCATTTAAGACGAAAGGCAGAAAAAATCTAAGATCAGAAGTGATTTTCCCCCCAAATAAAGAATCTGTTCACACTGCTAAGTTTGTAGTTGCTGAAGATGCCATTTGAAGTTTGAATTGTTACCCAATCCCCTTACTCACCATACGTATCTCCGTTCAACTTCTTCATTTTTTCTAAACCTAAATCCTAACGTTGTGCTCACCATTTTGGAAACAATGATGACGGTATATGTGCTGTGGAGGAGTTTTTGGATGACCAGGATGCTACCTTCTTCTGTAATGGCTTTGCAATGCATGACCGTCGTTGGAACAAATGCACGATTGTCAAGGGGGACAACATTGCAAAATAGTGAAAAAACTGTATTGTTTCTCCGACTCTTTCTTGGTGAGTTAAAATACTTTTTGAACGATCATCGTATATATATACATATATATATATATATATGTATATATATATATATATATATACGTGGTGCCTTCATTATTTTTCCAGACATTTTTTACAGGAATTTAAAATTGTCGTAGACTCTTGAAAATTCAGTATCTTATTGCTATACATCTTATGAGATGACCGAGCAATTTTTATGGTTTCAGGTTCAAATGAACAGCTACACTAGCTATTGGAATACACCCTACTAAAGCCTGATTGTCACAGCTGGTGAATTTCAAAAATGCAATCTGACTCTTTTGAAGAACGATGAGATTCTGTTTTAAACATGGAAAAATGCCACAGAAATGTATGGAATGTTTCAGACTGCTTTTCGACCATCTTGCATGAATAGAGCATCAGTTTATGAGTGGCATAAGAGATTCAAGGAAGGCAGGGAGTCTGTGAGGGATGATGAGAGGTGTGGGAGGAGTAAGGAAGTCAATACACCAGAGTTGATTGGCCAAAGGTTTAGGGTTACTATTTCGAGGTTTTAAGGGAGTTCAGGAAAAGATTCCGTAGGAAGAGGCAAGCACTCTTCCAATCGAGTCACTGACATTTCCAGCAGGACAATGCACCAGTCCATAACTCCATTCTTGTCGCAGACTGTTTGACCAAGATGTGGATCAAGACAGTTCCTCGACGTCCCTATAGTCCAGACCTTGCTCCCTGTGACTTTTGGTTATTCACTAAGCTCAGAGGCTGTCATTATGAGACAATTGGGGAGATGAAAGAGGCTGTGACGAAGGTCATTGACACGAGTACACAAAAGGACTTCCATGAGGCCTTCCCACAGTTGTTGGAACGATAGAACAAGTTCATTGCAGCCGGAGGAGATTACTTCGAAAGGGGCCTAGAGTTTCATGTGTGTACTATCACTAAAAGTGCCCATACGAAAAAAGTCTTATTTAATGATCCTCGTGTATATATATATGGGAGAATTTATTGGAATTAAACTATTCTCGATATGGACTGAGCACAACTTATTTACAGAAAATGTATATGTATCTTATTTATTCTACAAGAACAAAACACTGGTATCTTGAACTTTAACTCCCCGGTTAATTAAAGGAGAGTTTCTGACTTTAACCGCGTCACTCACACGAATTCGACTTGATAAATTGAATGCTATTAACGTCGCTCTAACGGTCGACCATATTTGCACCTTTGTCTTCAGCTGAACAAAAGTTGCAGGAGGTGAAATCTCAGTTGTAGTGAAATTCAAATGCACAACAAAGCTTGTGTGTGTTTGTGTGTGTGTGTGTGTGTGTGCGCGCGCACGCGCGATACTCTACTAATAGAGAATATAATTGCTACTGAACAAAGTTAGAGATGCTGATTAGGACTTGGTAAGCTTCATTAAGAAACATAAAGACATTAATCCAAAGCAAAGATGGCATCTCTTCTCCTGTATTTCACAAAGCCAGAATCACGCCAGTGAAAATTGAAAGAACCACTCTATAGAACTTTAGGTAAGAAAGTCTGGAATTAAAAAGTGCTTAACTTGTGAAAGGTGGGAAGCAAAAAGAGAGAGTGATGTAAGCAAGAAATAGAAAGAAGTTACTAGCTTCTGATTCATTGGTCAGCTGTCTGGATATATAAGCAGAACCCAAATTCTAAGTGACCACTGTCCACTTCATTAAACTTCCATTATCGTCAGCTTGCCCTGCCAATATCACATCCACCACCATTTCTTCTTCACAATAGCCTTTCCATTTTCTAATCAACGCTGACCGCTCGATATAGTGGACTTCGTTCTCAGCCGTGGCCGAAATGGCTAGTTTCTTTGTCTTTGGTCACGGACGCTAAGTCCAGCATATTGCGGAACTAATGAATAGACTGTGAGATTGGAAATAAAAAAAGGAAACAGAATAAAGAGTTTCAAATCAGTTTGCTGACCGAGGTCATTATTTCGTGCAAATATTCTGAAGAAAAGATGAAGAAATTCAAACAGTTAATTAACAATTAAATCTTGGTTGATGCATTTTTTTAGTCAGAAAAAAAAGCGAATCACGGTAAGTTAAATACAAAAAGGAGTAATTATGGATTTAGATCGACTATTTTTCTTAAATTTGGTCGGGACAAGAACTATAGTGGAGATTTATGGCTTTCTTTTTTTTTTGCCAGTTTTAACGTACATGCCTCAAACCGAGAAAATTATGGAAGACTGATTGAAAATCGTTCTTCGGATAAAATTTGCAGAAAGCTTTGCCCCGTCCAGGAATAATTCATAATTTCTTTAATTATTTAAAAAAAACAGTGAGATAGGTAGGTTTCCTTTAAGGTTTCCCTTTTGTGATTCTCTTCAAAATTTGGTCAAAGAAACTGATTTCCTTAAATATAACAGACGAAGGAATTTTAAAGGCTTATCTATCACTTTTGTTTTGTTTAAATATATCCGATTAACGGTTACCGAGAGCGCAATTTATTCGAAGAGCCTTGCCTTATGCGAGTGGCAACCGTTACTTCCTTCGCTAGAGAACTCAGCCCTTCTTTCCGAACCTTTTCATACTTCGTGGTCATTGTGACTGTTAAAGTTTTCATGAAATCAACCTTCATTCCTACCAGTATTATTTGTATACTTGTATACCACATAGAACTACCTTAAATATTCTCCCGGAAAATCTGTTGAACATGAATGTGACGATCATAGCAATTGTAGCTGGAGCCCTTAATATCGTACCCACAAAACTTAGAACCGAAATTGTTGGAACAGCATATTAGAAAAATCAAGAACTTCGAGACCACAGGACAGTTAAAATCAGCAATAATAAAAGCAAAGTTGGCGACGATACTCGAGGGTTCCTCGAAGGCTCCCTTTTCAATAGCTACTACACCAAGATATAGGGGAAGGTGCTACTCTTTTCCCTGTACTACTCAAGAGGCCATATTGAAAACTCAAAGATTTTAGAGAAAAATACCCATTAGAAGTGTGATAAAAACACGCAATGAGCAGAAGAAAAAAGACATTTTGACGAAACCATTCTCTGCCGCAGAAATCGCATCAAAGGAATAAATACCCGAGTATTCCCTCTTGTAAGATACTCTGGACAATTTTGGAAATAGCCAAGGCAAGGTCTCGGAGAAATGGGCCAAAGGATAAAGAAATTAATGGCATTACAAAAGGCCGTACACTGGAAAGATGATATAAAAAGACTATATGCCAAGAAAAGAAAGAGATAGAGGACTAAATACACTAAAAAAAGTGCTAAGTAAAGACTAATTACCACAGTTAGTAATTTCAATGTTAAGAAAAGGTAAATAAAACAAGACTGAAAAAGCTATGAAACAGAAATGGAAAGAAAAAACAACTGTATGGATACTTCAAGCAACAAACTGGTAAGATTTCACTAACGAAAACCGGGACTTGGTTAAGAAGGAAAAAAAAATTCAGGGGAAAAATTGAATCTTCTTTAATAGCAACAAAAAATGATGTCATACTGACTAATTAAATCAAAGTGAAAATTTATGATACATAACAGATATGAAACGGTTATTCACATAAACTAATGTCACAATCTGTCACAAAAAAGAACAGTACAAGGCTCAAGTAAAAGAGGTAATTTACCAGAAAAGAAAAAACTTTTGATTTAGTGGAGGATGCCGTTGCAACAAATCATGGAATGAAAATAAAAGAAAGTGAAATGGTAAACAAATACTTGAACCTTGTCAGGGAATTAAAATTCTGTGGAACAGGAAGCTAATGGTAATAGCAATTATATTTGGTGCGCTTGGAACGGTCTCCAAACAAAACTAAAGTTAGTTGAAATCAGAGGAAGAATCAAGACAGTCCAGACCATAGCATTGTTAGGATCGGCAAGAATATTGAGAAGAGTCATGGATACCTGAGGAGACGTGCTGTCACTCAAACCCTAGGAAAGGACCATCAATAAAAAAAAAAACTGGTGTAAAAACTCGCTAAAAAGGGGAATAATAATTTTCAGATACAAAGGGATCTCTCGAATCCAGTCAGACTTGATGTTAACAAGAAAATAAGAACTTTTCATCTTGTCGATTTTTCTGTTTCAGCTAACCTAACTGTGAAAGTATAAGAAAATAGAGATATTTGGATTTTGTAAGAGACCTGATACGAAGTGACTTCAATAAGTTTCCAGTCTTTTTTTTCGTGTGGGCACTTTTATGGATAGTACACACGTGAAACTCTAGTCCCCTTTGAAGTAATCTCCTCCGGCTGCAATGCACTTGTTGCACCGTTCCAACAACTTCGGGAAGACCCCATGGAAGTCCTATTGTGTGAGTGTGTCAATGGCCTTCGTCACAGACTCTTTCATCTCCTCAATTGTCTCATAACGACAGCCTGTGAGCTTATGGAAAAACCAAAAGTCACAGGGATCAAGGTCTAGACTATAGAGAGGGTGAAGAACTGTCTTGATGCCCATCTTGTTCAAATAGTCTGTGACAAGGATGTAGTTGTGGACTGGTGCATTGTCCTGCTGGAAATGCCACTGACGCGATTTGAAGAGTGCTGGCCTCTTCCGAAATCAAACTTTGCACTTATTGTTTCTATAGACACACGACGGTCCTAATCCATGAAATTCTTTATTTGGCCAATCAACTTTAGTGTTCTGACTTCCTTACTCCTCCAACACCTCTCATCATCCCTCACAGACTCCCTGCCTTCCTTGAATCTCTTATGCCACTAAAAAACTGATGCTCGATTCATGCAAGATGGTCGAAAAGCAGTCTGAAGCATTCCATACATTTCTGTGGCATTTTTTCCAAGTTTGAACCAGAATTTTATTGCATATAGTTCTTATAAAGTGTCCTCACGTTCAGATTGCATTTTTGAAATTCACCAGCTGTGACAATGAGGCTTTAGTAGGGTGTATTCCAATTCCTGCTGTAGCTGTTCATTGGAACTAGAAATCATAAAAATTGGCCAGTCATCTCATAAGATATATAGCAATAACATACTGAATTGTCAACAGTCTAGGGGAATTTTAAATGCCTGTACAAAAAAAGTCTGGAAACTTATTGAAGGCACCTCGTAAATCTATGAGGGTGAGGATGAAACCATTTTTAGTTCGTGAGCTTCGAATGGTTCCCCAAAAGTTGGGGAAAATATTATGGGAACTAAAGCTCAGAGGCAGAAATGAAACCAACTGGATTATAGTGCTTTGAAATCAGCTAGAATACATAAAGTCCTGGATATCTGAAGAGACTTGCTGTCACTAAATCTCCTGTGAAAGACTACTAATTAAAACCAGGTTGAAAAAGACGTAATGATTGAAATAATGATAAGTTTATAAAACTTTATAATTCAAAATGACTATTTTTAAAATTTGGAAATTAAGAAATAATAAATTCACAAAATTATAAATATACAAATATCGGTACATATCTTCGAACTGACAACCGTCACGTCTTATATATATATATATATATATATATATATATATATATATATCAATCAATTAATATATATATATATATATGTGTGTGTGTGTGTGTGTGTGTGTGTACGTGTGTGTATGTGTGTGTGTTTATGTGTGCGTGTGTGTGTGTGTGTGCTTAAGTTTTACAGTGAGTTAAAACATACCCATTGGTAGCTATTTAGTAGCTTTACATCAAACTGTTTGACCATTTATAGGGAACAGACAAACAGCTTCTTTCCAATCATTAATATATACACCTAGTAAGTGCAACAATCTCATCAATACTTCTGTCTATATCAAGTTCACCATTATCATTATAACAATTAACTGAAAGCAATTATTGATTAGGTAGCTATTATCATTGACATGAACATGAATTGGTCCTTCCTTACATTAATTATCAAAGGCTGAAACTGAAAACAAAAGCTAATAATTATCCCTGTAATCTTTTATTACCACTGATATCGCTATTCTTCGATTGCTGACACGTCTGCTAGTTTTTGGTGTGCATCTCGAATCCAAAAGAAAATTTCTTGTATCTTTTAAGATTTTCCCCGACCGCAACTGACAAATATCATTTTCTCTGGAAACCCTTCATGTAACAACCAACCCCCACGCACATTTCAATGATTCTCCTCACTTCACAGCCATGCCCAGAAATAATGGGTATCTGATGATTGTGCAATTTGCGATGCCGAATGGATGGACACTGAATGGCCTGATTGATGTAATCTGCCGCGCAAAATTGGCCAACAGAAAATGTCCCGTTCCATTACGGTCGCTCGGACAATGTTCAACCGATTTCGCCAGTCGACCGTTCACATTTTCAACTAAGTGACTGATTCTGGACCCACGTTTCAACAAAGCCGGCTTTTCCTTTACGCATACAAGCTAGCACTTGAGTGATTGTGGAAGAATGGCGGCAAATGGAAGAACTACAAAACGGGGTGTGGATGAGATATGAGAAACTTAAGAGAGTGGTGCTGATTACAGAAAGCAGAATACAAAGAGAGGGAGGGGACAAGAACGATTGAAAAGCGACTGAAATTGAACAAATTCAGTCTTGAAAAAGAAAAACAGAAACAAGCAATTCATATTATTGTGGTTTAATAAATATTTTTAAAATATTGATCATAATGGCTGGAATAAAATTAGATTCTGAGGCACATTTGTAGTTATTACGTATTAGGTGTTTGTTTGGTAATATGATTTTTGTAAGTTGATGGCAAAAATTGTTATGGAATATAAGAATCTAAAAGCTTTAAAGCCAGTATCGCAGAAGTGTGTTTGATGATCAGGAGGTTCAGGAGGTTCAGGAGTGTGTTTGATGATCAGGAGGTTCCATGTACTTGCGTTCGGGTGACCAATTTATGCAATGTCTAGATTTCAAGTAACTCACGTAACATAATAGTTTGGGGGCTATCCGAATAAACCCTTGATTGTGAAGCCAATTCTCACAGTGAGCTCCCTATTTCTGGCCTTATATTTAATCTATGCCAAGCTTAGTACATTATGTGAACTTTGGAATCTTAGCCTCTTTTAAAAAATTACTTTAAAGATATATCTATTAAATGAGAGAGTAAAGGTACCATGACATAATGATTACAGGCAGGAGAATGGATCTGGTGATCTGAGTTAAAGTCGAGTCAGCAAAATCTCTCTATGGCGGTAGAAAACCAGAGAAGATTAGAATATCATATACCAGACTAGGAGAAAAATAATTATTGACATCTGTTTAGACACACACACACACACACACACTCATATATATATATATATATATAGTAGCGTGATTTGATTATGATTATGACGATACATATTAATTCTAAAATGGAAGGAGACATGATTATGGAAAGTACTATGAAATCGACTTGGGTAGGTTTCAAGATTAAAAATCAAGGAACCTTGCGTATAGACTTCATAGTTAATTATAATGAACGGACTTGTGAAGGAAATATATATATATATATATATATATATATATATATATATATATATATATATATATATATATATATATATCATTGATATGAATTTATCCAAAATTGACTCAAAAGTAATGAAAATGGTTCGTATTAGATAGAAATATTTTTAATCATTTAACTGCGAAGGAAAATTAGCTCGGATTTGGTTAAAATATCATTCAAAAAAATGATCACAATTCACGTGCATTTGATATAAAAATCTAAACAGTGTATGTCATTGAACAATTTGTAAGGTTTTATAAGACATAAAAACAAACCATCTTACGTAGAGCTATTTTTGACTCTTGAACTGCGTACTTATGTTATACTGAATTTTTAAAAATAGAACTGTACTTATGTTAAACTGTACTGTTGTTTATATGTATAAAATTGATTTGACATTAAATCAAACCAAACCAAACCAAACCAAACCAAACCAAAATTGACTTCTAATTGAATAATTCATTAACAGAATATATGAGAAGTTTTATACAATTCTAAAAGACAGCTCAATGTATTGCTATTAAGATATAAAAACAGAGAAAAAAATCCCACATAAAGCAAATATAATTGCCTCCTCAGATGGCGTATAATTCCAATGGCGATAGTAAACATAGCTATTCCGAGGAAAGAAACATTATCATTCATTAAGCAAGGAATTTTTTTTACTTAAAACAATATACTTTTTATAATAAAACCAATCTAAGTTTGGTATAATCCCATTATATTAGCCAGTGATACATCAAAAGAATATAGTCTGCCTTATTAAGTCTAAAATACAGTCTACCTTATTAAGTCTAAAATATAATCTAATTAAATCTAAAATATAGTCTAATTAAGTCTGAAATATAGTCTACCATATTAAGTCTAAAATATAGTCTAATTAACTCTGAAATATAGTCTACCTTATTAAGTTTGAAATATAGTCTAACTTATTAAGTCTAAAATAGAGTCTAATTAAGTCTAAAATATAGTCTAATTAAGTCTAAAATATAGTCTAATTAAGTCTAAAATATAGTCTACAATATTAAGTCTAAAATATAGTCTAATTAACTCTGAAATATAGTCTACCTTATTAAGTCTGAAATATAGTCTAACTTATTAAGTCTAAAATAGAGTCTAATTAAGTCTAAAATATAGTCTACAATATTAAGTCTAAAATATAGTCTACCTTATTAAGTCTAAAATATAGTCTATCTTATCAAGTCCTAATTAATCTCCGGATTTTCATGTCTCAAAATCTTCTATTTTATTAGAATTTGACTATTTAAATTTTCATTGCTTCCAGTTCATCAGTTTAAACCATAACAATTTAGTCTAAAATATTTCTAAGCTCATATATTACTACTAGATGCAGTCTTATTCATTTGCTTAGTCGGCTAGGGCTGTAGGATACACTGACAGCATCTCTGCAGAGGGATAAAACCCTCCAAACGAATGTTCTGGTATAACATTAAACAATCAGATGGTGAGGTCCCAGTAATGCTGGAGTTTTAGGGAATGTGGAGTACCCCTCCATTCACTCTAGCCCGGGGTGGTAGCACCTGATAGAACCCTATCTATTGGTAAAACGGAGCTAAAATGCGTACTTATGCTAATCTGAATTGTTTGAAATAGGATTGTTTCGACGTTTAAACTGAGTACTTATGATAAACTGAATTACTTGAAATAGAACTGTCTTTATATTCTAAACTGAATTGTTTGATATAGAACTGTTTGCCTTAACTGAATAGCTTGTAAAAGAAACATTTTTGACAGTTAAACAGTGTACTCATGATAATCTGAATTGTTTGAAATCGAACTGTTTATTTGTATAAAAATGGATTTGGCATTAGATAAGCTACAGTTATTGATATGCCATAAAAGCTAAAGAAACAAACAAACAAACTAATTCCTATTTTAAAAGCGATCGTACATAACTGTGATCATGCTATTCTTCTTAGAAGCGACTACAAATGTTGGTAAATCCTTCTAACTTTTAAATATCATAACAATCTAGTCTAATATATTATAATCTTATATATTTTAAGATTATATTTAATTATTACCATAAAAGTTCATGTGTTTACATTTTAGATCGTATCAAGGGGCCTCAAATTTAAGTAACTCCCTTTAATTAGTGTTTAATTCAATTTTATATATTATTAATCATCATCATCATCATCATGTCGTACGGGTAGCACGGATATCCCTGACCCTCTCTCGCCACTTTTCCCTATCGTTCATCGTCCTGCTTTTGCTCAGCCATATGTGGGGGTCCATAGGAGTACATCACTCAGGAGTTCGTCCCTGCTACTCCAGCAGTGTCCTGCATGTTTGGCTCGCCTAACTTGAATAGTTTTCGTGATAGGAAGCAGGTGGTCGTACATTTGGTGTCTTGTGGGGTGTTGCCACCAGGACTTGTTCAAGATTGCTCGTAGCATTCTTGTGTAATTGCCGTCTAGCTTCTTCTCCAGCCGTTTTGTTAGAGTCCATGTAGTGCACCCATATAGCAGTATCGAAGTATGGAAGAAACTGCGTTTAACTTTATCGCTTAGGTCTGATTTCCATATAATCGATAGCCTATTGATAGCTGTCCATGCTTTCGCTAACCTCATGTCGATGTCCTTTTCGGTTGCTGAGACGCTGCTTCCTAGGTAAGTGAATTAATATGTTCCAAGTGTAATTAATTTCATTAAATCTTTTAATAACCAGAATCAAGTTGTTAAATCTTAAAAAAGAAACCGACTCTCTTTCATCAGTATAATATTCAAGCTTTTAACAGATATTTGTTATTAGAGTAATTTATAACCCGTAATGATAATACCATTATAGTAATCTCTAGTTAAAACTTATCTGTTAAACATTAAAAGTTGGTATTTTAACGACTATTCATCTGAATTATAATTTAAGGTCAATATAGCAAATTTCATAACGATTCGTTATCATATCATTTAAATTTACATCTATTTCTACGTCGACATTTAAATATTAGTTCGTTGTATTTTAATGTGGGATTTTTTTCCTCTAAGCATCAACCATCTGAACTAATTGCCGTTTTATTTGCCGGGTTAATCCACGGTCTTTTAGAATCCAATAATATTTACAGCTGTTTCATACTTAAGTAACGGATTAGTAAAAGATTGGCTATGATAATATCATCTTTGTTTTCCGTTAAGATCGGATATCTCTG
Organism: Sepioteuthis lessoniana; assembly: GCA_963585895.1. NCBI lineage: Eukaryota > Metazoa > Mollusca > Cephalopoda > Myopsida > Loliginidae > Sepioteuthis > Sepioteuthis lessoniana. Next base: position 1,206,884 of record OY757921.1, on the reverse strand, counting down.
TTCATATCAAATCTTTAAAATCACCTTCTTTATCTAGGCATACTACATTTTCTTTATTACATTTTCCACTCATGGGGCAATTCTATTTCATTCTACAATTACAAAGCAAAGAATGTATTCTCTTATACTTAAATTGCGATTTATCTATTATTTTCCTGTTATAGTTATATATAATTTTGGAAATATAAATAGTGCAGGAGTAACTAATTTTATGGTATTTCAATTGAAAATTTTGCTTAACAAATTTTTCTTTTTTAAATTCTTATCAATTAAATTTAAGAAATATTTTCCTTTATTAATTGTAGAAAGTTGGCTGAAAAGCATGTTTAAACCAGATCATCTTTCTCTTTCTGTTCCAAAACTTTTTATTTATATTATTATTATTATTATTACTATTATTATTATTATCATTGTTGTTTTTATCGTGTCTCCTTTTATAGAAACTATTTCTAACGCTATTTATTCTTTTAATAGTGATGTTCCGTTCAGTTATATTAACTCTCCCTAGTATAAATCTTTAAATGTTTAATGAATGATAATATCTCTTTCAACGGAATTGCTATGTTTATTATATCCTTTGGAATTATACCCTATCTTAGGAGGCAGGTCGTATTGAACGAATTGTCGAAAAAAATTATAATGGAAAAAATTTGTTGAGTATTTCCTATATATATATATATATATATATATATATATATATATATATATATATCAACTAGCGCCATTTAATAAATGAAGTGAATTGTTTCAAAAGATGTTCACTTGACAGTTGAACTTTTTTTCAATGAATTTAATAATCATGGCTTTTTTTTTTATTGTCAGAGACGTCTCCAAAAATTATCTTTTTTTACTGATTTGTTGTGCCCGGAACATTTTATTTACCTTACCGTTAGAATGTTTCCACTGTACTTTCTTTCCGTCTCAGTGTTGATGTGGCAAACCTAGTTTAGCCGATTTGTAAACTATTGCTTAACAAAAAGAAGTTTCTCAGAAAATATTACACATTCTTCTGTAAATTGAACATGGTTTGCACTTCCCAAACCAGCAAATATTTTATAACAGACGTCTGTTCAAGCTTGCAGCCGTTCTAAACAGTATCAAAAGAAATGTTTTGTAAAATTGAAATTTTAACTATAGACCAATTCCGAACAACGCAGAATTTATATTGACGGAAAGATTTCTATTTCAGAAATATTTTGCGTTTTCAAAAATGTTCTCCATATATGATGAATGACCTCGTATATATATATATATATTGCTACGAATATTTTTATTTACTTCATCTATTTTATACACTAATAAGTGTAGATGCAAGAGACAGGTAACATTAGCCTTTAAATGTTTTATCAACACAAGGTAAGCAATAGTTTTTTGTCTAGAATTGCTAATGCATTTTTTGTTTACCTCTCTCTCTCTCTCTCTCTCTCTCTCTCTCTCTCTCTCTCTTATGTGCGTGCGTGAGTGCGTGTTTTCATATAAATTATTTAATCTATCTTTGAAAAATATCATTTAGACTCTTGAGATATAAGAATTTATTTAAAAGCACAGATTTTACAAGTATTCACAGATTGCATCCAAAAAATCACCACGATAGATAGATAGATAGGTGTGTGTGTGTGTGTGTGTGAGGTTGGGCGTAGGTGGGCAGCAGTCATTCATTTAAGCCTGTTTGATTAAATATTAAGACATATTTTGTCAAAATAATCTTATTAGGATCCTTTCAAGTTTCCTGTCTTATTTTTCGGAAGGATCAGTTGGGGAAACATTATTTTTTTTATTAAGGTTGCTTAATATATGTTCATCTTTCTTATAATCATTATAAAATTGGTTTTGTAGTAAGGGTTTATTGGTTTCCCTAGGACATTATTGATATAGAAAATAAATATTTAATTAATAAAACTTAATATAACATAGACAATAACCTAAGCAATAAACAACCAGTAAGCTTTTACAAAAAAAACCTATTTCATAATAATTGTAATGTAGATGAACATATATTAAAAAAAAACTTATTCAAAAAATGTTCTCCCAACTGATCCTACCGAAAAAATTAAACTTAGGATATTTGAAAGGATTCTAATGAAATTATATAGCCAAAACGTGTATTGGCTATCTAATGTTTATATATATATATATATATATATATAGGAGGTGTCATACAATAACTGATGCTTGTACAACACCGTTGCATCCAACAAAGCCTTCATCAGATGATGACTTTTGGTTCTGGCAGGGTTTCGGGACCATTACTTCTAGTCCAGATTTCCCCAGCAGTATCCCACAACACCACCAGACTTTGTCAGATCGTGGTCAGTCTATGGGATTGCCATATCCACGCTGATGCAGTGAGAGCCTTATGTTGGATTCTTTCCATGTATTTCCTCTTGTCTCTCTCTCTCTCTCTCTCTCTATATATATATATATATATATATCAGGAAACAGCTAATTTGTCTGTTTTGTATAAATGACAAAGCGTTTTCATGTAGACGTACTAAATTTGTTATAAATAATATTGAACACGGAAGAAATTTCCTGAAAAATATTTTGTTTCTGAAAATAAGAAAAAAATAACAGGAAACTATTTTGAGGTAAGATATTCTTAGATGCAGAAAATCTGAATTTCAAAATCTGAAACGAAAAGAACGAATTTTATTGATAACATAATTATTGACATGTAATTACACATTTAGTAGTTTTTTTAACCTTTTCGTTTGAAGATCATTTCGAGTTGCCCGAATATAGAAGATGCGAGTTTAGGACATATTAATTAAAGAATAGTGGATCTTGTGCGATATAATCCATGAAATTGGCTTTTTTTATATACCCTTGGCCTTAAAATGGAAACAAGCAAATTCTATCACTACTGAAACTCTTTTTAAAAGTGCCGTTCTTAGAAATATCTATGAATGAAAAATTCTCTTAAAAACATTTGTACGATATATTCACATCGCAAAAGATCCCGAATTTTCCTTTAAGCACTTAAATTATTTTTCGGAATATATTGTAGTATTATAATTGGGAAACTCCAATATTTTTTTTATTTTCGAGCTTTTATAACTGATGCAAAAAAAGTGCAATTCAGCAATTCATCCATTAAATTTGAAAAGCAGGATATTAATAAGTGAAGTTGGCTACCTTAATCGGGGGAAACCCGAAGGCTCCATTTTCAATAGTTACTACACCGATGTGTAGAGAAGGGTGCTACTCCTTTCCCTGGATTGCTCCACTTTACCCTTGATACTTACCTTATAGTGCTGAGTGCTAAGCAAGGCGGCATCAAGTACCATTTTTTGAGTCTTTGGTATTACTCGACCTGGGATCGAACCCCGGTTTTCTGGACCATTTGCGAACACTCTAACCATTATGCCAACGGCCTGTTTCATTGGTCCTGAGCGTAGAGTGTTCGCCAATGGTCCAGGACACCTGGGTTCATACCAAAGACTTTAAAAATGGTACATGATATCTCTTTGCTGAGTGTTAAACTCAGCAATGAAAGGTACGTATCGAGGGTAAAGTGTAGCAATCCAGGAAAAGGAGTAGCGCCCTCCTCTACACGCTCGGTGTAGTAGCTATTGAAAAGAGAGCCTTCTGATCACCCTCAAATACAGGATATTAATAATCCCCTACAATTATGTATAATTGCTATCTAAGAACTTGCAAACAAGACAAAATGTTTAAATAGATTAGTAGATGAATTCTATTCATATAAATTATATATATATATATATATATATAGAGAGAGAGAGAGAGAGACATACACATGGAAACAGAGAGAGACACAGAGAGAAGTGGCTGCAGCCCAATAGCAAAGCTGTGTTGAAGACAACTCTTTTAAGAGAATTAACTCTAAAATCAAAAGTGTGGAAGAAAGCTTCAGCATCAAACCATTGCTTGCGTGTAGGAAACCTTCAATGGGAAAAGTCTTAAAGAAGCTTCTCTAAAAAAAAACTTACATTTGGCATAGTCAAGAGTTATCTTACTATGCTTATCACCGAGTGCTCTGAGGAGACAGAGAGTGGGTACAAACGAAAAATTACATATATATATAAAACGTATGTCAGGATAATCCAATGGCGTTTAGATTTCTTACTGCCTCATCATCTGATATATCTTGTAAATTTTTCCCAATTTCATGTAGTTTTTAATCAGGATATTCGAGTCATAATTCTGGTAGCTCTCATCTGTCAAGAAAAGGCACGTATCACATTCACACACACGTATATATATATATATATATACACACAAATATGTCAGTCATAACAGTTATTTTGGGGGGATGCCGAGCTCTGTTATAGGAAAAATTAGCAGACAATTCTGAGTTTTCTTTTGTTTTTTGAAATATTCTAACCCTAATCTCGATATCGCTAATGAGTGTCGCATGTCTATGTGATGTGATAATGAATGCACAGTCTTTCCCCGTCACATCAGAATTTCCCCAGGATTATCAAGTAAATATTATCATATACATATTCTTGAAAATAATCAAATCGGCAAAAACTGCTGAAGTGCGAACAAAGACTTTATCAAGTACTACCCCAAGGATCAATATGGGTTAGGGAGAAAACATCATAAAACTAACTAATAGTAGTTCATCAGTATCCTATAATTCCTCTCGCTCTATTTGTTTTCCGTAATATGTGAGGAATGCCTGATCAATATATATATATATATATATATATATATATATATATTGAACTCTATATAAAAATAGAAACTCGAAGTATATTTCATGAAGTTCGTTAAAAGAAGTATACAGACGTAATCTGTATTTGCCGAAATGAAAATAAACAATGAAAGAAAGGTTAAATTTCTGGAAAATAGTCACGTTGGCATACAACAAACTTATTCAAACGAGTCTTTTCTATGTTGAAGAACCTCTGAAACTCAGATTTTTTGTTTGGTGTGAAGAAGTACCACCATTTTTCTTGGAATGTTCATTATATTTATAGTTAGATGTACACCTTTCCCGAGGGTATAAGGTTTATGTGAAATGCAAACATACTGCTCTAGGATTTGAATTCGAGTCGCCATTTCCATTTACCATAACATCAACAATTTCATCCCTATGATACTGACTCTGAAGGATATGGATGTTGGTACTCTTACACAATCTTTTGTTTTACCAAAACGCGGTGATCAAGTAACAATAATATGCACAAGATGTATTTTCACGTAAAATAACATTGTGCAGAAAATCAGTCAAAAAAGTAATGACTTTTAGTGTTTTAGAGTTCGAAAGTCGAATCATCAGGGTTGGTATAGTTTGTTGTTGAGTCCATCTTGTGTAAAGGTTTCCGGACGTAATATTCATCTATTTTCACAGGATTCTACATCCGAATAACTGTTTAGTATTTTCTCGATAAAGTGAAATTATCGTATCAGTTAAGACATAGTCTTTTAGAGTCGGGGATATGACACGAAACAGCAACCAATGCTAAGGTAACATTTCTGAAGCTTTGGGGAGTGTCGACTCCCTTTTTGATTGAAATTACGCCTAGGGGAATTCAGAGTAGTTGAAAATATCAGAGTCTCGTCTATGGTTCAAATATATCTGTTTGAAAATTAATAATATTTATATTATTTCATTAGGAATTGTTCTTTGAAGCAATAATTGTTTACAAAAAAATATTTGTCATTAATTATTTGAAAACTTATAACTGTTTGCTAAAAATGCTAATTATTAAATAGAAATAATTACTTAAAACAATATAAGTGTCTGAAATACACTCAAGCCTAAAAACGTGTGTAAATTATTAGCATTAATTCGATTAGATGATCGAAACATCATAAGTTACTGTATATCTGGTCTTATCCATGATGTGCAGGTAGTGTTTAGAATATACTGAGTGTATCCTTGGCTGAAGAGATAAGACCTACCTCCCCACAAAGAGATGTCCCAAGAATAACACTTTTAACTGCATTCGGTGAAGGAGCTCCTATGTGGAGAGTGGAGAGTGCTACAAAATCTACTCTGACTAGACAGATAATATCGGTTAAAGTTTCATCTCTGGGTTAAATAGATCTGCTTGAAAATTATTTTATTAGACAAAAATACGTGATATCACATAACCGCATCCAAAAGATAAGAAATACACAAACGATAAAACGTACAATGTACAGAATTCCCAAACGTCTATCCATGGAATAAACCCAGACTAAAACCCAGACTAATAGGTATGCTTTTAAAACAAATCAATAAATCAATCAATCTGCCCTTGTAACACAATGGTGTGTTGAGATTATTATTGTTATGTGGATTAAGTATTCGAATTAACTTCTAAAGTTTGGGAAAACACCGTGGGTCATTCAATGTGATTGGAAGCTATTGAAACTGAGGTTAATCTGAGAGCAGAGCTCTGATTGGATGGTTACTATCAGATAATCATTTTTCTTCTAAAAGTTCAGATGTTAGAAATAAGTTAATCAATTGTGAGGGACATGTAAATGAAACGGTAATGTTCCAGCTGTGCTCTCTCAACTCCCCATAAAGTTTGCACAGGTGAAATGATTGTCTTAAAATAAAAATGTGCTTATGAGAATGTTTATTGTCTTTGTTATTTGATCAAAAAAGAACTAAGACAGTTTGGACTAAATCTACCAACAAGTGTGAATACACATAGATGCGACATGAGACAACAGCAACAACAAAGATGGCGTCTGGTATTTAAATACAGGAAAACGAACAACGAAGACATGTACCAAAATAAAATATAAAAAATATGTCCGAGTAAGCCAAGTAATAGTAAGAGTGAAAAGCCTATGCAACAACGGCTTTACAAATGTTTTCATCAAAATCATAAGATTTAAAATATGGTGTAATGCTAACGTGCAGGACCGTGGTCTTGAGGTGGATGAGTTTGATCTCCAATCACGCTATTATGTTCACTTTTGGACTAATATTCTTGGGAAATGTAGTGAAATCCATTATCTCCCCACCTACGGGGAAATGGTATCACTGTGGTTCATCTACAAGGTTGGTTTAGGTATTAAGTAATCCACAAAGGTTGATATGCCAATAAAGTGAGAAACCAAACCGAAATTTTAAAGATCCAGTGTTGATGATTTTTTATCACAGCTAATGCCTAATATAATCCATGTTTCTAAGAATGCCGTTAATATCTGTAAGATGCAGGTCTTTTAATGCTAAGTTCCTTACATGCAATATTTACCCAACCCCAACATCATCGGTAGAATGAGACACAATACCAATTTTTTAGCAGAGTATAACTGATTTGAATTTTGAATTATCCTGCTCCTCGGCTGCTTCCATTTCCAAACTGAAGAAACCATTGATGGGGGGTGGGGTTAGGACTCGTGTCTTTTGCGAGGGTAGAAGTGTGAAGTGAAATGTAAATAGTATTGTCCAGGAATTGAACTTGCTAATTCCATTTCCTTCAGTGGTAAACATTTACCCTTTGCATGCAATTTTGTAAACAAATATTCCCCTCCCTACCAGTATACACGCACACTAAGTGGTTAGGTTTGGAACCGAGTCGGCAGTGGATCTCTGCCTTTTATTTTCTCAACCGAGTTTTTCTAGATCATTTCCTTAAAGTGCTTCCTTTATGGTCCGAAAACTAACTGTTAATGAAAAGTGATTGATTCATCTATTATCGGACTGGTCAACTGAGTAACTGGCCATGAAATTCTGTCTGGCTGTTGGCCATGAACTTAGGCTTGACTTCTCAATATGCTGATTATAGTGGTGTAGGTGTCTTTTACTTAGCGATTATTTCAATATTTTGAAAAGTGTAAAAAGAATTATCACTAAAGAGAAAGAAACAAGGTTCTTTTTTATATACTATGTACTTACCTTTACGGATGGATAAAGAGAAATGTCGCTGTTTTTTAAGAGTGTAACAGTCAATCCCATCTTCTATCCATCTCTCTCTCTCTCTCTCTCTCTCTCTCTCTCTCTCTCTCTCTCTCATCCATACACTCACATACGCACAAATACGCACACATTCACATACAAATGCACACAGATACATATTCACACACACTTTCTTTTTCTCTCTTCCTCTCACCCACTCTCTTTCTCTCTCCCACTTACACACACATACAAATAAACACACATTCGCATATAGATACACACACATACATATTCACCCACACTCTCTATCTTTCTCTCTCCCACTCTCCCTCACTCTTTTTCTTTTTCTATCACTCACAGTCTTTCAATATATATATATATAAATCAGGTATAAAATAAGATATAGCAGAGGCTAGAAACGAAGAACTCTGAGTTCCACGGTCTCGATCTTAAGGTTAGCTCGTTTTCATTTCCTCACTCGTTTTCACCCGGATAAATATGTACATTTTTTGAATCACATGACTCTTACCTGACTGACACATTAATTGATGGTGACATTTCGCTAACAACTCGAATTTTCTAAAAATATGTTTTCACTGGAAACTGAGTGATTGTAAAATTCTTCAGTCCCTCAGTTTCCGGACAAAAGGAATTAGATTAGATGATCGAAACAACATCGGTTACTGTATACCCGGTATTATCCATGCTGTACAGGTGGTGCTTAGAATACACTTAGTTTGGCTTGTTTTACTTGAGTACTGTTTGTTGTTTGTTTCCTGGTGTCTGAGGCACCCCCACTGGGGGGATGTGGACGGAGCCGAAGGTATTTTTGGACTTTACCGGGCGTGTGTGGGCTGCGTTCGGACCCACTTTAAAAAGGCCTTGTGCTGTACTTGTCCGTTGGTGGGACGGAGAACAAATGAAGTAAAACTCTTCAGGTGTCCAGGACACTTCTAAATATTCGTTATGGTCGGGACTGTTCTCATTTCTTCCTCAAATTTCTAGTTACCCAATTGTCTTTTCTAGTTCCCAGGAAACTTTTCTGAGTGATCCTACTATCACTGGTAATACAGTCTGCTTTAAATTACAAGATTTATTTTATCATCGATTTAGGATCCAACACTTTCACAGAAATTTTTGGCAATCTCCTTCATGATGGCGCGGTGGATTTTAGCAAAACCTTTTGGGTTTACTCACTGAGGAGTGAGAAGTAAATTATTGTTGGTTGGAGTTGTATAAAAAAAAGTTATGCAGGTTATGGAAAGGAATTAATTAATCATATTTACCAACCCCTCCGCTCGGGCAGGATGTGACACAAGGTCAATTTTTAAGCGAAGTTTAACAGGTTTGAATTCAGAGTTTTCCTTCTCCTAGACTAGTTGCCTCACCAAAGCTGAAGAACCTAGTCTGCCCTTCTATTTACCCATAGCTGGAGGGAGAATTATTGGATTCATACCTTTCCCAAGGGTATATGTGAAATGCAAGGGCACCTCCAATGGAATTAATTAATTATAAATATATCATGAGAGAAGGAGAGCATATTATAAAGATATCAACGGTAGTGCTCTGCTTTTTGGATAAGTATAATTTTTACAAGCAATTAATGTACCAATCTTAGTCGAGGGGTACTATCAAAAATGTCAACGGGCGCCCCAGGTAGTGTAAGGGTTAGCAAGCTTGAGGAGCAAACCTGCAAGAGTGAGTTCGAGTCTCATTGGGTGCCCCATTCATTCGGCCTTGTGCTACATCTAAGAAAAAAGCTCAGTAGATTACTACTATCAAAAATGTCAAATGCCGTGGGTGTCAAACATCTACATAATGAAGATGATATCGACAATCAAAATTTGCCAGAAGTCAGAACTAAGAAAAGTCACGACAATCAAGAACGAAAAAAATGGAGGAAAATTTACGGTGACAATTTAACCCTTTTGCAGATGAATAGATTCAGCTCTCAAAATACAAGAAGAGTCCATCGATGGACTAATTGAATTTATAAACCATTGTGAAACTTGGTAAAAACTTGTTGCGCAAGAGGGATTTTTGATGCAGCCTTTTTGGTTGGTTGGTTGGTTGGTTTAAGGCGTGTCACTCATAACTGGATTATTAAATGCCGAAGACAGCCGCTTTTCTTTTCCATGAATTACACGCTAAAAGGGATAGGAATGATTTGAACTCACGTGCCAACAGAGGAAAAATGTTTCAAAATTGGTCAGTATGTCTTTAAGTCCTATTAATTTAAAATGCTGAATTTTACAAAATGTTTTGCTGTATTTTTGTTTGTAAAATAATGCTTAAACTGTGCGTTTTAAATGTAAAGACAGGCTTACTTTACTATAAACCGAAATTGAATATATGACTCTGTCCAAATGTCAGCGAACACGGCAAAACGTTTTTGAATCTCTTCTATAATTTAAAAATTCTTAAAGAAAGCCCTAATAGTAGTTTAGAAGAAAAAGTAAAAGCCTAAAACACCCAATGCTACCACACAAAAAAAAAAAAAAAAATTGTCATTTGTAAAAGCTCTATAATTCCTGAATCCTCCTCGGTTCCCAACGGTAGGATAAAAGAAAAACTAAAAAGCCTAGGAAAATGTCCCAATACCGCCAAAAAAAGAAAAAAAAATTCAGTACCAGCGAAAGTCTGACGAAAGTACCTTAATCTTGGACTTTAACTAAGTTAAAACTTAAGAAAACTTCCCCGCCCCAATTTTTTTTACGTACACATGGGAAGCAGCACGGTGTACGTAAAGGTATTTGAATAAACCCATGGACGACCAAACTCAATACCTAAACAGGTCCTGGACGCGAGATTGACGACTTTACGCTCAGGATCGTTAGTTCGATCGGGGAACTACTGCTGCTCCTCTATAAGAGTGGCTTCTATAGAAGAGAATAAAACAGCCATCGAAAGATAACCATGACCCACACTCAAACCACATACACAAACCGCATCGCTCTTCGCGCGGGTAAAAAAGGGGCGCGTCCTGCTGAGGTTGGAGCCCTGGCCTCAGTGTTCGAAGAATCAGCTACAGAGCTCAAACGATCAAAACTACCAAAATGCAAGCAAACACTACAAATAGCGACATTTAACGTAAGAACCTTAAATAGAATAGGACACTGACATAATATGCATACAAGAACACAGATACACACACACCGAAGATATCAAATATCACGAAACTGTCAATGGATGGTCGCTCGACACTGTATCCGCATGGAAAAACTCTGTCCACGCTGCAGTAGGAGGGGCAGGATTACTTATAGGACCTAGAGTATTAAAAACGCTAAATAGCATTGAGAAAATACAACCTAGAATGATGGCAGCTACTTTTAACGGCAACCCCAGAGCAACAATCATCTCCTGCTACAGCCCTACCAATGTTAGTGAAGAAACTGAACTAGTCACCTTCTGCGATGAGTTATCCTCATTAGTGCGTTGCATCCCGAAACACAACATGTTAGTCATTGGCGGAGACATGAATGCCCTAATCGGGAAAAACGGAAACAACAAATACAGCCTCCACAACACGTCAAACAGGAATGGGCAACATCTAACAGATTTCATGATAGAAAATAGATTAGCACGCCTCAATATAAACTACCAAAAAAGGGAGGGCAAACTATGGACATACACGTACGCGAACAATACTAAAGCTCAGATAGACTACGTCCTTATAAACAAGAAATGGAAAAATAGTGCAATGAATTGCGAGGCATACTCCTCTTTCGAGGGTGTGTCAACCGATCACCGAATAGTCACGGCGAAAATACGGCTAAGCCTACGAAAAAACGCCTAACGAACAGCGACCACCAAACACTATGACTGGGCCCTTTTGAACAACAGAGATATAAGAGATAAATACATATTAGAATTAAGAAACAGATTCTAAACACTACAAGAAAAGACGGAAAAAAGTACACCAAACGACGAATATGAAAATTTCGTCAATGCGCACCTCGAGGCAGCAGCGAAATGCATTGCAACAAAACTCAAAACTAAATATAGAGTCCCATGGAAAACTTTAAAGGTGAGAGAAAAACGTGCACTAGTGAAAACAGCCTCCAAAAACTATCGAAAAAACCCAACAAACCCAAATGCCTTAAAACTAAAAACGGCACAATATCAACTAGCAGGCACATATATAAAGGAACAGACAGAATACATTCAAAATCAGATAGATACGATTAGAGACTCGGTGGAAGATAAACAATCTAGGATAGCCTGGCAAACAATAAACGAAGTGAGTAGAAGAAAGAACACAGCCAAAGCAAAACTGAAAGCAGCAAACCAACAAGAAAGAATAAAACTGTGGAAACAGCACTTCGAAAACTTACTAGGAAACCCACCGAAAATAACACATGAACCAATCACTAGAACAATTAGTAAACAATTAGACATTAAAATAGGACCGTTCACACAAGAAGAACTCGACTCGGTTCTCAGAAAAATTAAAAATAGGAAAGCTGCAGGGCTGGACGAAATTCCCCCAGAAGTATGGAAGACCAGACAATTCGACGACATACTGCTCCGACACTGCAACGCAGTATACAATCAAAATCCGATAGATAGATGGATGAAGGGATGCATACTCCCCTTCTATAAAAAGGGGGACCTCGGATTAGCCAAAAACTACCGAGGCATAACACTTACATCCATAGCAGCCAAAATCTACAATGCCCTACTACGAAACCGCATAGAACTCAAAATCGACAACATACTTAGGAAAAACCAAAATGGCTTCCGAAGAAATAGATCTACGACCTCACAAATATTAACCATCCGTAGAATCCTTGAAGGTGTACGGGCAAAAAATCTACAAGCGACATGAATATTTGTTGACTTTACCAAGGCTTTCGATTCCATTCACAGAGGAAAGATGGAACAAATCCTACTAGCGTACGTCATACCTAAAGAAACCGTAGCGGCAATAACGATTCTCTATAGAAACACAAAAGTAAAAGTACGATCACCAGATGGAGACACAGAATACTTCGACATTGTAGCAGGAGTACTACAAGGGGACACGCTGGCTCCGTACCTCTTTATCATTTGTCTAGACTACGTACGTAGAACATCGATTGACAAAATCAGAGAGAATGGCTTCGAGCTGACGAAGAAAAGAAGCAGAAGGTACCCCGCAAAAACAATTACCGACGCCGACTACGCCGATGACATAGCGATACTGGCAAATACACCCGACAAAGCCGAAACACTACTGCATAGTTTGGAACGAGCAGCCGCAGGCATAGGTCTCTATGTTAATGCACACAAAACGGAATATATGTGCGATAATCAAACAGGGGACATCTCCACTCTAGAAGGAACCCCTCTTAAACTAGTAGACAAATTCACTTACCTAGGAAGCAGCGTCGAATCAACCGAAAAGGACATCGAAACGAGGTTAACGAAAGCATAGACAGCTATCAATAGGCTATCGATTATATGGAAGTCAGACCTAACCGATAAAATGAAACGTAGTTTCTTCCAGGCAGCGGTCACATCGATACTGCTATATGGCTGCACTACATGGACGCTAACAAAACGGCTGGAGAAGAAGCTTGACGGCAATTACACAACAATGCTACGTGCAATCTTGAACAAGTCCTGGCGGCAACACCCCAAAAGACACCAACTGTACAGCCACCTACCCCCTAACACGAAAACTATTCAAATTAAACGAACCAGACATGCAGGACACTGCTGGAGAAGCAGGGACAAACTCATAAGAGATGTACTCTTATGGACCCCCACACATGGCCGTGCAAAAGCGGGACGACCAGCACGAACATACATTCAGAAGCTATGTGAGGATATGGGATGTTGTCCTGAAGGCCTACCTAGGGCGATGAACGATAGGGAGGAGTGGCGAGAGAGGGTCAGGGATATCCGTGCTACCAGCGCGACATGATGATGTTGATATTGTTTTAACTAATTTGTGATAATCTTTAATAAATAAATGTTTAAAGTAACACGTGTGTGTGTGTCTGTGTTATGTAAAGTTGGCAGCCGTAGTCGAGGGAGACCAGAAGGCTCCCTTTTCAATAGCTACTACACTGAGGTGTAGGGGAGGGCGCTATTCCTTTCCCTGAATTGCTCCACTTTACCCTTGATACGTACCTCATAGTGCTGAGTGTTTAGCAAGCAGGTATCAAGTACCATTTTTAAAGTCTTTGGTATGACTCGGCCCTGGATTGAACCCATTTCTCCCGTACCATTGGCGAACATTCTACCCACTAGGCTAATGGGCCAGTTATGTGTCAATTAACAACTTCTATCTTATAATAATAATAATGATAATAAACAAAAATCGATAAGACGCAACAAAATAGGTTCTGTGGTAATTGAGTCGAAACGATCAAGCATATAATGAGAGAATGCAACAAATCAGCACAAAAATATTATTGGACTTTCCACAATTGAATGGGTAAGGTGATCGTCAGGGTACTGTGCAAGAAATTTAAATTTGGCTATGCTAGCAAGTTATAATTGCACAACCCGGAATCCGTCCTAAAGATTGAGATGCAAAAACTTCTCTGGAATTTTGAGATAAAAACAGATCACCTAATCTCGGTCAGACGACCACACCTGGTAAAAGTCAACAAAAAAAAACCTGCCGAATCGTGGACTTTGCAGTTCCAGCTGAACACAGAGAAAAATTAAACTAAGGCGGAAAGAAGGATTAGTACCTAGACCTTTCTTGAGACCTAAAGAAACAATGGAACATGATGGTAATGATAATACCAACTATATTGGCTGTACTTTATTATTACTCTTATCATTTTACTCCTGTGAGAGTTTTACACAACAATGGAAGTTAACGTATTTTCAGGAGAGTTTGAGTGACATCAGGTTTCCTGAAGTCTCGAAGACTCTTCTCAGTATTCTGGCGGATTTTAGTAATGCTGTTGTCTCTTTTTGTACTTTTACTTCTTAGTCTTCCAGGCCCATTACTAAATTATCTAGGGTCGTTCCAAGTGCACCAATTACAACTGGTACTTTTTTGCTCTAATTCGCGGCATTCATTTATTACATAATTGATCGTTTCGTGTCTATCACCACATAATTTAGACTTGCTATTTGTTGCGTCTTATTTATTTTTGCTTTATTATAGGTTGTCCTTATGGCGTTTCTTTGTGCTGCTATTTGAAGAGACTAAGTTTCTTTCTTAGGGTTCAGCTATATCCACGTTTTCTCGTGCGAGACTTCACCAGTTTGTCGCATGAAATGTCCGTATAGTTGTTTTTCTTCCAATCTTTGTTTTCTGGTTACTTTTGTTCTGTTGATGTGTGTGTTGTCTGTATTGTTTCTCAACCTTCCTCAACGTTATTATTTATCCCTGGAGAATTTTTCACACTAGCATTAGTTGATGGTCTTTCACTTGTGATTGAGTGTCAGCAAGTTTTCTCAGGTCTTTAGATTTCTTCTCAATATTCTCGCCGATCTCAACTATTCTATACTCTGGATGGTGTCGATTCATCCTCTGATTTCCAACTTTTCCAGTCCCCCTTCTCCCCTGCGGATATTGTTCCAAGTTCGCCAATTACAGTTGGTATCACCGTCACTCTCATGTTCCTCAGCTTTATTAATTTTCTGGCTAGGTCCAAGTTCTTTTTTCGTTTGCTCTGTTTTTCAATCAGTCGACTGCGATCTTCTATACGTCAAGTTTTCATTTGTTTGTCGCTTGAAATATCCATACAGTTGTTTTTCGTCCCATTTTTATTTCCTGGTTATTGTTGTTCAGTTGATCTTTGTGTTGTTTGTGCTATTTCTGGCCACTGTAATTAACCTTTCTTTGTTCTTTTTTATATTGTCTTCGAGTCATCGGATGAACGTATCGACGGTATTTTCAATGGTGGCGAGTCTCCCTCCAATTTATTTCTTAACGCATATAGTCTGTGTGTGTCATCTTTGGAATGTAAGACATTATGAGTTTTCTTGTTCTCTGGTTCATTTCTGGAAGTTCTTCCCTCGTTCTCTGTTAGAATGGTCCCGAGTATATAACGAGGAGGTCAGCCCAGGTTTTTTTTTATCCCTTTTATGAGGTTTCTGTGGTATAGTTTGCTTTCAAATAGATTTCTCGCTCTCCTGCGATACCCTTTTTTAATTTTTGTTTCATCTCCTCTTGTTTGATGTATCATTAATATTATTATTCTTATTTTACTCTTTCAGAGTTTTTCATATCAGCGTTAGCTGATGGTCTTTCACTGGAGTTTGAGAGAAGTCCCCGAAAGTCTCCGAGACTCTTCTCAGTATTCTGGCCGATCTCAACAATACTAGATTTTGGATGGTCTCCACTTGTCCTCTTATTCTAAAGTCCTCTAGTCCTTTTACCAAACATTTGGTGACTGTACTAAGAGCACCATGTACAATTAGTATAACCGTCACTTTTATATTCCACTGTTTTTCAGTACTCTAACAAAGTCCAGGTACTTCTCATTCCTTTCGCTTTCTTTTCATTTAACTCTGAGGTCTGCAGGAATAGCAAAGTCCACAATTCTGTAATTGTTATTATTGTCATTATTATTATTGTTATATTTATTATTTTATTCCTAACATAGTTTTTCACACCAACATCAGCTGATGGCCTTTTACTGGTGTTTGAGTGACAGATAGTTTCCAGGACTCTTCTCAGTATTGTAGCTGTTCTCAATAATGTAGTAGTTTGGATAGTCTCTACTCATCCTCTTTTTTCCAAGTCCCCCAGTCCCTGTACAAATCCTGTTGTGATTATACGGAGCACACTGATGTTCGGTAGATTTTTCAGTTCCCTAACCAGATCCTGGTACTAATCTTTCATTTCGCCTTTATTCCATTTTACTCTATGGTCTGCCTGAATGGCAAAGTCCAGAATTCTGCAAGTTCTCTAAAAGCCAGCATATTTCTAACAGCTACTTTACCACAAAGCAATCCTATTGAAATAAACTCGTCATTTGACTATAATGAAAAGATGAAATATAATACTCGTGGAAGTATTTAAAATAAGGATTTCGTGCAGAAGGTTAGAGTATCGTAAGAAATAAAATTGATTGACCAATTTAAAATTCTAGAGGAGATTCTCTGCTTTTTAATGTGCAATAATATCTCACGTTGAATACAAAAATCTGTCTCTCCATTCGCCTTGTGTGAAGCAAACGATCTTGACTTTGTTGGGAAACCGTTCAAAAAGAAGGTCAAAGGTGAATTTAAACCGAATAAAAACGTATCATATACTAGTGTGAGAGCCGGTATTCATGTTTATAGATCAGCTTTGTTGACTTGTGTGCAACTAATTTTCGAATAGTAAAAACCTTGAATTCACAATGATAATCGTTTTTGTAACTAGATGGAGCTTGTTTGTTTGTTTGTTTGTTCGTTTGTTTGGTTTTATGGCATATCAACCTTTGTTGGTTATTTAACGCCAAACCCATTCTTATGTAAATAATCAGTTCTATTTCAAACAATTCAGTTTAGCATAAGTATACAATTTAATTGTCAAAAACATTTCTTCCTCGCACTATTCAAGCAGTTATATGTAACAAATCAGTTAAGTGTAAATACAGTTTTAATGTCGAAAAACAGTTCTATTTGAAATAATTCAGTTTAGCATAAACATGGAGTTTAAATGTAAGGACGGTTTTATTGTCAAAAGCATTTCTATGTCAAGCTATTCAGTTTAATCAAACAATTCAGTTTAGGATAAGTATGCTGTTAGTTCTATTTAACCAATAGATAGGGTCATATCAGGTGCTACCACTCAGGGCCAAAGTGGACCTGGGTTCAATGGCAATGAAGGGGTACTCCGCTTTCTCCAAAGCTCCAGCACTGCTGGAGCCTCACCATCAAATTATTGAGTGTCATATCCTGGACACTCATGTGGGGGTGGGGTCTTACTTCTCTGCAGAGTTGCAGTCAGTGTATTCTACAGCCCCAGCTGGCTGGGCAACTGGATGGAGCGTCAAAAAGATAAACCAGCTTGTAAAAGTCTCTGCCACATAGACAAATCATGACACAATTTATGGAGTCATGATAGCGAAATTTGACGATGGCAAAAGATGATTATGATAGACTTTCAAAAATATAGCGATGAAAAATATCGGAAAAAAGGAGCAATTAATATTGCTAAACTTTCATAATCCACTGCTTTCTCGAAAAGACAACCTTCATACTTATTTCTATTTGAACCCTAACTAAAGATATCGGTATATATTTTTTTCTGGAAAGGATTAATGGTGCTTTTTTTATTGGTCATTTCTGTGACAGACCATACACCCCCCATATATATATATATATATATATATATATATCATAACAGCAAGAACAAATTGCAGGTGTGAATTCCCAGGGATTGAAAATAAATACTAAAATGAGTGCTCGGTATTTCAATATTGAGTTGTAATAAAATCTAAAAGATTAGAATATTCACAATTTTTCATATATATATATTTATATATATAGTCATTTATATATAAGGAAAGCATATCTTTTCAAAAGAACATGCAATTAAATGCGTACATATATACACAGAAAATATACATTCGAACATATGTGTTCATTAAAACAGAGATTATGTGTCTTAACCAAGACTATATCACCACCGACCACAAAATTCCCTTATTTATTTACATTAAATGTCCAATGTTTATTGAATAATCATGACCAAATTTTAATCAGAATGTTATTTATTTACAATGCCTCGTATAAAGATTAAAGTGAGGTTTGCTTTAAAACTGACCTTCTTATTGATGCGTCTATAATCCGGTATGTGTGTGTTAAAAACCACTTGGAAATATAGGTTCACATAGTATATGGTGTGGATAACTTACATACTGATTTGATAAATAATTACTGGGAATTATTGATCTCTAATACTAACATTTTATTCTCAAACATCGCAAAATCAACCCGACGAATAATTTCAAATAGAAATCAATTAAAATAAGATGAAGCTAGGAATTTTATCTACGTTCTTATTTATCTATGTTATCTACGTCCTTATTTCCGTCAGTCGTTCTAATTTAATATGATATTTAATAACATTATAATTTAAATACTTGCGTACGGGCACCATTTTTTTCTAGTATTTACCATATAGAATTATACACAATTGAGAAATAGAGTCCAGTTTCTATGTTAAATTGCATAACAAAGTTCATGGACGATTCTATTCCAAAGTCATGCAAGTATTAAAACAGTTATGGAGCTATGTACCCCACACCCGGAGAAGAAAGTCGTTCAGATCTTCGACAATGGCATTTGTCCGAAATTAAACGTAACGTAATATCGCTACTAGAGTTCGAACGTGTCACAAGCAGATACACATAGACACAACCGTGACATTGCCTATTAAATAATTTGAGAGGCCTCTTGCGTGCCCATGTGTGTGTGTGTATGTGTGTGTGTGTGTGTGTGTGTGTGTGTGTGTGTGTGTGTGCGCGTGCGCACGCGCGTGTGTGTGTGTGAATGTGTGCGTGAAATTAGTGAAAGTAAGAAGATTAATACCCATTCATTTCAAATATATATATGAATATGCCTGATCTTTGCTAAATGTACTGGGCTTTGCGCTGACCCATCCCCAGGAGAAAAAAAAATTCAGAAAGTCAAGTGGTATAATTCTCACCAAAGATATAATCGAATTATGTCGATTATGACAAAGCACTGCAAAGACAAACATGAAAAAAAATTCCAAACTCCAGACTGATCTTTTCGGTTCGCAGTGATTCCAAGATATTCATCCGATAAAGCAAACTTTAGTAAGAAAAACACTGCATCAATAATCTGTGAGATAAGCAAGTCAAACACCAAACGACTAACAGGTGCTCCTTGGCACTGGCTCTTACGCGCCAAAAGCTGGAAGTGAATGTTTGCAGTCTATCTAATAAATTGCTTTTTAATCCTATTGGTCTGGCCTTTCGTTTTGCCGATGCAAAATATTACTTGGCTACTTTTCCAACCAGCTGAATCAAACTATACCAAATGTTCCATTCGACATCTAAAGAATTGTTTATTTAAATTTGAAGCAGTTTGTATTTTATTTCGCGTTAATGCCCTCGTGAAAGATATGAAACCATCTGTTATTAACACCCCCGGTTATGAGTAAATAGTCAGACAGACTAGGTTCTTTGGTTGAATTTCTTTATGCTGGTAGATATAAAATTTATACAAGTATTTGTGCTTTCATTGAAGTCCACAGACAAGTCTTCATTAACTTTTATTTAGGAAATTTCTGTGGTTTTGCTTAAGATACAGATCTTTGACCCTACTCTATGAAGAAAGGGATTAACAACAAAAAATATTTCTCCCTCTCTTCCTCTCTCTCTCCGTATATATATATATATATATATAATCACTTCTAATCACTTCGCCCGGAACGTTTTTCTTTACCGGAGAGTCAGTGTGTTTCTCCTCCATGGACTGTATTTTCGACTCAGAATCGTAGTGAAAAACCCACGTTTAACCCATTTGTAAGTCTTTTTTTATTAAAAACTGCTTCTCCTTACACATTCAGGAAATTTCACATGGTTTAAAGAATGTGATGCGATACAAAAAAAAAGGATGATCACCAAACCTCGTAATCCCATTTGTGATCACAAGCATTTTCCTAACTGATTGATTAATTGATTTATTTATTTGGTGATTGATTTTAACGGCACTTCTTTAGTATTTTATGGGTAAAATTTAGGGAATAATGTTCATTGTATGTTCATATTTACATTTTTCTGTTGTTTTTCTCTGGAGGTACTTTATTTTTACACATGGTGCCATCGAATGTAAATAACAACTGAAAAGAACTATTTGACCCATAGATAGGACCCCAACAGCCCCTATTCCAAATCAGAGTGGATTTGGGGGCAATGGCAACAAAGATACACACGACACTCTCCAGATTTCCTGAATTAGAACCTCACCGTTAAATGCAGTTGTAGCGGAATTTTGTTTTGATATCTCTTTACTAAAAATACTTATATATTAAACGTAGTCTGAGATATCGTCGTGGGGCGTGTCCTTGTGGTGAAATGGTTAAAGCGATGGACAGCAGAATCGTAGTACGTGAGTTCGTACTCCAGTCGCGCTATTACATTCACTTTCGGGCAAATACCCTTGGGAAATGTATGAACCCCCTTATTCTCTCAGCTATGGGTTAAATAGTAGCACTACTGTTCTTCTAGGAGAATGGCTTTGGCATTAAATAATTTACAAAGGTTGATATGTCATTAAACAAAGAAACCAAACCAAACCAGATATCGTCGTCCTTCACAATCCTCCTAATACAATAAAGTCAATATTTATTTTAAAAAAGGACAAATTTGAATGTATGAATAATTAGGCTTTCGAAAAACATATAAAACAATAATAATATAAATACACAAACAAAAAACAATAAAAAATCGTAAATATATTCTATGAAAAGAAATAAATTGTAAATAGTTATTTTACAATGAAAGGATAACACATGGACGTGAATTGTATTCTTTTTGTTTTTAAAATCAGTTTTTTTTAGAAAATTTTGTCTTGTACTCACAAAGTTCTATAGTGGGTAATAATCCTTTGGATTTATATTTTAGATCATGCAGGGATATTTTTCATTTAAAGTACTTTATCTTTCGTTTTTTCGGCGTTTTCATGTCCGAAGTTGAGAATCAACTGATTTTGCAAAAGTCAAAGAAAATCAGATACAAGGACCAGTGACAGGGGGTCATAAATCAAGATTTCTTTCAGACAATATGTCTGGTCCTTTTTAAACAAAAAGCTAAGTGTTTTTTCTTTCACCTATGGTGCTAATTGCCAAGCATTTTAGTGGGGTGGTGGAATGTAAATGATTATTTGTTTATAATCTACAGCCCTTTGATTAGTTCTAAGTGTTGTCATTTTAGCTATCATATATCTTTGCTGTTAAAACTAGTGCCCTTTTCAAGGGAACAAGTAACGGCAAGCCTCTTTATTCAAATTCAAATCTAATTGCTATTAGTTATCATTTACTCAGGGAGAGTTTTTAACATCAGTTTTATCTGATGGCTTTTTACTGGAGATTGAGTGACAGCAAGTCTCCTCAAGTCTCGGGGACTCTTCTAGCCGTTCTCATTAGTGCTGTAGTTTGGATGGTCTCCACTCGTCCTCCAACTTCCCAAACCTCCAATCCCGTAAATAATCCCTTAGTTACTGTACCAAAACCACCAATCAAAATTGATATAATTGTCACCTTCATGTATCATATTTTTCAATTCCCTAGCAAGGTCGAGGTACTTTTCCTTCTTTTAACATTTTTTCAGTTTTATTCTGAGGTATTATCATTATATACTCATTGAGAGATTTCCCCATCAGTTTAAGCTGATGGTCTTTCTCTGGAGCCTGAGTGAGAGCAAGACTCCGCAAGTCTCCAGGAGGCTTCTCAGTATTCTGGCCGTTCTCAATAGTGCTGTAGTTTGGATAGTCTCCACTTGTCCTCCAACCTCCAAGTCCTCCAGACCCTTTGGTGACTGTACCAAAAGCACCAATCTCGATTGGTACAATTGTCACTTTCATCTTCCATCTTTCGCCAGTACTTTCTTATTTTTTTCCCCTCAAGTTATACTGTTATTTTTGCATGCATTGCCTTTTCATTTTTCTTCCGACGTATTCCAGCGTCTTTCTTTCATTTTATCATTTTCGTCTGTTTTCGTAGGTTTTTTATCTGGGTTTCCAGTGGAATTTTTCATCCTGATTTTGATTTTTTCTTCGTGGTTTTTGAGGGGATCCCAATTTTTTTCACAAACTAATTTCGCCCCTGTATAGATTTAATTCGGTTATATTATTCGTTGATATGTAAGGTAGTACTTGATTCATCTTATTCGTTCCCGTCTAAACTTTTCTCTATTCTATGTTTCTTTTCACTGTTCATAATTCTCTTTAAATTTTCTAGGTTTACCTTATATTCTTGTGATAGTGTTTGTTTTGGGTTTGGTTATTCGTTATTTTGTTGTGTGGTGTTTTAATTTTCCGAAGTTGGCGGTTCTTTTCTGTTAGGCTGTTTTTGTTAGTAAATTGTTGATGTATCTGGTACTGTATTATAATCTTGTTCATTATTTATTTTCTGATGTATTTCTAGTGTTTCAAGGTCAGAAAAACAACCTTTCTTTACTATTATTCTAACTTGGTTGGCAAGTCCTTGATCTGTTGGTTGAAAACTAACCCATTCTTTCCAGATCTCAATTATTGTTTTCCTATATCCTCTTTGTGAAGGGTTCCACCTAAAATCGCAGTGTAGTGCAAGTTGGTTGTCTTCCCTAGTCCAAGTTTTGCGTTTATGTTTCTGGTTGTTCTGTTTTCTGTAATCATCATCCGTGTACTGCCAACATTTGCAGTATGATGACTGGGTCTCTCACGTTGGCAATCAGGAGAGCACCTGCTGATCATGACACTGAAGCCTGTTGCCTGGGTCCCACGTTGTGTCATATTTTGATTCAGCATTTTTATCATGGGTGGTATATTGTGGCTATACCGGAAACCGGGGTTGTTTATTATCTGCGTGCCTCACACAGATTTGACCGATAATAGTCACAGAGACTGTTCATGAACAGCGAGTCACAAAAAACCTATTCCTCCCTAAATCTCCAACCACTCCTACATAGATGTATCACGTAAGTCAGAGTTTAGCGCGGTAAATTTAAACAAATCTATTTCATCATTTCGAAATAGTTTAGCTGAAAATAATAATAATAATAATAATAATAATTATTATTATTATTATTATTATTATTTACTCTTTTAGATTTTTTGACATCAGCGTTAACTGATGGATTTTCACTGGAGTTTGAGTGACATTAAGTCTCCTCAAGTCTCCAGGACTCTTCTTGGTATTCTGGCCGTTCTCAATAACGTTGTTGTTTGGATGGTCTCCACTCGTCTGCCAACTTTCATGTCCTCCAGTCCCTTTTGTAATCCTTTAGTTACTGTACCAAAAGCATCAATCACAATTGGTATAATTGTCACCTTCATGTTCCACAGATTTTTCAATTCCCTACTAAGGTCGAGGTGCTTATCATTCTTTTCATATACTTTCAGTTTTATTATGGACAGCTGGAACAGAAAAGTCGACAATTTTGCAAATTCTATTTTTGTTTTTGTTGATTATTATAAGGTCTTGTCTTCTGGCCGAGATTAGGTGACCTGTCTGTACATCAAAGTCCCTTAGGAGTTTATGTGTGTCATTTTCTAGGACATGTGCTGGGTTGTGCATATACCATTTGCTGGTATGGTCAAATTTCAATTTCTTGCACATCTCCCACTGGAGTACCTTGCCCACCCAGTCATGTCAATGTTATACTCCTTCTGTGCTAACTTGCTGCATTTGCTTATGTGATTAATGGTTTCATCTCTGTCACTGCATAGCCAACATTTGCTATTTTGTTGCGTCTTATCTATTCTCGTTTTGATATGATTGGTTTTTATGGCTTTGTTTTGTGCTGCTATTAAGAGAGATTTTGTTTCTCTCTTAAAGTTCCCTTTTTTTAGCCTGGTCCAAGTTTTCTGTCGAGAAATGTTCTTTTATATATGTATGTTTATATATTTTTAAACATTACAGGTTTGAGTCCCATACAGTGAAATATCATACCTTGGATTTCACTTTTTTAAAGTGCTTTACCTATCTGTAGGGGATACAGTTAGTGTAATCTAACTCCTGACGTAAGGATAATAATGAGTACGTGATGGGATGAGAATTTACAAAAAAAAATCCCAGCAGCCGTAAAAGAGACGAGTTGACAAAGGTTTGGTGTAAAATTATATGCTTGATCTAGTACCCTGAATTGACGGAAAATAGTAGTTAAACATAACTCTGTAAGTTCACCAGATTCGACTGGTCACCTAAGATTATTTTTTGGAAAGATAATTCCAACTACGAAAGGCGGAAGCGTGAAGCACAATAAAACTCAAGTGTCTGGATTCGCTCTCTTTTTACTATCCTGGCCCTCGTGAGTCCTGTCATAGTGTGGGCATGGATCGATTGAACCATTCAAATATAGGAGATGAGCTGATTCCAACAGGAATGCATATATTGTTTAGCACATTGTATCGATTTCCACATACGGCTACAGAAACTGAAGAGGGAATTAAACAACTGAAAAAAGCAACTTGCTGCGGGTTGTGTTTTTTTATTTCCACTTCCTTACCAACAAAACAGTCATCGATGACTACGCTGCATTTTTGCATGATAATTATCATTAACTTCTACTTCCTATATTTCAATTTTTCAATGTATGACGATAGAAAAAGATACTGTATTTTAAAGGGAATGCGGTTCATTGTTCTAATGGGTACTGTGTTCGTCAATGGTTCGGACACTCAATTCCAAATCCTAAACGAAACTTTATTTCAAATAGCGCTAATTCTTTCCAGAAAGGTATGAATCCAACTATTTTCCCAATTTGGGCAGACTGGGCTCTTTATCTTTGGTAGGTCAACCGGTCTAGGAAAAATAAAACTCAGATTTCCAGCTCATTTTCTTAGTAGGTAGAGTGTTCGCCAATGGTCCGGGAGTCCTGTGTTCAATTCCAGGTCGAGTCATACCAAAGACTTGAAAAATGGTACTTGTTACCTCCTTGTTTAACACTCAGTAATATAAGGTAGGTATCAAGGGTAAAATGGAGCAATCCAGGGAAAAGAGTAGCGCCATCCCCTACACCTCGGTGTAGTTGCTATTGAAAAGGGAGCCTTCTGGTCGCGCTCGACTAAAGGGAGACAACTTTACTTTTGCTATATGTTCAGCTTGCCAGGCCTGTTCCTTTGTTTTATTCGTTTTTATCATAGCTATTTTACTTTATAATAATATTTATTATCACATCGCGTATAAATATTAATTGTAGTTATAACAAGAAGGTTATCAAAATCATTGCCAAACTACTTGTCCGTTTGAATAATAATCAATTTGTTGTATTGTATTTTCTTTCTTTTCTCTTTCTCTTTTCATAGTTTATGTTTTACAACATTTTCAAATGCCGATGCTATTCTCACGTGATTGCACATGTGTACTCGAGAGAACAGTAAATGGCTACGTGTTAACTTTAAGCTGACATCAACAAAAATAGCAAAGAATAATTATAACAACAGCGGTGGCAATAGCTTGAGAATAAAAGAAAGAATCGTTCAACTTTCTCGTAACAAAATCGACATTATAAACGCAATAGGCGTTGGCCTCAACGCTCTTCTCTGACAAGCGTGACGTAAACAGTAAAAACTGGCTGGCCGTTGATGGGAATAAAACAACCGGACTGATTAGAGTGTTGACATATAGCGATTGAAAAATAGCAGAGAAGAGCAAACGCAAAAAAAGGGCAGATAACCCTCTTTTCGAATAACGCGTAGCCATGTTTTAAATATGACGTCGCTCGTTATTTGGTGCGTGTATTCAATGACAGATGTCAACCTTCGGGAGGTGGTCTTTCGGCAGTTTAATTTTCAGCTGTTTGTTTGACACGACGTCGTAAAACATGTAATATTTTACTCTTCTTTTTTTACTTTTTCCTGTTTTTTCCCATTTTTTCCCCCTTTTTTTTTTTTTTTTTTTTTTGCTCGTGTGGAAATACACACTTTTTGCTTTCGATAAATCGGTCTGACATCCAAAATGTTGTTGATTATTTAGGGTTGCTCAAGGTGATAATGATCGATTTTAGAGGTGGAGTTTTCCTTGTTCAAAAAATACAAATAAAAATATATATGTGAAAGAATATATAAAGGCTTTTAAAGAAAAGATTAAATTTGGCAAACTCAAAAATTTTAAAATAGTGGCAAAAGGTCTGCGGTCTCTACAAAGCAAATATCAATTACGTAACAAAATGCTCAAACAAGAAATATCATTCATATTGAAAATTTACAGAAAAAGGTTATCGCAACACGAAGAGATGCTGGTAACTTCTCTGTCCGACATTATTATAGGAATTTACCAAACCCCTCCATCACAGGAAAGATGTACTGCAAGGTCAGTGTTTAAGCACAGTATGACTGGTTTGAAATCAGTTTTTTTCTTTTCATTGATTAATTCCAAAATAAAAGTTAAAAACCTTATATGTCCTTTTATTTATCTATTGATGGGGGAGAAGAGATAGATTCATGCCTTTTCTAAGGGTATTAGAGCAAAGTCAAATTTAGACTGCTTCGTCTAGGAACTGAACTTGAGTCGCCAATTCCACGTAGATATTAGTGTAATGGTACCTGGCGGCGAATAGATAAGTTACAAAACACACACACACACAGCAGCCGGATAAAAGACGGGTTCACAAAGCATTTATTCCAAGGGGCTTGGTGTAATAAGATATGCTTGATCAGGCACTTAGTGCTGGATTATGCCAAGGAAGCCAGTGATGATCGAAAAATGTCTGTCTATTTCTGTCTTTCGGTGGCTGAGACACGAGGAGATAAATGCACGCGTGAACGGAGAACGAATCAAAGACACATGAAGAACTATGTTCTAAGAACGAAGAAGACCCATAAAGGCTTGAAAATTAGGCTGGAAGAACCGGAGATCGGAGGACGAGCTGAGACCATCCAAAACTACACCATTTTTAAGATCGATCAGATTACTCAGAAGAGTCCTGGAGACTAGAGGCGACTTGCCCTCAATCAGTCTCTAGTAAACGGCAATCAGTTAGCTCTGGTGTGAAAATCTTGCAAAGAGTTAGATAATGATGATAAATGAATCGCTTAATGAATTCCATAAGAAGGTATGGTAAAAGGCTAATAAAGAAAAACTTGAATTCAAAACTAGTTGCAATCATGAAGAGGGACGGGCTTCTCCAGGCTGGTCCTGCCTCAGATAAGATAAGTAACGCCGCCATGCCCTTAGCAAATCATGTTACCAGTGAAAAAGAATATTACCTGAAAATTAGATATAATTAAAAGTCAATAACAACAGTTGAAATTCATTTGAAATTTGATGAATTTTGAAGGATAATAAAGTCTTTGAGTTTTAAAATTTGGGTAAAAATCAATTTGAACATTTTTAGTGCCAAATACATTCAAATTTTAAAGGTGTTTATTTATCTCTTTCCTAAAATTTCCGTTTCTGGTTTCTTAGTTAAAAAAAATAAAAATGATGAGGCAATGTTTTAGTAAAATGCAGTCCTTTTCGATCTACGATTCAGTCTGAAATAACAGAAAATGAATCATCGGAAAGAAGGATTTGGTTTGGTTTGATGGCATATCAACAATTCTTATTTATTCAATATCAAATCCAGTTGATATATATGTATATTAGATATATATGATTTATAAACAGTGTTAAATATTTTCAAGTATGGCAATGTGTCACTAATAATTCAATTAAAAATCGGTCATCTGTTTACATATTTAAGTGATCAAACAGTTGTATTTCAAACAATACAGTTTAGCATGTCAACAAAGTTAAATGGTTCCAAGTATTGGAACTTATAAGTAAATTTTCAACTAAATATCAGTCATTTCTTTACCCAGTTAAATGATCAGACAGTTCTATTTCAAGCTATTAATTTTTTCATGTCAATTGTTTGCACTCAGTTTAAATATAAACAGTACTTTTTGACCCATAGATACGGATTTTTCAGGCGCTACACTCTGGGCCAGAGTGAACCTGGGAGCGATGGCAATGAATTGTTAATCCGCATTCCTCAAAGCTCCAGCTTTAGAGGAGCTTTACCATAAGATTTATCAATGTCACATCCAGAAGACTCGTTGGGTGGGGGTCTTACCACTCTGCAGCGACACAGTCGGTGTATTCTACAGCCCCAGCCGACTGCGTTAAAGGACTTGGGTATCTCTTTGAAAGACATTCAACAAGCGAGGTTTGAACTAAGATAGTGTAGGGAGGCTGTTTGGGGGACTCGTCATCATCAAGTCACACTGACAGCACGGAATTCGGAGACTCCCCCCTCTCTTACGCTCTCTCTCTCTCTCTCTCTCTCTCTCTCTCTCTCTCTCTCTCTCCATCTGTCCCTATCATCCATCTCTACAGGCAGGTCTTCCAAACTACATCCTGTGCCCGCACAGACTTGATATAAATAAATACTTGATCGACGGCCAACACTGGCACGTCCATGTGTACCAGTCCAATGAGGAGTGTCACTCATAGGTTTGTCCTTGTTTCTCGAGCAGTGTTCCGCAGGTCTTGTTCGTATAACTTGGTCGAGGGATTAGAATATCGAAAAAGTCAATGCGAAAGGTGAATACGAAACAAGTAGAGGCATTAATCTGAGATATTTTCCAGCATGTAAGAAGTGCAATTCGGTATTCCAGACAAAATCGTATTTGTATTTTACACCGACTGATACAGTATGTTACATTTGAGTCGAATTTTTTACTTGCTGAGTACAAAACGATCTTTATTCTTTTTTTTAGTTGTTTAATGATGCAAGCTGTTTCAGAAATTTTGATATGATTTCATAATCTAAAACTCGATCGATTCTTGTTTAAATGATCAGATTTTAACAACTCATAAGTCTCATTAATTTCAACATTTTTTTATTTCGGGTATAGAAATCGGATAATATATAATATATAATTTATCTTAAAATGAGTTTGTTCTCATTTGTTTGCATACAGTTAAAAGTTTAAGATATTGCTCTCGGACACTGATAGTTCTTTAAATATAAAGATATAACAGATAATATATAAATCGGAATTGGACAATTGGATTCTGCCATTTTGGCGCCATGGACATTTTGCTGACAAATATTTTTCAAAATTCAGTATCAATCAAAAGAAGTAAGTAAGTATTTTAGGACAAAGAAAAAAAATTGATCAAATTTATCGTAGAACTAAAAGCATTTGTTAATGATTTTGTTCTTGCATGGCTGCCTTCACTAATTTTCTACTCGATTAGAAATATATCCATCGTCATTTACCCCCACACCGTATTATTTACAAAATAATGAGTTTGAAATAAAACTTAATCTAATGTGAAATGGTATTACCTTTTAGGGCCCCATGAATGGGTCAAATAGAACTGTGGAATCTTTTACTTGGGGTTATTGTAAATATTAAATAGAATTATAAGTGTTAAATAGCAATAATTGAAACCATTTAACTGTGTGCTAAAAATAGCAATAGTTTATACCACTTAACTAGTTCGAAAGAAGAACTATAAGTGTCTGAGAGCAATATCTTAAACTATTTAACTGTGTGCAAACAAATGAGAACGAATTCAAGTTTTCTACAATCTATTCACTTAAAAATTGTGTGTTTGTGTGTGAACAGGATTTGGCAAACATCAAGAATTGATATGCCATTAAATCAAATATCGGTTGCCAAATAGACTTCCATCAAAATGGCCGGTGAAAAAACAGCCGAGCCAAATTAGCCGTGCCCAAATACCTAGGTCCAAATGTACGTGGTGCTTTCAATAAGTTTCCAGAATATTTTCACAGGCATTTAAAATTGTCGTAGACACTTGAGAATTCACTATGTTATTGCTCTACATTTCATAAAATGACTGACCAATTTTTATGGTTTCATGTTCAAATGAACAGCTACACCAGCAATTGGAATACACCCTACTAAAGACTGATTGTCACAGCTGGTGAATTTCAAAAATGCAATCTGACTCTTAAGAAGAACGATGAGATTGTGTTTTAAACTTAGAAAAAATGCCACAGAAATGTATGGAATGCTTCAGACTGTTTTTCGTCCATCTTGCATGAATCGAGCATCAGTTTTTGAGTGGCACAAGAGATTCTAGGAAGGCAGGGAGTCTGTGAGGGATGACGAGAGGTGTGAGAGGAGTAAGGAAGTCAATACACCACAGTTGATTTGCCAAACGGTTAGGGTTAGGCTTAGGGTTACTATGTTGAGGTTTTAAGGGAATTCAGGAAGAGATTCCGTCGGAAGAGGCCAGCACTCTTCAAATCGGGTCAGGGACATTTCCACCAGGACAATGCACCAGTCCACAACTCCATTCTTGTCACAGACTATTTGACCAAGATGGGCTTCAAGACAGTTCCTCACCTGTCCAGACCTTGCTCCCTGTGACTTTTGCTTATTCCCTAAGCTCGGAGGCAGTCGTTATGAGACAATTGAGGAGATGAAAAAGGCTGTGACGAAGGTCATTGACACGCTCATACAAGAGGACTTCCATGAGGCCTTCCAGAAGTTGTTGGAACGGCACAACGGTGCATTGCATCCGGAGATTACTTCGAAGGGGACTAGAGTTTCATGTGTGTACTATCAATAAAAGAGCCCATCCGAAAAAAGTCTATAAACTTATTTAATGAGCCTCGTACATTATCACGGGAAAAGAAGTTGCTTTAAAACATCAAAAAGGATATCGATTTTTTTTCTCCGTATGCCATTAAAATGTGAGATTATTTGAACAAGAACTCGATAACTAATTAAATTACAAATTATATCAATTTTCAACAAAATATCCTATTTATCTCAAATGTTATAAAACTTTTCGAAGCAGCCAGTATTTACGAATTGTTGCTGAAAAATCATCGGTCCGACCAAGAGCAGAATGAGCTAAAGATATGAAACATACACTTTATTATATATATTACCACTGCTGTGGGCTTTCTTTTAACATCCCTCGAATCTGCCAAAAGCATCCCCCTGCAGAGGTTTTAGATGCTCTCTCAAAAGCTTGTTCTAGGTATGACTCTTAACTATTATTCAGTGGTGAGGCTCTAATTCTGAAACATTGGCATGAATGGAATGACTCCTTCCTTCCTATTACGCCTATATTCTATCAGACTTGGAGCGGTAGTTTGCTTACGGGTTTCATCAATGGGTCTAGTAGATCTGTTTTAAAATCATTCCACTGGGTTAAAACAAATCATTGTTTGTATTAAATATGAAATAATATATATATATAAATCTTATTGCATTATTTCTTCCAATCGTACTTATTCGATTTTTAAAATAAAAAATAGATATCAATCATTCAAAATATTTAATTACTTATCACACACAGACATATATATATATTGTAATCCACAGACAGTTTCGTTGTATCACATGATTTAGTGTGGCTAGTCATACAAGAACCTTCAAGCTATGATCGAGACCCGGCTGACTTTACGTCATTCGGCTATCTTCCCCCAGAGCTATCGTCATTCTCATTGTAAGCGAAGGATTTTTACGTATATATATATATATATATATATATATATATATATATATATATATATATATATATATATATATATATATATATATATATATATATATATATATATATATATATTATCGGTTACAGAAGTGCTAAATTCATGAGAAGACGTTTGAAATTTCATGTATGTAGCAGCAGCCCATTCCCCACTTATGTGCTCAACCCACTGTCTGGTACCATATATATATATATATATATATATATGAGATAAGCAGTTTAAATGGTTGTATTTGAAACTGATTGTGTCGGCTTTTGGCACACAATACGTTTCGTTTAGATTCATTCTTTAATGGTATATTAACCTTAATGGGTTATTTAATTTCCACGCTATCTTTATGGAAGATAAGTAGTTTATACTATCCAACCTATAGCTGGGAGGAAATACCTTTCCAAAGTGCATTAGTCCAAAAGTGAACTTAAAACGCAATTTAAGTTCAAACTCGCTTCCTATAGGAACCCATAGGTGCCCGTGGTGTAATTGTTATCGTCGTAGGAAATGAACACGGCGACACGAGTTCAAATCCTGGACGAAACTCATTGCATTTCATATAGCACTAATACCCTTGGGGAAGGTATGAATCCAATTATTTTCTCTCCAGCTATGGGTAAATAGTAGGACAGAATAGGTTCTTCAGCCTTGGTTAGGCAACTAGTCTAGGAGAAGGAAAACTCTGAATTCAAACCTGTTAAACTCCGCTTAAAAATTGACCTTATGTCATATCCTGCCCGAGCAGAGGGGTTGGTAAATAGGATAGGAACCCATGTAACTGCTAATAACTCAAGAAATATTAATGTTTTGTTCTGGTTTTGTTTCAGATTATAAAATAGTATGCTATAACAACTGTTAATCCTCGATCACAATGCTTTGGACAAGAGAGGGAAAATATTTTGTGTCGTTACTTATTTGGAGATAAAATCATTCAAATCAGTCTCAAAATAGATACAACCCATTAATGTGATAATGCTTTGTTACTGAGACAAGAAACTCAAAAAAGATTGCATGTCTTCCGAGCAGGTATAATAACAAAAAAACAACATTTAATTGATGCCTCTATCTCATAAGATGCATTTTTTTACAGGAAGTTTTCCAAATAACCGTCATTGCGCTTGTCTCAGTAATAAATAATAATCATATCAATGAGTTGCATCTATTTTGAGACACCCAGTACAATTTTACAGTTTACCACGTAAACCACTTCGTCAAATGTTTACAGAAAAGCTAGATGATGTTCACTTCAGCCCCTGAAGAACAACATAATGAGCCAAACAGATATGTAGATGGATATAGTTAAAAAAAAAATTGTGGATATGTTTTTATCCCAGTGGTGTCATAACAGAGTTGAGTGAACATCAGAGACTTGAACGAGAGAAATCTTAAAATGACTTTCGTATTAAAGAAAATGAACAGCGCAGATTTCAGAAGAATAAAATCAGTACATTGTTTTTAGTTGTTTTTTTTTTTGTTCTTCTTTTGTTTTTGTGTTGTTGTTTTTTTTGTTGTTTTTTTTTTTTGAAGAGTGATACAATATATTGTCAAAATGAAAAAGAAGCGAGAAATATTGTTTAATTTTTGGCTCAGCAGAAAAAATACAAAAAGATATAAAAGGAAATTTAAAATGTATATTTTGAATCAGGTTGAAAATGTCCATGGATTTTGCGTCGTCGAAACAATAGCAGAGATTGAGGTCTAGAAGGGGTCAATCAGTTGACCAGATACAGACCGATGTATTGGAAATATCAAACTTTGAGAAATGGAAAATTCTAATTTATCTTTGGAAGACAGCAAATTGCTGGACATGACGTGTTGGTCACGTGAGGAGGGATCCACCCACCGTAGAGAAAGGGACACACCAGCCTCTACATGGAAGTGAGTGGGATCACCTCCCCCTTGAGCGGCTGGCATAAAGATTCACTGTTGGGGTAGAAGAGAGAGCAAGAGTGAATAGAATTAATTCCTGAAGATTAATTAAAGTGAAAGCCGTTGATGAGATATACGCACTTGGAAATGAGAGAAGCAATTATATGAACTCAGTTTTTGCCGAAAAAGAGATAGCCAGCAGCAGAAGTAAGAAAAGTTAAGGAATCAGCAGTCAGTCAGCAGAGAATCAGACAGTCGAGCAGAAGTCAGGAGGCAGACCGAATGAAACCCCTAACACTGTGCAATTGAAGTTGGAGCCAGACCTTCTGAAACAGAGAAGTGAGAATCACGAGTTAGTAACGGGAAATTGAATTGGAAACTGCGTAATGATTTACGCAGTGTTTACTACTGAAACTAGACTGACCGCTGAGATAAACGTGACCAGGCCTCTTAAACGTATTACCTCACTCAAAGGTATTTGTATTATCGGACGTATTCATTTTTGAAATGAGAACATACTTTGTTATTTTGTTTTCAATTAAACTTTGTTTTAATTATTGATAGGCCCCTTATTGTTTTATCTCTGGCCTTCGACTTCAGTTTATTTTTTCTTTGAATGATCAACCCAGTCTGATTGTTTGGCGATCGGCGAAAGGTGATTTCTGTAATTAGGATGTAAAACACAACGTGAGCAGGTGACTGAACTAGCCTCGGTTCAATCCTTCTTTGGACCAGTGACCCGTCGGTGGTCTCGGCGGTCGACAGGGTGACAGTGTATATTTGAAGGGAAAAGTAGACGTAGAACATATTCAACATTTTAGAAGATTAACACAAGGTCCTTTGAAAATAAGAAAAGAGAATGATTGGTTGGTTGGTTGGTTGGTTTTTGCAGGTTATCCAATGCCAAATCCAGTTTATAATGATATATTAAATATATACCATTTGTTAACGAATAGTTTGTACGTAATTTTTTAAAAACAAGCCAGAGGTTGTTCAATATTTTCAGTTATTGATATTAAGTAAAGTTCGCGACTGTAGTCAAGGGCAACCAGAAGGCTCCCTTTTCAATAGCTACTCAACCGAGGTGTAGGGGAGGGTGCTACTCCTTTCTCGGGATTGCTCCATATTACCCTTGATAATGCTGAGTGTTAAGCAAAGATGTATCAAGTACCATTTTTAAAGTCTGTGGTATGACCCGACCAGGGATTGAACCCGGTCTCCCGGACCATTGGCGAATACTCTACCCACTACCCCAATGAGCCGGTTATTGATATTAAACGCTTATAATTCGTCTTAATATTTTTTTGGTACATAGTTAAATAATTTCAATTATTTCTGTGTAACACCAGTCAACTGCTTGCACCCAATAAAATGGTTTCAAGCTTAGTAAATGATTGAATATTCCTGTTTGACAAATAGATGGGACCCTAACAGGTACTCCTTTAATTGGTCACAGTGGACCTAGGAGTAATAGCAATGAAGGATAACGCTAAATTTCCCAAAACTCCTAGACTGGAACTTTGCCATCAGATGGTGTCATATCAGGACACTCGTTGAGGGAGGTCTTAGCCCTCAGTAAGAAAGTAGTCGACGTATTCTACAGCCCCAGCCTTCTGAAATGTTAGAAAAGAGAGTATAATCGGACAAAGGCATTACCATATAGACTAAAATCAGTGTTTATGGTGTGTTTTAACGACGCTTTTGTACCCACGTGAAACATGAGCAAATTAAAATCGATAACTTAATTTGCTAAATTGTCTTCATGAAAAATGTTTGTATATTCAACATCAAATGAAAAAAAAAGATTCGCACTTGACACTTAAAACAGACTGATGTTCAAAATTTTATTAGTTTTATTTACTTAATAGCTTCTTATTTTTTCATTTTTTTTTTTTTAGTAAGTATAATGTAATGATACCAGGTCACAATATTACCGCATTCCTTAAAAAAAGAAAATTCCCCCCCCAAAAAAGAACCCCATCATCCTAATTGTTTTTTTAATCTCTTCTTAACGAAGTTGACGAGCGTCGTCCAGTAACATCAAGAACTGGCCTGTCTCAATGAAACTTCTGATAAGATAAATAGAATTACTCAAATTTCCCCATACTTGATGCATGCCAACAGAAAATTATACTTCAAAATTAAATTAAAAAAAAATAAAGTCGCGACTAATAGTTGCGACTTTATTTTTTTTAAATGTACAAGATTTCATAAAAATTATTAGACATCTGATTTTTAGGACATGATGACTTAATAAGATAAATATCTCTCAGAGAATTTTATATGGAGATTTAATTTGGAAATCAACCACAACACTAACTTTAAAAGATATACGAGAACTGCTTAAAGAACAGGGTAAAAAATCTTGAGATGAACAAAAATTTGGATACACAAGGGACAAAATGAAATGCCAGTAAATAATTTTAAAAGAAATGTTTACAAGGAAGGTATTTTTAATTCCCTGGGGAATACTGATCATTGAAAGCGTAATGTATTTGAACGCACTCTTCTCGCTAAAACAAGATATATAAGTCAGAGGATAACCTGAAAATGCAATCTGTATTCAGTGATTGTCTTGTAAAGAAAAGCTTTTGTATAATGTACTAATACGCGCCAAAGAATTCGGCGATTTAAGAGGTTCATGTGAATTCACCTTTAGAATTCTTGTTTCAATTCAAAAAAATATATGGCATGTTGGTAAGTCAGTAGCTGACTATTAAAGACTCCCAAGGGCACCTGATTTGATAGAGGAGATCTGGCTGAACGAGCATGGAGGCTCAGCAATCACCTGACCAGATGAATCATTCATTCATGTATATATATATATATATATGTAATGCAAAGCTCATCGAAAGAATTGAGCACTCTGGTAGCCGATAGGTTATAAAAAATATAAACAAACGGACGCTGCTGCTGCTGTTGTTACATAAAGACCTTATAATTCCCTTATCCAAAGTGGTTTGCTTGTTAGCCAAGCGTTCTGATACTAGGTCTAACGTAAAGTTGGATGGGTTTCGATCCCAGATTCAAGTATCCTACGTGTCTAGCCACACTGAAGAGTTCTGATAGAACAAAACAATCTGTCTATGGATGACAATATATATATATATATATATATATATATATATATATATATATATATATATATATATATATATATATATATATATATATATATATATATAACTCGTTTTCAAACAAACAAACAAACGTAATCAGCTGATATATTAAAAAAATGTATTCATTTTGAAAACCATTCGCATATACATTCGTTGTAATATATACCCATATGACATTTCCGTTTCACAAATCCAGACTAGACAGAAAGTAGGTAACTTCCCACGGACGGTTTGTGAGTCCGGAGTGAGATCTATTGTTGCTGATACTGGAGACTTTTGACATCTTATGATTTCTAAAAAAAGAAGCCATTGAAACTGCTGCCAGTAAGAGAACAACTCATTCGTCTCAGCCATTGAATCTAAAGAAATAATCGAAATTTTAAAAAATTAACTAAGTTTATTTGAATTATTTCAGAGCTTTTTGTATGTATGAAATTATTTAACATTCATATTCTATTTTCTTTCATTCGTATAGATGATAATCTTTCAGCAGACATTTTTCAACTGGATTAATGATATATTTACCAATATCACCAAGAATGGATTTCTATGACTTGGCTTGCATGCATTTCCTTATCGATCTATCTATCTATCAGAACGGATTTCCCTGACCCTTTCTCGCCGCCCGTTTCTAATATCCATCGCACCTGTTAGGTCTTCTAGACTAAATCTAATGTCTACAGAGAGCTTCTGTATTGAGAGGCCACCAATCATATAGAATCCTGATATCTCCGATAAATAAAAGGGGATTTCTTCAGTGCCAATACTACTGTATGGATGCTAACGGAACCTTTGGAGAAAAAGCTTGACGTCAACTATACAAGACGTCTACGTGCTGTTTTGTACAAATCCTGGAAACAACACCCCAGAAAACAGCATTTATACGGGCAGCCTTCTCATAAATCATCCAAGTAAGTCATGCAGTGCAATACTGGAGAAGTAAGGACAAACTAATAAGTGACATTCTCTTATGCACCCTTACACACTGGCATGCCAGTTTTAACCCACTCGCAAAGATTTATATATATATATATATATATATATATATATATGGGGGGTATTTGGCTCATAAATACACCCTAAATCTCTTGTAGAATGCTAATTTTCATCTGAAAAAATATATTAGTCTTTTATCATCTCTAGTGGAAAATTATACAATCAAACCAAATATTATTAGTTATTGTCTAATATTAGATTTGACGGCATGGACACTATACAAAAATGAAAATAAGAATCAATTCAAAAATAAGTACAAATAGTATCGATAATCTTTTGTAGGGTGATTAACATATGTCCCTAATCCATTCTTTAAAATATATAGCCGGGATTTACTTAATTTATCATCAGTGCTATGAGGGCCAGTGAATACCACCGACGAACCTTCCGACCGGAGATGTGCTAGCCAGCTTGGAGCCCTTGAAGAGCGGGTTTCATATACGTCTATTTTTATGAATGCCAGCTCATGACATTTACATGTAGTAGAGTAGGGGGGATCATATATTTCATATGAATTCAGCTTTAGGAAAATAAACATGTTATAGTGTGGGAGCCACATATCATAGATTCGGGGGTACGAGACCCTAGCACCGCCCCTGGATAATATATATATATATATATAATGTTTTAAATACAAAGAGACATACGGAAAATAGTAATGGAATAGTATGAAATTTATTGAAATCATAAGGGGTCTTTCATCTGACATTTGTCAAGCAACAGCCATCAGAAGTCGTTTAAAAACAATCTAAATAAAATAAATTAAAAAGTGGGGTTGAGAATAAGAATGATAGCAAGAACAATGGGTAGGAGAGGAAATAAATTACCCCACCCCGAGTTAAGCAAAAATTATCTCCCAGTAAGTTCAAGAAGAGATTCAAAACGTTTTGCCGTGTTCGCTGACAATTGGACAGAGTCTTATAATCAATTTGGGTTTATAGTAGAGTAAGCGTGTCTTTACATTTAAAACGCATAGTTTAAGCATTATTTTACAAACAAAAATACAGCATAACATTTTGTAAAATTTAGCAATTTAAATTAATAGGACTTAAAGACATACTGACCAATATTGAAACATTTTTCCTCTGTTGGCACGTGAGTTCAAATCATTCCTCTCCTTTTTAACGTTTATTTACTACTGAATTTTCAGTAGTTTTGGAGACGGTCTACTGTTCTAGTCAGGAGGTGGGGAGGGATATTAATTTCATCATTTTTTTTTTCCTTTTTCTTTTTCCTTTCTCTTTTTTTTGGGGGGGGTGTTGTGGTAGCATTGGGTGTTTTAGGCTTTTACTTTTTCTTCTAAATTACTGTTAGGGCTCTCTTTAGGAATTTTTAAATTATAGAAGAGATTCAAAACGTTTTGCCGTGTTCGCTGACAATTGGACAGAGTCTTATAATAAATTTGGGTTTATAGTAGAGTAAGCGTGTCTTTACATTTAAAACGCATAGTTTAAGCATTATTTTACAAACAAAAATACAGCAAAGAAAAAAAATGATGAAATTAATATCCCTCCCCACCTCCTGACTAGAACAGTAGACCGTCTCCAAAACACCCAATGCTACCACCCCAAAAAAAAGTCATTTGTAAAAGCTCTATAATTCCTGAAGCCTCCTCGGTTCCCAACGGTAGTATAGAAGAAAAAACTAAAATGCCTTGGAAAATGTCCCAATACCGTCCCCCACCAAAAAAAAAAAAATTCAGTACCAGTGAAAGTCTGACGAAAGTACCTTAATCTTGGACTTTAACCAATTAAAACTTAAGAAAACTTAAATCAAAATTGCAACCCCCCCTTTTTTACGTACGCATGGGAAGCAGCATGATGTACGTAAAGGTATTTGAATAAACCCATGGACAACCAAACTCAATACCTAAACAGGTCCTGGACGTGAGTTCGACGACTTTACGCTCAGGATTGTTAGTTCGATCGGGGAACTACTGCTGCTCCTCTATAAGAGTGGCTTCTATAGAAGAGAATAAAACAGCCATCGAAAGATAACCATGACCCACACTCAAACCACATACACAAACCGCATCGCTCTTCGCGCGGGTAAAAAAGGGGCGCGTCCTGCTGAGGTTGGAGCCCTGGCCTCAGTGTTCGAAAAATCAGCTACAGAGCTCAAACGATCAAAACTACTAAATTGCAAGCAAACACTACAAATAGCCACATTTAACATAAGAACCTTAAATAGAATAGGACAACTACCAGAGCTAATCGCATCGGCCGAAGAACATAAGATTGACATAATATGCTTACAAGAACACAGATACACGCACACCGAAGATATCAAATATAACGAAACTGGCAATGGATGGTCGCTCGACACTGTATCCGCATGGAAAAACTCTGTCAACACCGCAGTAGGAGGGGTAGGATTACTTATAGGACCTAGAGCATTAAAAACGCTAAATAGCATTGAGAAAATACAACCTCGAATGATGGCAGCTACTTTTAACGGCATCCCCAGAGCAACAATCATCTCCTGCTACAGCCCTACCACTGTTAGTGAAGAACCTGAACTAGTCTCCTTCTACGATGAGCTATCCTCATTAGTGCGTAACTTCGCGAAACACAACATGTTAGTCATTGGCGGAGACATGAATGCCCAAATCGGGAAAAACGGAAACAAAAAATACAGCCTCCACAACACGTCAAATAGGAATGGGTAACATCTAACAGATTTCATGATAGAAAATAGATTAGCATGCCTCAATACAAACTACCAAAAAAGCGAGAGCAAACTATGGATATACACGTACGCGAACAATACTAAAGCTCAGATAGACTACGTCCTTATAAACAAGAAATGGAAAAATAGTGCAATGAATTGCGAGGCATACTCCTCTTTTGAGGGTGTGTCCACCGATCACCGAATAGTCACGGCGAAAATACGGTTAAGCCTACGAAAAAACGCCAAACAAACAGCGACCACCAAACACTATGACTGGGCCCTATTGAACAACAGAGATATAAGAGATAAAGACGTATTAGAATTAAGAAACAGATTCTAAACACTACAAGAAAAGACGGAAAAAAGTACACCAAACGACGAATATGAAAATTTCGTCAATGCGTACCTCGAGGCAGCAGCGAAATGCATTCCAACAAAACTCAAAACTAAATATAGAGTCCCATGCGAAACTTTAGCGGTTAGAGAAAAACGTGCACTAGTGAAAACAGCCTCCAAAAACTATCGGAAAAACCCAACAAACCCAAATGCCTTAAAACTAAAAACGGCACAATATCAATTAGCAGGCACATATATAAAGGAACAGACAGAATACATTCAAAATCAGATAGATAAGATTAGAGACTCGGTGGAAGATAAACAATCTAGGATAGCCTGGCAAACAATAAACGAAGTGAGTAGAAGAAAGAACACAGCCAAAGCAAAACTGAAAGCAGCAAACCAACAAGAAAGAATAAAACTGTGGAAACAGCACTTAGAAAACCTACTAGGAAACCCACCGAAAATAACACATGAACCAATCACCAGAATAATTAGCAAACAATTAGACATTAAACTAGGACCGTTCACACAAGAAGAACTCGACTCGGTTCTCAGAAAAATTAAAAATAGGAAAGCTGCTGGGCTCGACAAAATTCCCCCAGAAGTATGGAAGACCAGACAATTCGACGACATACTGCTCCGACACTGCAACGCAGTATACAATCAAAATCCGATAGATAGATGGATGAAGGGATGCATACTCCCCTTCCCTAAAAAGGGGGACCTCGGATTAACCAAAAACTACCGAGGCATAACACTTACATCCATAGCAGCCAAAATCTACAATGCGCTACTACGAAACCGCATAGAACCCAAAATCGACAACATACTTAGAAAAAACCAAAATGGCATCCGAAGAAATAGATCCACGACCTCACAAATATTAACCATCCGTAGAATCCTTGAAGGTGTACGGGCAAAAAACCTACAAGCGACAATAATATTTGTTGACTTTACCAAGGCTTTCGACTCCATTCACAGAGGAAAGATGGAACAAATCCTACTAGCCTACGGCATACCTAAAGAACCGTACTGGCAATAACGATTCTCTATAGAAACACCAAAGTAAAAGTACGATCACCAGATGGAGACACAGAATACTTCGACATTGTAGCAGGAGTACTACAAGGGGACACGCTAGCTCCATACCTCTTTATCATTTGTCTAGACTACGTACTTAGAACATCGATTGACAAAATCAGAGAGAATGGCTTCGAACTGACGAAGAAAAGAAGCAGAAGGTACCCCGCAACAACAATTACAGACGCCGACTATGCCGATGACATAGCGATACTGGCAAATACACCCGAACAAGCCGAAACACTACTGCATAGTTTGGAACGAGCAGCAGCAAGCATATGCCTCTATGTTAATGCACACAAAATGGAATATATGTGCTATAATCAAACGGGGGACATCACCACTCTAGAAGGAACCCCTCTTAAACTAGTAGACAAATTCACTTACCTGGGAAGCAGCGTCGAATCAACCGAAAAGGACATCGAAACGAGGTTAACGAAAGCATGGACAGCTATCAATAGGCTATCGATTATATGGAAATCAGACCTAACCGATAAAATGAAACGCAGTTTCTCCCAGGCAGCGGTCACATCGATACTGCTATATGGCTGCACTACATGAACGCTAACAAAACGGCTGGAGAAGAAGCTAGACGGCAATTACACAAGAATGTACGTGCAATCTTGAACAAGTCCTGGCGGCAACACCCCACAAGACACCAACTGTACGGCCACCTGCCCCCTATCACGAAAACTATTCAAGTTAGACGAACCAGACATGCAGGACACTGTTGGAGAAGCAGGGACGAACTCATAAGAGATGTACTCTTATGGACCCCCACACATGGCCGTACAAAAGCAGGACGACCAGCACGAACATATATTCAGCAGCTATGTGAGGATACGGGATGTTGTCCTGAAGACCTGCCGGAGGCGATGAACGATAGGGAGGAGTGGCGAGAGAGGGTCAGGGATATCCGTGCTACCAGCGCGACGTGATGATGATGATGAAGTTCAAGAAGTGCTTGGGGTTTTGCTTGCATAAAGTTGGCCTGTAAAATAGAATGTAACGGGCTTCCAGGACAATTAAATATTTTGTCCTGGCTCTATGCAAGACACCAAAATACTTATCGTTAAAATCAATCGCACAACTATTTAAAGCATTCACATGTTCCCAGATGGCAGAATCGAACAATTTTGTATTCCCGGATGTGGTGCAGTTACGAATATCTCTTGGAACACAGAGTTTTACTCTAACCTCAAGACGATGGGAAGTGCGCCCTATATAGGTGGCATTGCAGCAACTTTGAAAGGTATAAATTAAATTGCATTTGTTGAAGGATAGGGAGCACATCCTTATGAATAGACCAAAATGCAGCTCAAATTTTAAAGATGGTCCTGACCATAGCCATATTATAACAGTTTGCAACAGAGGAAGAAACCTTTTTGGCAATCAACAGCCAAGAAGAAACAATCCAAGGAAGTCAAACATAAACCTGGCATTTAGAAG
The DNA here is from genome assembly GCA_963585895.1 of Sepioteuthis lessoniana. Classification (NCBI taxonomy): domain Eukaryota; kingdom Metazoa; phylum Mollusca; class Cephalopoda; order Myopsida; family Loliginidae; genus Sepioteuthis; species Sepioteuthis lessoniana. The sequence continues at coordinate 1,163,475 of OY757921.1, read as the reverse complement.
TGTCAAATGGCCTGATATTATTCTTAAACTTATTAACAGTTTAGTTAATAGTGTCAACAATGACTTTATCTGGACTCCCGTTACCCAAAAGTAATTATTTAATCTATTAAAGTCTACTTTTAATATGGTTATCTGAACAAATCTTAAGAGCCATGAATGTGAGACAATTGATCAGATCAACCTTTCTAGACATAGGAGCGAAAGTATCCCAACTCTAATACAAGCCAGTGAATGTAGGCTTTCTATATATACTAGTTACGAAAGCAAATAAAAGTCGTTCAACCAATACATCCAAAAAGATTAATTCATTATCCTTCTCTTCATCCATAGCGAAGATTAAAGAAGTATGTAAATCCTTCAAACGCTGGAAGAACGACAAAAGATCCTTACGTGAACAAAACAAGTGAAAGTATTGTCCACGTAACGTAACTAAATTTAAGGCTAGGTAAACCTGACAAAGAGTAGGTTTTCATAAAGCCCAACAAAAATATTTGCAAGAACAGGGCCTAATGGAGAGCACATTTAAATACCGTCTACTTGACGGTACATGGTGTCGTTAAAACTCCCTATTTTGCATATATCTCTTAGTATTTGCCTCTTTAAATTCTTAAGTTTCACTAATATATATATATATATATATATATATATATATATATATATATATATATATATATATATATATATATATATATATATATATATATATATATATATATATATATATATATATATATATATATATATATATATATATATATATATATATATATATATATATATATATATATATATATATATATATATATATATATTCCCTTAGCCAACGTGGTACGCTTG
>OY757921.1:1015138-1160138 GCA_963585895.1 Sepioteuthis lessoniana | reverse complement strand
AAGATTAAGCATATTATTCGGTTGTAATTTAAAAACCTGCACTCTTTCTGACGAATTTGGAAAGCATGAAACCCAGTGTCACAGACATTACCGTGTAATATATATATATATATATATATATAACACAAGTATTCCATTAAGAATTTTTTTTCCCCTGGGTGGTGATTCGAGATACTTTTATCTCTTGTTCCTGGCCAGGGTATTTTTTGTTTTTTTCTGGTACCGTGAATACTGGTAGATATTAGATTAGTATATATATATATATATAAAAGCTCTGTCATTGATATTGAGCACTATCTTATAATACTGCAACATTTGGTCTTCCATTAACTCACCAATTGAGTAGATAGGAACAATAAACCTTATATATATATATATATATATATATGTGTGTGTGTGTGTGTGTGTATACGTATATATATGAGAGTTTGTGTGTGTGTGTGTGTATAATTTCTCGGTACTCAAGCAAAGTTACTCTTATGACCAAAATATACAGACAGAAATAGTTAGCGTTTTATACCGTGAAACTCTGAGTAATGTGGGAGTACCACAGAAATTTACAATTTTAGGATTCATACTAACTAGTTTTAGATTTTTCGCTAATTTTTCTAAAATATAATTTCTTCTTCTTCTTCTTCTTCTTCTTCTTCTTCTTCTTCTTCTTCTTCTTCTTCTTATTATTATTATTATTATTATTATTATTATTATTATTATTATTATTATTATTAAATATATGATTTGTGCATGTTAGCTATGTATGTTCGATGGTTATGAACAAAACATGTCAGACTCGTAAGGGTGTTATTCCCCCCCAAAAAAAGCATTTTATTTTATTATGTTCATTTAAAACGTCAGTGATTATTAATGTTGCTACGGCAGTAAAGATTGACGATTACAACCAATAACCAATTGTTATTGATTGTGTCTGAAATGAAGGTAAATTAATTTCCTTCTCGTGGAAAATATTCCACCGACGGACATCCATTGCCGCTTAATCAATGTTTTTGGAGGTTATATAGTGGATGCAAGTACAGTCAGATGATTGGCAATGCTTTTCACAAGTGGAGACTGATGTGATTATGAAACCCCTTTTCGGTAATAACTCGAAATAACATGTCAATAGACTCATCCCATTAATCTGCATAAATCGAGTCGATGAAAGCAAATATAATTGGTAATAGATTAAAAGATATCGGATATTTTTTTAATCTGAGTTACCGATCTGAAATTTTAAAAAAATCAGTGTCATTGCTTTCTAGTCCATGATTTTTGTCTGAAAGTATATCCTGTGTGTTAAAAGGAAAGTTTTTGATGATTGCACTCCTATTTTTGTCGCCTCCCATCAAGCAGATTTTGTCGATCGTGGCATACAGTCTCTTGTTTATTACTTGTGAAAAGTAATATTCTGAAAAATAATGTTTTGTCGCTGAAAACTTGTTCTTTTCAACCGCATCATTGTGCAAATTGTACGTAGTTAGTATTGATGTAAACAAGGTACAATTCTTTCGAAATGTTCCTAGTAGCAAATTTTGTTGATTCATCATTGACGTCGTTAACTGTTTTTGATGTCATTTACTTCTATACAGCTCACCAACAATGACGACTGATATTTCGAATACCAGGTGATCTTAACAAAAAAAATAAATAAATAAATAAAATAAAAACAAATTCTACGATTGGTCATCTCTAAGGAATAGATAAAAGAAATACTTATAGTAATAATCTAATTCTCCTCAACAACTCAGTCGACTTGGACGCTAGAGTACGCTAACCGCAGAACTGCAGAGGAGTACGATTCCACAAACAAGTGCCCTCACATTTCAGGGGTCTGTTTTCAAGTTCTTGATATCCTTATTACTCAATAAAGAAGGTGTCCGCAAAAGAATTAGGTGGTTTCGTGTATTTATTTGATGAATCCGAAATCCTAATGATGATAATAGCACTCGCAATACCATATTCCTTAGAGATAAAGTCGACTCCCCCCTGAAAATTGGACACTCCATATATCAATCTTTATGTTTACAATATTTTAACGTTTCAGAACAAAAATCATCACAAGTGGTTTTGACTTGTTCAGATAGAATTTCTGTTAATTGCAGTTTGTATTAGGAATTGTGACGGCAAATTGACTAAAATCCCAAAATGGGACTTTATTTTCGCACGTGTGAAGACGGGGCAGGTTGGCACTTGATCCCCTACAGAAATAAGTCCTGTTCAGAGTTCTTTTCTCAGGCAGATAAGAACTGGCATATTACGTGAGGGAATAATTTAGGGCCAGACTGGCCACCGCTGGCAAAGGGGTCCAAAATTTCACACTATCACACACCCACCAGGCCGCTAAACTTCTTTCCCTTAGATAATAGAAGAATATGGGCCTATAGGTCTTAGTTGTAATAATATTACTGTTGTTGTTGTAGTCGGCAACTCCGGTTTCCCGTGTGATACTTTAGGAATTAATAGGACAGTTCTAAGCAAGATAATGTAAGGCGAATAGAAGCTGAAAGGAAAGCATGAAATAATAACATAGACCACATGGTAAAATGAAAATATCTAGGTTCTTTACTACGGTTATATATATACATATACGTTCAATAAAATGTCAAACACATATAATAGGATAGTCCATGAATATAACTGTCTTTTCCTGGCTTTTATCCTTTTCCAAATTGAGAGAGAGAGAGTGGTAAACAAAATTTGGGTGTAAAGGGAAAAATGTCCCAAAGTTACTTATCTTATTTTTTTGACGGGGTTCCACTGGAGAATTTCTCTTCTTTCACGGGCTAATAGACTTTGTACTGTTTTTAATGCTGGCTTGAAGGATTTTGGAGTTCTTCGTGTCTCAGTCTTTTTGTCTTTAGCCCGGAGTAAAATGGCTATCGTCCGTCTGCCACGAGCGTTGCTCAAAAACTTCCCTTTTTTGTATTTACTTCCGCTGAGGGGAAGGGAACCCCACTTCCGTCTGGGGCCCCCGCCAATCAGTTGGCTTCATATTTCTTTCCCCTTCCGATGTCCGGCGACCCAAGGTCACTTAAGTGCGAACATCTGCGTGACCCACATTCTCTCCTAACGGTCACTTTTTGACTCCTAGATAATGTTAGTTCAACGGGGGGGGGAGTATCATTCCCACCTCCTCGTCTCCGTGAGCCATCACGTGACACCTCCTCACTTAAGAGAAGAAAGGGGGATGAATAGAAATACCATAGAAAAAAAAAGGCAATTCAATTCACTGTTCTTTCTCCTTTTCTTTCACTTTTTTTTTTCTCACTTTACTTTTCTTTCATCCCCTTTCTTCTTCACGCTTTGACGAATTCTTTCCTTTTCCTTTTTTCGTCCTTCCTAATTTTCACTATAGGGGAAAACAATTTCACTTCTCTTTCTTTCTCTCTCTCTCTCCCTTTTCTTTTTCTTTAATCTTGTTTTCCTTTCTTTCTTTTTCTCTCTCGGCTTTTGGCCGTATCATATTTCAAACCTTGAGGAGGTAAGCCCTTCTTTCTTTCTTTCTTTCTTCGTCACTTTTGACGACTTTATAAGCTTGGTTATTAAGCTCTGGGGGAAGAAACTTCCTTTTCTTTTCTCTCTTTCCCCTCTCCGTCACTTGTTGACGCCCAGCTTTCTCGTCCATCTCATATTTCAACATTGGGGACGAGAATTCCTCATTTCCTTTAGTTTCTCTTTCTTTCTCTCAACAACTATGAAAGAATATTCTGCTACTACATTTTTGTGGGACGTTAGAGAAATAAACTTGGGTACTTTTTTATTAATTTTCCTAAGCCCTCTCTCTCTGAAACAGACAACTGGCCTAATTTTTCCTCGAATTTATTCGGCATTGCCGAGTTCTCAATTTTTCGAGGTTGGCCTTCTTGACGGACATATCTCTTCAATTTGTTTGTGTGACACACTTGTGTCTGCTTCTTTCCCTCGTGGGTATCAATTCTATATGTCCTCTTGTCTATCCTCCGTGATATTACGTAGGGACCTATATATCGTCCACCACAGTGGGGTCCTTTATTTGATGATAGTAGCAGGACTTCATCGCCCTTCTTAAATTCTTCCTTCTTAGCCGCTTGTGAGGGTCCTCTTATTTTCCTCCTATCTTCTCGATAAGTATTAGGGAATTTATTCCTAATATTCGTTGGACCTTCATCCTTTTTCTGACGACTGGTCCTTTTATCTTCTTGTTTATTGAGGGGTGGAAAGTTCACTTCTTTTCTTTCCACCTTCTCACTTTGCGAGCGACTGTGTCGTTTATATCTCGCACGTGGCTCAGCCGCCATCTTGTCTCCATGCTGGGCGTTCGTTCTCGCCATCTTTCTTTCTTCATTTATGGCGCTTATTTTCGCCATCTTTTTCGGGTGACACTTTTTTGTTCTTACTTCATTTCCCAGTATGAGGGAAATTCCTTTCATAGGTAGTTTATCTACCACGCCAACTTTCATAGGTCCATTTTTCCACTGGGACTTTAGGGTTATTTTACATAGCGATATTTTTACCCTCTTTCCGCCGATACCCTCTATCATCACAGTCTCACGTGTTGCTTCTATTACCCCTTTAGGTAATTTACTTCGTAGAAGTAACGACTGAGATGCTCCGGTATCTCGTAAAATTGAGACTTTCACTGGCCCTCCATGTGGGCCTCTTATCATCCCTTTTTTCGTCGATAGGATTGGTTCCCTCTAGGTGTTGTTACAGCTCCTTGAGGTTTTCTCGGCTGGGTCTGGTTTCTTTCAGGACCTTTTCCAAGCTGACACCTTATGGCTATGTGACCATCCTTTCCGCATTTGTAGCAGACCACTGTTCTGCTGCTACTTTGGAAGGTCCTTCTATTTTCTTCCTTAGGTCTTCCTTCAGGGCTTAACTCAGCTTTGAATTTCACTCTGTTTCTCGTGAAGGTTTTTTCCTTCGTCTTTCGGTGTGTGAGGATGTATTCGTCTGCTAGTGCAGCCATTTCGTAAGTCACGTCGGTTCTTCTTTCACTTAGGTGAACCCTGACTTCTTCTGGCACACAGTTTAAAAATTATTCAGCTAATATTAGCTGCCGGAGTTTCTCAGCGTCTCCGTCTATCCTCTTAGAGTCACACCACTTATCCAGCGCGTTCTCCTTTTCTCTCAGAAATTCCACATAAGACTGGTTTTCAGTTTTTCTTTGTGTTCGGAATTTCTGTCTATAAGCTTCTGGAACCAATTCGAAGCTTTTAAGAACCGCTGCTTTCACCAAATCATAGTCGGCGCAATTTTCTGTGGGCATAGTTGCATATGCTCTCTGTGCTTTTCCTGTCAGCACAGTTTGGAGTAGCATCGACCAGCATTCTTTCGGCCATCCAAGATTTAGTGCAGTTCGCTCCAAATGTGCGAAGTATCCGTCCACGTTGGCTTCTTCAAATTTTGGGACTAGCCTCGCTTGCTTCGTTACTTCGAAACTGTCATGGTTTTCTTTGCGTCCTCTTATTGCCAAGTCGACTTCTCGCAGCCTTGTTTCTTGCTGAATTTTCATTTTCTCCAGTTCCATTTTATTTCTCTGTAGTTCCATTTGTGCTTGTATTTTAATTTTCTCCAGTTCAATTTCTTCTGGAGTCATTCTTATCATTTCCGTTGGTAGCTCTTCTAATACTGCTTCCCTGAAAACATTTTCGTCGACCATGTGTCTTGCTATTTTTATAACGAGTTCATGTTTCCTCATAGAATTTTCAACATTTAACTCAAGCTTCTCGCCAATTTTTATTATCTCGCTTTTTCTCAGCTTCTCCAACTTTTCCATGGAGGGTTCTTTTAAAAAGTTCTCTATTTTGTCCATTTTTTTTTTTTTTTAATTTTTCCAAACAGTTATATCAACAAGTAATTTGACTATTTCAACAATATTCCTTTTTTTCCTTTCACGGTCTCCCAGGGTAGATTTAGACGGCAGGAATTGTCACACGACTACTAGCAATAAATATTATTTATAATATTAAATTCCGGACGTGAGCCTCCATTTTTGGTCTGCATGAGGTCGGGAATTAAAGATTAAAATATCCCGGATGAGCCCCCATTATAGGTCGGGGGAGTAATAGGGGGGGAGTATCATTCCCACCTCCTCGTCTCCGTGAGCCATCACGTGACAGAATCATTTTGAAACGTTTCCTTAGAATAGGCAGTTTTATAAAGAATTTTTTCATTGTTTTCTTTGTTAAGCGTGTAAAATATTCTGTTTCAATTTAATTCAATAAATCCTTTAATAATTTTTCCTTTCTATAATTTTTTTATCTTCAGCTACTACTACTACTACTACTGTCACCGTGATGCAGTTCGACACAGGACTTCAACATCGAAGTAAGAGAGTTTATCACTTCAATTTACAATCAACTCATCCCTTAAAATGAGACACTTCATAAATTCCTTTTCAAGTTCATGATACACCAGCATTTTTTTGAATAAAAGACAGTATGTGAAAGTTGTGCTGCTCAATAAGGTTTTTTCAATAATTGTAATTTATAAGGAATCATTTTTAACTATTTCTTCAGATTTCTGGTGTAGAATTTAGGACAACTGATCAGGCCTCCTTGTAAATTTGTCTGTGTTGCATCTGAAATGAGTCATAGCACGCTCCATATGGTATTCGCTTAGTGACGATCTCCCAAGGCACCTCGAGTGCTGTAATGGTTCGCAAGCTTGACTAGCAAACATGGAAGAATAACTTCGAGTGTCATTGGGTGCCACATTCATTGGGACTTGTTCCTCATCTTAGCAAAATTACATAGTAAATTACAACTGATCTTATAATCTTCCAGTACTTTTACTTTTAAAACAAATGTTTTACCTTTACTGTTCCCCTGTTTTGTCCGCGCTGATTAATTTAAATCTATTCTTAGGTGACTTTAAAAGTAAAGAGTGTTTTAATTCAACCATGCAAAATGCCTTTTCAGCAGTTTTTGTCCCCCTGATTGTCTACGACGAATATGTACTGCCGAAAGAGTTGATAATACATGTTTCTCTAGGAAACGGTGTATCATGAGTGTCAATATCTTTGGAGATTTTTTCTTCGCTTTTTTAAATTTTGTTTGTACTCATCTATATTAATCAGCGTTAGCCTGCTATACAGCTACGATAGCTGAGTGCTCGGTAGGGTTGGATTCTTTCCACTAATAAACGATTTATGAAAAGAATTTGCATACAATTCCTCAACATAGCCGTTTTTAAAGAAATGGTTATTGTCCAGGCAAATGGAATCGGTGACTCGATTTCTAACCATTGACGAGACTGTTTACATTTCACTTTGCACCAATAGCCCTATGAAAAGGTATGAATCCATCTCTTCTTTCTTCATCTATCAGTAAATGGTAGAGCAGACACGGTCCTCAAGACCTAGAAAGGTTTCTAGTCTAAGAGTAGGAAAAGTAAATTCAAACTAGCTTTACTTCGCTTAAAAACACTCAACTTGTGTCTTCTCATTTTCATGGTGATGGAGTTGGGAAAATAATACTTGATTTCTTGGAGGGTATTAGTGCTATGTGAAATGCAATCAGTCTCGTCCAGGATTTGAACTCGTGTCGCCGAATCCATTTCATGCGAGGATAACCATTACACGACGGGCACCTCACGGTTATTGTCGTAGGAAATGAGGTCGGTGGCGCGAGTTTAAATCCTAGACTAGGCTGTTAACGTTTCATCTAGGGCTAACGCCCTTGGGGAAGGCATGAACTCATCTCTTTTCCTCCTACCTATGAGTAAATTAATCGGAGAGACTTGGTCCTTTAGCCTTGGTAAGTCAACCAGTCTAGAAAACCAACTGGACTCTTGTTGGATTCTGCTCGAGGCAGAGGGGTTGGATTAATACACACCATTTCTCTATTGAAATTTGAAAAGTTCCTAATTAAATTTTGTAAATTAGTGGACGTCAATTGCCAAGAATTTAAAGTCAGTTATGGTGAGTATAAATGACACAACTTAACTTATTGGTATTTGCTATAGCACGGATTTTTCTGCTTATTTTTAATAGTACGATCATTTCTGTTTAATTTTCTATTGCACGATGTTTTCTCTTTGATTTTCTATAGTGCGATCGTTTCTGTTTGATTTTCTATGGCGAAAAATTTCTGAAAAGAACGCAACACTTGCATTAGAGCACAACTAACCCGACTCGACTGATATCATGAACGTCCCGAATCAAAATCGTCTGTTTTCGCTTCGGTATTATTGTTGGGAGAAGGCCCATCACAACGCCAATCGACCGGTAGTCAGCCGCTTCCACTGAAGCAGGCCGAAAAACGGGGGTGGGGGTTCTTAATTTTGCGCATGTCTTCAACAAGAAAGCAGATATTATTTTTTATCGATTATATACGAAGGCAGACGAACGAACCAAAGCCCATATATAAAAAAATGTATTAATAATAATAATAATAATAATAATCACACAAAAAGCAAAGAGAATTTCTTCTTTCCATTAAAAGCTGTGACATACGCGATCGGATTGAATAGTGAGGGCGACATGAAGTATCCTCTATCTTCGTCGCTGTCATCTTTTGCTTTTGTATCTTCAGTTCTTCTCTTCGACGCTCTTATATCAGACCGATTTCTACTTGTAGGGTGCTTTTTTCCCCAATCTTACCTCTTCTTTATTCTTCTGCGTGCTTCTTCAGCCTTATCACAACGGCTTCGTTTCTTTTTTTTTTCACCATTCAAAAGGAAAAATATTCTAAAGTCCTGGCTGTATGGAAATTGCCAATATCTGCTGTAGTGAATAATGCAATATGAAAATAAAAGATTATATATATATATATATATATATATATATATGTGTGTTTTTGTGTGTGTGCGTGTGTGCTTATAGATATGAGTGTAAATGAGTACTCTGTGATAATACGTGCTCACACATACGCTTATATATATATATATATATATATATATATATATATTCCTCATCTTTTGTGTAAAGTGAAGTAATAAGAAATATTCCTAATGTTAAAACGGAAGATATTGTGAGTGTAGTACGAGTGTCGGCAGGAAAGTTTATAGGCTGACCAAGATCTTCTCATAGAATACGACCTGATGAGATTTGTTTCTCAACAATAAAACAAAAATTGATATGGTGTCATCATATCAACTTCTCAGTCGGTGGGATTTTCGGACCCCCCCCTTTTTGTCTGCTCCACCCCAATTAGTGAGATGTGGGAGGTTTGTGTCATTCTAAGACAAACCTGGACTGAATGATGATTAGGATACTGATCTATTTTTTCTTCTTCATCAGTTTTAGTGATAGAAGTAAAAGCTGAGGTAAGAAACCATTTTTTCATATATTTTCATGATTGTATCTCTTTATTTGGGCGATTAAACTTATAGTTGTATCATTTAGGTTTACATTGATAAGTTTCAAAACAAGATAGATAGATAGATAGATAGAGAGAGAGAGAGAACAAATTTAAGTATTGGAGTGAATTTTATATCACAGCCATTGAAACAGCTTTGATGATGATACCGCCGTTAAACGTGTGTTCGGGGTCAAACATCATTACCACGTAGGCAAGTAGTGCCAACTCTAGCAATCAACCTATCGAGTTCCTTAAATTCTGAGGAAATGAGATCGATAAAGTATACTTAGAAGGGATTACCCCATATATATATATATATATACATGTGTATGTGTATATGTGTGGAGAGAGAGAGAGAGAGAGAGAGAGTTAAATACAAAAATTACAACCACATAAGTAAAGTTGGCGACCATAGTCGAGGGTGACCCGAAGGCTGCCTTTTCGATAGCTACTACACCTAGGTGTAGGGAAGGGCGCTACTCATTTCCTTGGATTTCTCCACTTTACCCTTGATCCCTACCTTATAATGCTGAGTGTTAAGCAAGGAGACATCAAGTACCATTTTTAAAGTCTTTGGTATGACTCGACCTGGGATTGAACCCAGGTCTTCTGGGCCATTGGCGAACACTCTAACCATCATGCCAATGTCTGGTATGATGGTTAGAGAGCTATTTCTACTAATATTTTCACTTCATGACAATCACCAGGGGTAATATTACCATATCATGACTATTGCTCATTTCCATCCTGATTAGGTCGAGTACGTTTAGACACAATTCCTATAAATACTCGCCTTTAGAATAAACGCATACAATAGCTCGCACAGGTAATAACAAGATATAAATTATGTTTCTCTCTCTCTCTCTCTCTCTGTCGCTCAGACACGCACATAGAGCCATTTGAAACACATAAATCAGTGCAAATCTTACCATATTTACCAACCCCTCCGTTCGGCGAGATATGACACAAGGTCAATTTTTATGCGGAGTTTAACAGGTTTGAATTCAGAGTGATCCCTCTCCTAGATTAGTTGCCTCACCAAGGCTGAAGAACCTAGTCTTCCCTACTATTTACCCATAGCTGGATTGGATTTATACATTTCCCAATGGTATTAGCGCAATGTGAAATGTAATCAGTCTCGTCCAGGATTTGAACTCATGTCGCCGTGTCCATTTCATACAACGATAACCATTACACAACGGGCAACTCCACAACATAAATCTGTACAAAGCTTACGCTCAAGCTTCACTGTTATATAATTCGAGAAGGATTTTTTTATATTATACTTTTTTTCGTTGGTTATATCTTATCTTTCAGTTTAGTTAGGCTCAGAACTTTTCGGCTTAGTGCACGGGTAGGGGCACACATTGAGGGCAGGTGTTCACGCTCGCGTGGGGAGGATGTGACAATCACAGATATTATAATAAAAATCCCGGATAGAAAATAAAACTGGGGATGTGAATGACGTCATGCCCGGAAGCGATGAGCAGGGATTCTTTGGTGATTTTTGAAAAAAAGCAGTTAGTTGAGATTTGAGACTGGACGAAGCAAGTTGAGATTTGAACCTAGACGAGTCCAGTTGAGTCTAGGGGGTGCGCTGCGCGTTGTTGGGTCAGATGGAACAGTCGGCATAGTAAAAATTGTGTGTCTCTCTCTCTTCTCGTGTTGAAAACCTAAACTTCAAGAAGGTAATAAAAGTTTCGTACCTGAACCAAGAGAGTCGTCAGTGTTTCGGGATTCCTATGCATGTGAACGTTTAACACATCCGTATATATGCATTATGTATATTTCACATATTCGTAGATTATGGCTATGTTACATCACTGAAAGCGCCGGTTCTCGTAGATCATTAAAGTTTATCAGCCAGGTGTCTGATCACTTCTGAGAATGGTTGGTTGGTTTACGTCTTAAGCAACTTTTGGGGTTATTTTATGCCGAAGTCAGGTAAACAGTTATAGTCTCAAGTAAAAATTATTACGTTCTGGTTAGTGAATGCTTCTAATATTAAATAAAAGACAAACCACGATATGAGAGGAAATAGAGATATATTCCCAGGAAAAAGTATATACAATAGAGAGACTATTAGTAGACAAGAACATAGGATGAGTGAATACAGAATAAAGATATAGTCCAACGATAGTATTGACTTCCGTTATTACGGTAGCAAGTTAGGTGATCTAGTGCAATCTCCAGTCTCCAACACTCTAATACTGTTCCTATAAGAAGCTGCTCTTCACCTTTTAGTCTGCCCTGGTATTAGTAGCTACTGCTATATACGGCAGATGGACTAGTTCATTGTGTGGAGAAAGGTAGGTGATACCCAGCATATATAGAGTACAAAAACGCTTCTTTACAATAAATTCAAACAAATAAATAATTATCTCCATTAAATCTATTTGACCCATAACTGATACAATTAAACTAAATCAGAGTGAAGCTAGGAGTAATGACAACAAAGCGACGACTCCAAACATCCAAAGATTCAATATCTCGGCACCGGATGGAGCTTATTGTGATATCCAAGACAACGCCATTTTTGAAGGAACATACTCCATCGCAAAAGAGGTAATCGGGTAATCTAGGCCGTGTCGTCAGGGTGGCAGTACTTATGAGGGTAACCATGAATAAACAGTAAGTTCTGGAAGGAACCTGGTGCCTGTCAGCCAGTCCAAGCAAAGCTTAGTATATTTTAATGATATGATATGCGCATAGACATATGTATTTTAATCTTGCATAGAGCTATATCTTTATTCCACTAACTGAGGAGAAATTCATTACAAATGCTTTCCGAAAATTGCTTGCTAAGCTGCACCATGATAATAAAAGAAAAGAAAATGAGGATTCGAGAGAGATAAATTCCTTTTAGTTACAAAAATTCTTCATTCCGCATATGACTGCACAGACAGGGTGAAAACATTTCTCTTTTACTGATCTATGGTCAATATCAAAAGAAGGAAATGAAACAGCAGTCTCGTCTCAAGAGAGACCAGAGACACCGTCATAATTAGAAAAAAAAAAGATTTTGCGCTTGACGAGACTTTCACTTGACGCCTGCATGTCTGTCACAGAGATCAAATGTAAACCATGTTTGAAATTGTTTTTCTTTATTGCTAAGAGCCTTATTTCTATTGAAGGTTGTTTTTCGTCCTCTTTTCTTTTGTTATTGAAATTATTACCTGATTATATATGTAATATCTCTTGCTAGCTTCTATCATGCAGATGAGCAATAAATTCCATAGTTTTAAGTTCTTTTCTCAGTTCTCACACAGATAATAATATGACTAAACATTTTGTTGGCAGAGCAATATATCTGTTGTTTTCTTTTCTTTAGTAACTCAATGTAAGGCATTTCCCTACTAGCTGCTTCTTGACGCATTCAATGTTAATGTATTGAAACAGGGTATCCACATGACCACTTTTATAAAAGTCTGTAGAGTAGAATAGTGTAAAAGTTGTTTTGCGAAATATAATTAAAAGTGAGTGTTTTGTAGGGTCCATGCTATGGCATTATGACAAATCATTTATATTTAGTATATAAGTGTTATGGGACTATTACCAACCCATTCATGGGCTCTTCCAAATTCTATATTAATCGAGAGCCAAGAACTCGCGAAAAGATTAGCAACACTAACGATAATTGACTGACAAGTAAGCCAAGCTTATGTCATCACCTTTCTCTGTATCTTGCCACTTTAATATATCCTTAAACTTATGCCGTGTTCCGAGTTGTCTTTTCATGCTCACATCCTGTGTCCACATCAAATGGATAACGAGGATTCGAGATTAATTACTCACGCAAAAAATCCCAGGTCATAACACACATTAACTGGCGAAAGAGGATTCGAGATTACGTACTCACGCAAAAAATCCCTGGTGATCCACACATCAACTGGCGAACGAGGATTCAATATTACGTACTCACGCCAAAAAACCCAGTAAATTAATATATCAATTGGCCTACGAGGATTCGAAATCACGTTCTCACGCAAAATATCCAAATTGATTCGTACATCAACCAACGAACGGAGATTCGAAATTACGTACTCACGCAAATATCCAAGTTGATTCATTCGTCACTTGGCGAACGAAAATTCGAGATTACGTACTCACGCAAAAATTCCAAGTGGATTTATAAATCAACTGGCAAACGAGGATACGAGATAAAATTCACACGCAAAAAAATTAAAGTTGATTCATCAATTGGGCAAGAGGATTCGAAATTACATACACAAAAAAGTCTAAGCTGAATCAAACACCAACTGGTGAACGAGGATTCGAGATTACGTAATCACGCAAAATATCCAAATTCATTCATGCATCAACCGGCAAACGATGATTCGAGATTACGTACGCACACAAAAAATCCCAGTTGATCCACAAATCAAGCAGTGAACGAGGATTCGAGATTATGTAATCACGCAAAATATCCAAATTCGTTCATGCATCAACCGGCAAACGATGATTCGAGATTACGTACGCACACAAAAAATCCCAGTTGATCCACAAATCAAGCAGCGAACGAGGATTCGAGATTACGTACGCACACAAAAAATCCCAGTTGATCCACAAATCAACCGGCAAACGATGATTCGAGATTACGTACGCAAGCAAAAAATCCCAGTTGATCCACAAATCAAGCAGTGAACGAGGATTCGAGATTACGTAATCACGCAAAATATCCAAATTCATTCATGCATCAACTGGGAAACGATGATTCGAGATTACGTACGCAAGCAAAAAATCCGCAGTTGATCCACAAATCAAGCAGTGAACGAGGATTCGAGATTACGTACGCACACAAAATATCCCAGTTGATCCACAAATCAACCGGCAAACGATGATTCGAGATTACGTACGCAAGCAAAAAATCCCAGTTGATCCACAAATCAAGCAGTGAACGAGGATTCGAGATTACGTAATCACGCAAAATATCCAAATTCATTCATGCATCAACTGGCAAACGATGATTCGAGATTACGTACGCAAGCAAAAAATCCCAGTTGAACCACAAATCAAGCAGTGAACGAGGATTCGAGATTACGTAATCACACAAAAAATCCCAGTTGATCCACAAATCAACCGGCAAACGATGATTCGAGATTACGTACGCAAGCAAAAAATCCCAGTTGATCCACAAATCAAGCAGTGAACGAGGATTCGAGATTACGTAATCACGCAAAATATCCAAATTCATTCATGCATCAACTGGCAAACGATGATTCGAGATTACGTACGCAAGCAAAAAATCCCAGTTGATCCACAAATCAAGCAGTGAACGAGGATTCGAGATTACGTAATCACGCAAAATATCCAAATTCATTCATGCATCAACTGGCAAACGATGATTCGAGATTACGTACGCAAGCAAAAAATCCCAGTTGATCCACAAATCAAGCAGTGAACGAGGATTCGAGATTACGTAATCACGCAAAATATCCAAATTCATTCATGCATCAACTGGCAAACGATGATTCGAGATTACGTACGCAAGCAAAAAATCCCAGTTGATCCACAAATCAAGCGGCGAACGAGGATTCGAGATTACGTACTCACGCAAAAAATCCAAGTTGATTCACAGATCAATTGGCGAAAGAGGAATCGATATTACGTAATCATGCGAAAAATTCAAGTTGACCCACACATCAACTGGCGAACAAGAATTCGACATTACGAATTTACGCAGAATATCCAAGTTGATTCATCCATCATGTGTTGAACGAGGATTCGATATTACGTACTCACGCCTAAAATCACAGTTTATTAATACATCAATTGGCGAACGAGTATTCGAGTTCACGTTCTCACGAAAAATATCCAAATTTATTCGTAATAGAACCGGCGAACGAGGATTGGAGATTACGTACTCACGCAAAAATCTAAGTTGATCGACACATCTACTGGCGAACGAGGATTAAAGATTACATACTCACGCCAAAAAATCCAAGAAGTTTCATTCATCAACTGGCGAACGAAAAATTCGAGATTACCTACTCACGCAGAATATCCAAGTTGATTCATTCATCAACAGGCGGACGAAAAATTCGAGATTACCTACTCACGCAAAAAATCCAAATTGATGTTTATATCAAATGGCCAATGAGGATTCGAAGTAACGTATTCACGCAAAAAGTCCAAGTTGATTCACACTTCAACTGGCGAACAAAGGATTCGAGATTACGTATTCACGCAAAAATCAAAGTTGATTCTTACATCATCTGGTGAACGAGGTTTAGATATTACGTACTTACGCCAAAAATCCCAGTTAATTAATACATCAATTGGTGAACGTGGTTTCGAGATTACGTTCTCACGCCAAATAGCCAAATTCATTTGTACATTAACCGGCGAACGAGGATTGGAGATTACATACTCACGCAAAAATCCAAGTTGATCCACACGTCAACTGGCCAAAAAATTCAAGTCGATTCATTTATCAAATTCGAGATTACGTAATCTCGCAAAAAATCCAAGTTGACCCAAACATCAAGTGAAGAACGAGGATTCGAGTTTACTCATTCACGCAAAAATCCAAGTTGAATCTTACATCATCTGTTTAAAATGTATTCAATATCACGAACTTACGCAGAAATCCCAGTTAATTAATACGACGATTAATTGACGATCGAAGAATCGAGATCACGTACTCCCGCAAAATATCCAAATTGTTTCGTACATCAACAGGCGAACGAGGATTCGAAATTACATACGAAAAATCCAAGTTGATTCATACATCAACTGGTGAACGGGGATTTGAGATTACGTACTCATGCAAAAAATCCTAGTTGATCCGCATATCAACTGGAGAACGAGGATTCGAGATTACATACTCACGCAAAAATCCCAGTTGATCCACACATCAATTGGTGAATGAAGATTCGAGATTACATTCTCACGCAAAAAATCCCAGTTAAATAATATATCAATTGCTCAACGAGGATTCGAGATCCCATATTCACGCAAAAAATCCAAGTTGATACATACATTAACTGGTGAGCGAAGATTCGCGATTACGTACTCATGCAAAAATTCCCAGTTGATCCCCACATCAATTGGCGAACGAGGATTCGTGATTACGTACTCATGCAAAAATTCCAAGTTGATTCATACATCATATGGCAAACGAGGATTCAATGATACGTACTCACGCAAGAAATCCCAGTTGATTAATACATCAATTGGTGAACGAGGATTCGAGATCAAGTACTCACTAAAAAAGTTAAAGTTGATCCACCCATCAACTGACGAACTAGGATTGAGATTACATACTCGCGCAAAAGAATTCAACTTGACTGATTCATCACCTGACGAACGAGAATTCAAGATTACGCACTCACGCAAAAGATCCCAACACGCGAACGAGGATTCGAGATTACATTCTCACAAAAAAATCCTAATTCATTCAAACATCAACTGGCGAACGAGGATTCGTGGTAATGTACTCACTCAAAAATCCAAATTGATTCATACATCATCTGGTGAACGAGGATTCGATATTAAATGCCCACCCAAAAAATCCCACTTAATTAATACATCAACCGGTGAACGATGATTCGAGATTACGTACTCACGCAAAAAATTCTAGTTGATCAACACATCCACTGGCAAACAAGGATACGGGATCAAGTAATCTAGCAGAAAATCTAAATTGAATCGAACATCAACTTGCCAACAAGGATTAGAAGTAACGTAATCACGCAAAAAATCAAAGTGGATTCATACTTCAATTGCCGAACAAATTATTCGAGATTACGTAATTACGCAAAAAATCCAAGTTGATCCACACATCAACTGGGGAACGAGGATTCGAGATTACGTATTCAAGCAAAAATCCAAGTTGATTCATAAATTATCTGTTGAACGAAGATTCGATATCACCTACCTATGCAGAAATCCCAGTTAACTAAAACATCAATCGGCGAACGAGGATTCGAGATCACGTCGGAAAAAATCCAAATTGATTCGTACATCAACTGGCGATCGAGATTTCGAGATTACATACTGACGCAAAAAAAAAATCAATTTGATTCATTAATCAACTGGCGAACAAGAATTTGAGATTACGAAAATTTTGCGTTGATTCGTAGATCAACAGGTGAATAAAGATTCAAGATTATATTTTCACGCAAAAACACCAAGTTGATTTATACATCTATTGCCGAACGAGGATTCAAGATCACGTATTCACGCAAAAAATTCAAGTCACTACATGCACAAACTGGTGAACGAAGATTCGATATTATGTACTCACTAAAAAAATCCCGGTAAATTCACACATCAATTAGCGAACGAGGATTCGAGATCACGTATTCACGCAAAAAATTCATGTTGCTTCATACATCAACACGTAAACTAGGATTCGAGATGACATACAAACGCAAAAAATCCAAATTCATTCATACGTAAACTGTTGAGCGAGGATTCGAGATTTACATACTCATGAAAAAAATCCAAGTTGATCCACACATCCACTTGTGAACAAGGATTCGAGATCAAGTACTCACGCCAAAAATCTAAATTAATTCGTCTATACACTGGCGACGAGGATTCGAGGTTATGTGCTCACGCCAAAAATCCAAGTTGATTCATACATCAACTGGCGAACGAGGATTCGTGGTTACAAACTCACGCAAAAGATCAAACTTGATTCATACATTAACTGGTAAAGGATGCTTCAAGATTACATTCTTGTGCAAAAAATCCAAGTTGATTAAGACATCTACTGGTGAACGAGGATTCGACTTTACGTACTCACGGAAAAAATACCAGTAAATCCACACATCAACTGGCGAATGAGGATTCAAGATAACATACTCATGCAAAAAAACCGTGTTGATTCATACATCAACTGATGAACGAAGATTCGAGATTACGTACTCGCACAAAAAATCCCAGTTGATCCACACATCAACTGATGAATGAAGATTCGAGATTACATTCTCACGCAAAAAATCCCTTTTATGTAATACATCAATTGCCGAACGAGGATTCAAGATCACGTATTCACACCGAAAAATCCTAGTTGATTCATACATCAACTTGCGAACGAGGATTCGAGATTACATACTCACCCAAAAACTCCAAATTTTCTCTTATATCAACTGGTGAACGGATATTCGTGATTTACATACTCTTGCAAAAAATCCAAGTTGATTCATACATTAACTGATTAACAAGGATTCGATATCTACGAATTCACGCAAAAAATCCCAGTTGATCCACACATCCACTGGCGAACGAAGATTCGAGATTAGGTACTCAAGCAAAATATTCAAGTTGATCCACACATAAAGTGGCAAATGGGGATTCGAGATTAAATAATCACGCAAAAAATCCAAGTTGACACATGCATCAACTTGCGAACGAGTATTCGAGGTTACGTACTTACGCAAAAAATCCAAGTTGAATCATATATCAACCGGCGAACGAGGATTCGAGATTACGTACTCACGCAAAAAAAAACAGTTTATCCACACATCAACCGGGAAACGAGGATTTGTGATTACGTAGTCACACAAAAAATCCAAGTTGATTCATATACCAACTGGCGAACAAGTATTAGATATTAGGTACTCACGCAAAAAAAAAAAAAAAACAAGTTGATTAATACATCCACTGGGGAACGAGGATTCGAGATTACGTTCTCACGCAAAAAAAATCCAAATTGATTCGTACATCAACTGGCGAACCAGGATTCGAGATTACGTACTCACGCAAAAAAACAAAAAAACAAGTTGACACATACATCAACTCGCGAAGGAGTATTTGACGTTACGTACTCACGTAAAAAAATCACAGTTGATCCACACATAAAATGGTGAACGAGATTCGAGATTAGGTACTCACGCAAAAAATTTAACTTGATCCACACATCAAGTGGTGAACGAGGATTCGAGATTACGCACTCACGCAAAATATCCTAGTTGATCCACCTATCAACTGGAGAACGAGAATTCGAGATAACATACTCTTTGGGTTTAAACATCAGCATCTGGAACTGGTCCTACCTTATAATCCTATCAATTCCATATTCCGTTCGAGGCAAAATGATTATTTGCGATATCAGGTCAAATCCTCGACAAAGCTGTTTCTGTTTCACTTTGTGCCAATGCCGTGGTTAAAATAAGGACAGAAATTGGTAGAACCCTAACATATTTTCAGAAAAATATACTTTTAAACCAGTTATAGCAGATTATTATTTTTTGCAGAATACTAAAAATTCAAAATGTCTATTAATAGATACCAAACTTTACAGCATTAAAACGTAATAACCAAAAATATAAAAAGTAAAGTTGCCGACTTTAGTCGAGGGTGACCCAAAGGTTCCTTTTTCAATAGCTACTACACCGAGGAGTAGGGAAGGGTGCTACATTTTGGCTGATTTGCTGCTTTTTTGACCTTTTAAGATTAGAATATTTCATCATCATCATCATCATCAAAATGTGTCAACAACATAGGTTTCCTTGACACTCATCTCCCTATGTATCTTAATCTGCCATCTCTCTTGGTAAGTTCTCTAGATCTTTCTCTGTGTCTGTACATAGCTGCTAAATGTAACCCCTTGTTGATCATAGTGCGTCCATATGTAGATGTCCATTGGATATGTGTCCTAAATTTTCCAAAGCTTTGTAAATAACAGTCATCAAGTAGCAATGACAGTAACAGCTTTAGTCACGGTGAATCCTATTAGTATAATATCTGCAACGGCGATTATCTTAAAAGTTAATTACAGATTACTTCCCCGAAGAAATTCCGAAGGGTAATAAAGTTGTTTATGTCTATGTATCTGTTTCTAACGCATATTGATACGAAAGGCACAGGAAATAACAAGTAGCCCTTTTGTGCGATAGGCAATTCTTCAATCTAGTTTATTGTTTTATCGTATCTTGAATTTATAGCTAAACTAAAATTGACCGAAAATAAAAAGACGGGACACAATTATTGTGTGTTAATTTTTTCGTGACTGACAAAACATCAAAATTTCTTTTTGCATTTCATAACAACAATGTATATTTTTATTTGTTAATTTTGATTATTTAATCTTTTTACATTTCACGATGGCAAATTCATTCATTTCGATTTGGTTCAATTCGATTATTTAACACGTGAATAAAACTTAATCTTATGGGATTCTTGAAGTTTAGTAATAATTAGTAATAATCTAATTCTTGTCATTCAATAAATTCTGTTCATATATATATATATATATATATATATATATATATATATATATATATATATATATATATATATTGCTTCTTACTATATACAATAACTTCATCGTAAAAAAATCTTTTTTTTAAATTTTCATAATAGCAAATCGTTGAATCCTATAAAATCAAAAATGGATCTTTTAATTGCAAAAAAAAAAAAAAAAAGAATAGTAATAATAATAGTAAAAAAGAAAGATTAAATTGCTAACACTTATCTTTTACTTGCACATTATTGCTAATTTATTTTTATTTAAAGGGATTATTTTTTAAAATCATTCTTAATCTGAAGGAATCTTCTTTTTTTAATTACAAACATTTTTTCTGTGTAATAAAATATCCCTTTCCTTACATACTAAACAACACAAATTTTAACTTTTCTTTTATTTGAACAATTTTCAGGGCAAACTATTTTTAAACAAAGGAAAAACTATCGGATTAAATTTGAAAAAATAGTACCTTTTGACGTTATTTAAAAATGTTACTGATTTGATTAGAACTTTAAAAATATAACAAATAATTGTTGTCTCCCTTTTTGGTTTTTATAAATATTTGAAAAACCGTTTTATTCTCTTTTTAAATGTTACTTCAGATTGATAATGGTTCAATAAAAAAGGTTCTTAAATAAACTTTTAATCCATTAGAAAAAATGTAAGTGTAAAATACTTCCATAGAAATAAATATATATTCAATTTAAGGGGAAACAATTTTAATACATAAAATTTTTAATACATAATAAGTGTGGCGTTGTTGTATTTTGAAATATTGAAGAGCATTCTGTTCAAATATGTCAAGTTATTTTTAATGTTAGTAATTTGATTGTAATAAATAATGACCATCCTTGAATCATTTTCTGATTAAAAAAGAGTTGTACATCGCTGGTATTATTTTTTTGTAATACACGAGCAACCTGGGATAGTCCAGCAAATATATAATAACATCTTAATTTGGCGCTGATTCAATCTTATAAGTAATGGCTGCTGGAGTCAGCCTTCACGTGAATATTCAGAAAAGATACGATTTATTTGTTATGATTTCCATTGTTTGAAAATCTGATAAAAATTGGTTGAATGACATATTCTAAGTCATTCTCTTCTTTAAATTTGCTTAAGTTCTGTATATGTTACATATGTTTCAATTTTGAGTTCCTTTCGGTGTGGAATTTAAAATCATAATACCGTTTATGACTTTTTCTTGTCATATGCATATGTATGTCGATCGCCTTGTTTGTGGGTCTAAGAATACGTTAGCAAAATTCCCTGCAGAAGGTTAAGATTTCCACTGAAAGGTTGTCCTAAGTATGACTCTAAGCTCTCTTTGGTGTGAGACTCAAATTCTGAGAAGTAGAACATCCCCTTTGTTCCCAATAACAAGTTCCCTCTAAACTGGATTGGGGGTAACGTTTAGGGTCCTATCTATAGGTCTGATAGATTTATCTGGAAGTTATTCGTATTAAATCAGAATACTTAAAACTGTATAACTGTGTGCAAACAAATTATTTTTTAAAAGTATGGTTAATTTAAGTATTTTAATTGTGTATGAATTACTGGAATTAGATAGGAATACTTGAACCTACACAATTATGTACATATTGTGCTCATTAGATAGAGAAAAAAGAACTCGATATCAGAACTATGGGCAAACGATTTGGGGCATGAAAAAAAACCCAAGTAGTTGATATGACGTTGAAAAAATGAACAAAAGCAAAGCATTTACGTCACTCCCACTATATAGATATTCATTTGAATGTCACGTGTAATAACACCTTATCACGTTACTATATGTCACGCTTCTAAGAGTAAATGTCACGTGTACTAACATCTTATCATATGAATTTGACTCACGCCATATAGACAGACGCTTGATTTGCCATTTTTCTCACATATATGTCTGAGGATAGCGTGAATCAAACAAAACTTATAGAGTCCATAATTTTAATTCTTTATATACTCTGCCAAAACAGCATTGGGTACGTTTTTATGCATAAACTTTTCTTATTTGCATTTTTTCTTTATATATATATATATATATATATATATATATATATATATATATATTGAAAGAAAGACAGAAAGAAAGAAGATAAAGAGAAAAGCTCAGAGACCGAGAGAGAGACAGATAAACAGACAGAAAGAGAGTGTGGGGAAAAGAGATGCAGTGTATGTATGAGATAGATAGTGAGGGGCATTCAAACAGAAATTGAGAGATTACTTTCATAGAGTTATTATGCGCGGCAAAGTTTTATTGCATGGACTGCATGATTACAGTTGTGTGAGATAGCCTTGTCACGTTGAACATTTGAAGTGATGAAACAGATGAAATGGAAAGGCAATCGTATCTCATCTCCCTTGAGACAGACCATAGAAACGGAAAAAAAGTACGTATATTCAATTCTCGCGTGACAACATGATTTTGAGCTTAGCCCCAGCAAGTCTACACTTCAAATATCAAATGGCTGCCATCTTTGAACAATTATAACGCAGTGAAGAGCATCGTTATTTCTTTTGCGTATTCACGCGCGTCGTATTCAGTAACACACACTAGAAATCATGTGACAGCAAGTTTAAAAACACCGTCGCTCTTACTAGTATTATAGCTGTTTTAGCCGGGGTGTTGTCAGTAATTTATTTTTTCTCTCAAATTACATCATCATCTTAATCCTTATCAACACTTGCTAACTGACCAGAGTTCTCTGACTCTATCTCACCACTCGTCCATATCATCAATTACTCCTGTTCGGTTTCGTTAAGTTTCGTTTAGTTTCGTTTAATGGCATATCAACAAATTTAGGTTATTTAATTCCAGATCCATTTTTATACATATAAACAGTTCTATTTCAAACAATTAAGTTTAGTAAAAGTACACAGTTCAAATTTCAAAAACAGTTATATTTCAAGTTATTCAGTCTTGTCAACAAAGTTAAATGGTTCCAAGTATCGTTATGTATCCATTCAATTAAAAATCAGTCAATTATTTACGCACAGTTGAATTTAAAAATAGTTCTATTTCAAACAATTCAGTTTAGCATAAGCTCATAGTTTAGTTCAACTTGATCCTTTGATAAGAACCTATCAGGTGCTACCACTTCGGGCAAAAGTGAACCTGGGAGTGATGGCAATAAATGGGTTATCCGCATTCCCCATAGCTCCAATATTACTGGAGCCACAGCATCAGATTGATTAGTATCATATATAGGACATTGGTTGGCAGGACGAGTCTTACTCCTCTGCAGAGATACTGTTGGTGTATTCTACAGCCCCAGCCGACTGGGCCAAGTTCTTTTTCAAATAATTCAGTTTAGCATAAGTACACATGTTAAATGTGAGAACAGTTCTATTCAAACAAATCAGTTTAGCATAAGTACACAGTTTAAATGTCATAACGGTTCTATTTCAAACAAGTTTTTAGCATAATTACACAGTTTAGTTCTATTTGACCCATATATTGGACCTTTACAGGTGCTACCACTCCGGGTTAGTGTTAACCAGTGAGCAATGGTAATAAAGGGATACTCCGCATTTCCCACAGCTTCAGGATTAATCGAGCCTCATCATCATATTGTTTAGTGTCATGTGCAGAAGACTCGTTGGCGGTAGAAGTCTTATCCCGCTGGAGAGATGCAATCGGAGTATTTTGCAGCCCCTGGCGACAGTGCATCTCTTGTTCGGTCTTCTAGACTGCATCTAGTGTCTGCCCAGAGCTGGCGTATGTAAGTCTTTGTTGGTTGGCCAAAGTTGTCACATCCATGTATAAGATTCCATAGGAGGACAACACTTCGTCCCTCCTTCTCAAGTGGAGTCCATTATGTCTTTTTTGTTGGTACTTTTTTTGGGCGATGGGAGCTAGGTGGTCATACAATTGCTTATTTTGCATAGTGTTATTTCCGGGATTCGTTCAAAACAGCACGTAGCATTCTTTGTTGTTCCCATTTACTTTTCACTCTCTGTGTTTCGTATGTTTCCATGTGATTCATCCATGCAGTTGTATTAACACAACCATAGTTTTGGAGAAATCTCGTTTTCTTTGATGTACATCAACTTTCTATATGGTTGATAAACTATCGAGATCAGTCCACACAATAAGTATTTGTTATTATCACTTTCTGTCGAGGTATGTGAATTGGTCTACAAAATTCAGAGGTTTGCCACTTAAACTGTGATAGTTCCTAATTTGAAATCACAAGCAGGCCAATGACTCCAGCTACTTGCTCCGGGCAATGCAGTAGGAATTCGGCTTGGACTAGTCTATTTGTGAGAAGCGCTAGATCATCTTCGTAGTCTGTATCTGTAATAGTTTCAGCGAGATACTGTCAGGTTCTTGCTATTTTTTAAAGTGGAATTACCATTTTCTTTTATTATATCTTCCGACGTTCAGATCTCTGATTTCAAATGAAGCTACATTTCCTGTTCCCCGACTCTCTATTCATTTTTCTATGATTCGCATCACATATTCTATATCTTTTATAGCTATCTAGCTATGTCAAAGTATTCATCAAGTTTTTTTTTCCTTTTATTCTCACTCTTTGATTTTTCGAAAATGTAAGTCTTCTAGTTGACAAATTTTCTTTTTGTTTTCTGGCGGAGATCATGCACTCCATTTTCATCACAAAATTCCGGAAAATTTTCTGAATCTCAGTCATCAGAACAGACATCTGTCGGAGAATATACAATTTGTATTGTCAAAGCTTAGTCCCTTGGACAGTTCTAAACTGTATAGCTACTGACTTCCTATTTCTAAAACCATCCGTGTTAGACGAACAAAACATGCGGGACAAAGCTGGAGAAGAAAGGATGAACGCATCAGAAACGTTCTTCAATGGACCCCAACACATGGACTTTCCAATGTTGACCGATTGGCAATATACTTATCTTCATTAGCTGTATGCAGACAAGGGATATAGTTTGGAAGATCTGCCTGGAGCGATGAATGATAGTGACGGATGGAGAAAGAGAAATATACATATATAGAGAGAGTGGTAAGGGAGTGAGAGAGTCAGGAAAAATTCATGCTGGCTGCGTGACTTGGTTGTGGTGTATCGCCTGCAGAGGATTATCCTCCATAAAAGTGTGCCCTAGGTATTTCACTAAACTTCATCTGATTGTGTGGTTGTATGTTTGGATATCTAAGGAATGAGGAGTACCTCTTCATTGTTATTACTCCTCTGTTTACTCAGAATGGCCATTCCTATTAGATTCTCATGGATGGCTCAAGTAAATCTGAGTGCAAATTATTAATATCAGATAAAAATAGCCGATATAATGTAAGCATGTGCCTTCAAGAACGTACGCAGAAAATGAATATCGATGTATAATGAACGAAATTCCCTAACCTCTAGCAATGAAATAATCCTAGACGAGTTGATATGCCATAAAAAATCAATCAATAGATTAATATGAACTAGAATAATTTCAAATGTGTGTAGATATTAAGGTCTCTAAATATAACGTGACTTTCTTATGATTTGGCTTAAATCTCCATTTCAAGATCAACCCAAATATCACATTTTGATATTGGAAGCCCCAAAATTCTAATGATTTCCCTTAAATCAAATACTGATGTTGGCACACCGGCTGTTGTGTGTAATTGATATCGCTTTTGAAATTACTGTATTTGAAGTCAATAGATTATAAGCCCTGCCAAAGAACCAAACTTGTCTAAGTTGTTGTTTTTCTTTTTCTTTTTCTTTTTAAGTAATCAGCAACAGTGGATATCGTTATTAACAAGGGAATTCTAATTGTGATTGAACGGTTTACACAATTTAAGTATTTTGAAATCTTAATTAATTAGCTGAGCAAATAGACATTTAAAAGATCCTTGTAGAAACAGACGAAAGATTTTAAAAAATGACAACGTTAATAATAGACGTGAAGTAATTTTAAAAAAAAAAACCTTTCAGATTCCTTTGCAATGATAACAGAAGAAAATAAACTGATTTAATAAGGAAGATATAGCAAATAAAACGGAAATGAGAAAAAGGTAAATCAAATACGTAAAGCATTGAAACGGACAACTATTACTACATGCCTGGTCGTTGAGGCTACATTTTTTACTTTAACTATCATCATAAAAAAATTACAGTTCACCTTTAGAAGACTGTGTGATAAAAAATAGCTTTATTGTAAACATTTGATCCTGTAAACCAGCGCTTTTTCATGTGCACGTTGGGTTTGATGGATCCAGTTTAGAGCGATTGTGTCAAATACTAATAATAAAAGGCTAAATTGATTATTTTGTCAACTATAAATGTAAATAAATGTATTTACCCAACCAGTTCGCCACGAACAGAATATGAAAAAAGTTTAATTTTTAAGCGGAGCAAATCTTGTAAAAATTCAGAGCTTTCTTTGGAGACTGGTTGCCACGCCAAAGACTAAGAAGTTAGTATGCTCTACTATTTCACCGATAGATAAATTCATGTTTTTGCAAGGGCATTAGAACGAAAGGAAATGCAAGAAGCCTAGTCCAAGATTTGAATTCGGAGCACTGATTCTTTTTTCAATGACAACAACTGTTACGTTTATCGTGCCTCCATGGACAAAGATTTATGTCCTGAGATGAAGAGTGGATGTATTTAGTGATTCAATTTTGAGAAGTTTCTGAGCTCATGTATCAAGTATCAAGAAACCAAGAAGGGTTTATTCTATATAATAAAATTTCAATCCATGGGACTAAAAAAGTTAAACTGCAATTTATAACTGATAATTGCTTTTAGGAGGTGCCCGTTGTGTAATGGTTTTCGTCGTAGAAAATGAACACGGCGACACGAGTTCAATTCCTGATTGCTTTTCACATAGCACTTGGGAAAGGTATGAATCCAATTATTCTCCCTCCAGCTATGAGAAAATAATCCGGCAGACTGAGTTCTTCAGTCTTAGTGAGGCAACTAGTCTTGGAGAAGGAAAACTCTGAATTTAAACCTGTTAAACTACGCTTAAAAATTGACCTTGTGTTATATCCTGCCCGAGCGGAGGGGTTGGTAAATAGGGTATAGGATAATTGCTTTTTTATATCAAACTTTTAAAGGGAGGAACTCAAGGTTTTCTAAACCTTCTAAAATCTTGTTCAAAATCAACCAAGGAGACTAAAGATCGAATTCATATTGCTGTTAAAAGAATTTTCTCAACTAACAAGTTAAATTTGATTACTGCTGGCTCAAAATCCATATTGGCTGCTGTAATTTTTTGCAATAAAAAGGTTTCGTGTTTGTTCAAATAATTATGAGCAGGACATTTTATAGAATAACGCTCATAAAGGCTATAAAGTATATTTGAACTAAAACACAATCTGTTTTTATTGCCTAATACTTCAGGGACCATTAGAGATTTTGATCATGAGGAGATTTAAATTAAATTACAACTTTGGCAACTCTTTCAAATTGCAAGATCATTTGTTAGTTTGGGTCTTATGGCATATCAACCTTTGTAGGTTATTTTATGCCAAATCAATTTTTATACAAATAACCAGCTCTATTTCAGACAATTCATTTTAGCATGAGTACACAGTTTAATTGTCAAAAAAATGTCTATTCCAAGCTATTCAGTTTCGTCAAACAGTTCTAATTCAACCACTTAAGTTTATTATAATCATAGTTTTTGTTTACACAGTTAAATGTCAAAACAATTGTATATTAAACAAGTCGATTTAGCGTAAGTACAGTTTAAATGTCAAAAATGGTAACATTTCAAGCAATTTAGTTTAGCATAAGTTCGCAGTTTAAATATAAGTACACAGTTTGATTGTCGAAAACATTTCTATTTCAAGCTATTCAGTTTAGTCAAAAATTTCTAATCTAAACAATTTAGTCTAGCGGAAGTTTGCAGTTTAGTTCTATTTAACCCATCGATGGAGCCCTATTAAGTGCCATCAATCTGGGTAAGAGTGGTCCTCGGAGCAATATCAATAAACGGGTGCGCTTCATTCTCCAAAGCTCCAGCATTAGTAGAACCTCATCATCAGATTGTTTAAAGTCATCTCCAGGACACTCGTTGAGGAGGGTTCTTACCTCTCTGCAGAGGTGCAGTCGATGTATTCTACAGTCTCAGCCGACTAGGCAAAAAACAAGATGATTTTTCATTTTCAATATCCTTGAGTGTTAATTTTTTCTTAAATAATTTTATTCTATGAAGAACATTTGATCAAATTTACCATACCAGAGAAACCTGACTAAATCTTGTTAAGTTTTACGTCATACTGACGTATTAAACTTAAGAAAAAACAACCAATGAGAAGGAAATTGTTTATTTATTCAACTAATGTTCAACATGTGTACAGAGCATATTCATATATACGTTGCCCCACAAGTTTTGTTAATATATCTATTTGAGTCTTTAATGAATAGTAACTACTCAATTCCACGATCAATTTTGAACAAATCCTGGTAGTATCACCCTAAAAAGAACAACTGTACGGCTACCGACCACCTATCTCAAAAAATATCCAAGACGAACAAAAGAAGCAGGACACTGTTGGAGAAACAGGAATAAAGTTCTCGGTAACGTTCTTCAATCGACCCCAACACAAGTACGTGCCAGTGTTGGCCGACCAGCAAGAACTTATCTACATCAGCTCTGTGCGGACACAAGATATAGTTTAGTGGACCTGCCAGGAGCGATGGAAGGTAGAGACGGATGGAGAGAAAGAATCATGGAAATCAATGTTGGCAGCGTGACTTGATGATGATGATAATTGATTCTTTAATTCTTGTATAAGGCACATGTATTGTTGGATTTATTTTGTTTCTCTTTTTAACTGTCTTTCCTTCAGAACGTAATAACCAAAGGGACTGACCGATTTTGGTCTTTAAAGTGTCATTGTAAAAATTCTTTAATAAACAATTTATATACAAATACAATAGCATTTATGAACTAATACAATAGCAATATAATACAGAATGATATTAAACAACACATAAACCATTACAAAGATGTTCTAAATATAGAATTTTAAAAAAAGTATTCAATTACATAATCTAAATATCGTCAATAAAACGTACAAGTTTGGAAAACCCTAAATGAAAAAAAAATATTTTGTTTGATACAATGAATTCTAAAATACTTAAACTACCTCTGAAATACAATCGTCACCTCTTCTTTTAATCAACAATTTCAAATATTCTGTTTGACCTTTTTCAATAAATCTAAGTGTAAAATAAAGACGTACAAATGAACGGGGCTAACCTACGCATACTCATCAGACCTCAAGACACATGACCATTTGTCCTCGAGGTTACTACAGTAGAGAAATAATATGATAAATACAATATATAATTAGTTTTAGTGCGGCTATGATTCACCATATAGAGAGGACATATACTACACTCTAATACTTATCTTTTGGTAATTTTGATTTTCTAAAATTCTAAATAACTTTTTTCTTTTAAAGACATATCAACTACCTATGGTTTCTTAAATGTCCAACTTTGGTTATTTTCTTAATTCATTATAACAATAATAATAGTCCATATTTCCAATTTCTCATTTGAATTATTTTTTAATCCCGTCTTTGAAATAAGGATTTGTTTATCATAAAGTATTCTTGTGTAACATATTGACCCTCGTCCGAGCAATCAATCAAGAGATACACCTGTGTAAATAAGCGGAAGAACAGCGGAAGCAAGTGTACATTAAACAACACTATAACCAGGTGACCGAGACGACTCGAGTCAGTTGGGGACAAGATGCCAGCGTGAGAATCAGCTTGCAGACTGAGGGTTTGCGGCCCTCAGTGACCCACAGTTAAGCAACCCCAGCCAAGATGAGGAAGAAGTGCTGCTATGGTCAGAAGAACATGGGGTCAATATAGCAGTCCGTCCACTATCTTCAACTCATATCACACACACACAACAACCAACTTCAACCCTTTCGAGAATAAAGAGTGAGAGATGATATTTTTATAAAGAAGTGTGTTTGTTCGTTCATTGAAGTTCGTCATTATGTTTGATTATGTTCCGCAAATATTTGTATACTCGTAGTATACAACACTTGCCCAGTCGGCTGTGACTGTAGAATACACCGACTGCTTCTCTGTGTCGTGGGTATGCCACTAAACAATTTGATGGTGTGGTTCCAGTAATGCTGGAGCTTTAGGGAATGCGGAGTACCCCTTTATTGCCATCACTCTGTCCACTCTGTCCCGGAGTGGTAGCACCTGATAAGGGTCCTATCTATGGGTTAAATAGAACTTAACTGTGCTTCCTTGATTTTTGCATTTGAACTGCGTATTTATACTCAACTGAATTCTTTAGAATATAAATGTTTTTGACATTGAAACTGTACTTACACTAAAATGAAATGTTATATCTATAATTGTTCTGACATTTGACTGTGAGTAAACAAAATTAATTGAATTATAACTGTTTGAATAAACTAAATAGTTTGAAATTAAACTGTGTACTCATGCTAGACTCAATTATTTGAAATACAACTGACAATTGGTATAAAAATGGATTTGGCGTTAAATAACCTACAAAGGTTGATATGCCACAAAACCCAAACAACCAACCAACCAACCAACCAACCAACCAACCAACATAAAACATTCCTATCTAAGACAAATAATTTGCATGCAATTGGTTCAAAATAATTAATAATAATCTTTAGTAAATAAATATAGCTTCAAGTATTCTTTATAAAAATAATTTTAATATTATTATATGGTATCAAGAAATTCTATATGATTCAAATACATTATTAAACAGATTTATTTGACGCCTAGAAAAAAACCTACAAGTACCAAGACTCTTATATTTGGCATTGCCTACATAATAAAATCTCAACTACATGGGTGGGTTAATGTTTATTAACTAAGTGATACTCGTGGGTCTCCCGGTGTAAATTGCCTCTCAGATCATTATTAATTACTCTTGTCTAATTTCATTTAGTATGATTTTTCTTTTCAGCTCCAATGTCAGTTTGATTTGAAAACACGTAAAAAACCGTGAGTAAATGTGATTAAAGAAATTTTGGAAGTTGATTCGTCTGCAGCTAAAATTGAAAAAAACATTATTTTCGTAAAAAAAAGTAATACACATGTAAATCTCTCCTGGCATATTTTGCTTCTCTCCCACATATTTCTCTTCTTTCTTTCTTTCTTTCTTTTCGAATGTGCTCGCATAGATACGTATGCATTCACACACACACACACACACACACACACACACATATATATATATATATATATATATATATATATATATATATATTTACTTATATATACTATTTACTTATTTCTGATGGAGGGACGGAGAAAAGATGGATTCATGCCTTTCCCCAAAGCATAAACACGAAGTGAACCACGAACAACTTCTTCCAGAAATTGAGTCACCGAATTGATTCACTACGATAACCGTTAAGCCACCAGCGTCTATACACAAACACAAATACACACACACACATACACATGCATACACACACACGTATTAGAGTAAACATATGCGTACATATATTCGTTTACACTATATATATATATATATATATATATATAAATTAGTGTAAAGGTTTTGGGGCAAGAAAATTAATAGAATGTTTAAAATATTTTTAGTTTGCTCGAATGCTGATTAAATACTAAATTCCATGACACTGAGTTTCACGTACATTAGGATGCTCGATCGACATTCATATCAGAATCATGTGATGTTGCTGATCTAATTTTTCTAATTTTGAGGCAGTTTGTATTTGGACGTAATCGAGTAAAGGAAGAGATGTAAAAGAAAAAGTTGAAAATAATGCTATATCCTGTCTCTGTCAGTCTCTCTCTCTCTCTTTCTCTCTCTCTCTCAATCATATTCTCTTTCTCTCTCTCTCTCTCTCTCTCTCTCTCTCTCTCTCTTTCTCTCTCACACACTCATTCTGTATCTCTTACTCTTACTCACTCTCCCTCTCTTTCTATATATATAGACACACACACACACACACACACACATATATATATATATATATAATCATCATGTCGTGCCGCTAGAACGAATATTCCAGACCCTCTCTCGCCACTTCTTCATATCGTTCATCACCTCCGGCAGGTCTTCAGAGATGCATCCCGTATCCTCACATAGCAGCTGAATGTATGTTCGAGCTGGTCATCCTGCTTTTGCTCGGCCATATGTGGGGGTCCATAGAAGTACATCCCTTATGAGCTCGTCCCTGCTTCTCCAGCAGTGTCCTGCATTTCTGGTTCATCTAACTTGGATAGTTTTAGTGATAGGCGGCAGGTGGCCGTATAGTTGGTGTCTTGTGGGCTGTTGCCGCCAGGACTTGTTCAGTATTGCTCGCAACATTCTTGTGTAATTGCCGTCTAGCTTCTTCTCCAGCCGTTTTGTTAGCGTCCAAGTAGTGCATCGACACGACTCCTGCCTGGAGGAAACTTCGTTTCATTTCTTCGGTCAGGTCTGATTTCCATGGAAAATATTGTTCTGCAACCTCAGGTTTCATGGAGTTTATAACAACATTCATCCGGCATTTCAGAAGATGGAATGAATTTGAACATCGAAAATGCGACAAAATGCAAACAAAAATTGAAAATGCAACAAAATACAGACAAAAAGCCGTTAAGATTTCGTTTGTGTGTGGTTGTAAGTGTGTGAGTGTATATGGGCGTGGGTGTACGTGTTCACGTGTGGATGCATGTTTTTAAGTTAAGTCAGGCCAGGAACGTAAAGCGTTGGTTATAGCGGTAATGGGTTACGAATGGGTATATTTTTGTTGCAATATATTCTTTGGTTGACAGTGGATGTGGGACAAAATATTATCGCTGCAAATTGAGGGGAATGAGTGAGAATTTGATTTGTAAACGTGTATGGTGAGCAAGAATTACAATGGGTATAAGTAAGGTTATCTTGTGTTATAAATATGTCGGTGTAATTTATACGGAGGGGATTGTATAATGATAATAATAATGATAATATTAATAATTATAATAACTAAATGGGATATAGCGTAAGTTTTATATACTATATATCTCAAAGGTGGTATGTATGCAATAAAATAATAAAGGGGTAAATAATAGTAAGTGAATTTTATCACATTTTCGATTTTTGTCTGTATTTTGTCACATTTTCGATTTTCAATTTCCTTCCATCTTCTTAATTGCCTGATGAATGTTGTTATAAACTTCATGAAACCTTAGGTTGCAGAACAATATTTTCCATGGATTAAATACATATATAATATATATTTATTCATTATCATTATTATCATAATAGCTCTATCATAGATATTGAGCACTCTCCATATTATATTGCACTTGATTTGACACATCACCACATAGTGATTTACTGTCGACCAACACTCTCATAATATATATATATATATATATATATATATATATATATATATATATATATATATATCGTGCCATTTATTATCAGATAATTTACAAATCTAAAAACAGAATTTCATGTTTAACATATACCATAAACTTTTAAGGCTTAACTCAGCTATTTAAAAAAAAAAGATCTAGTTCAAGAGCGAGATTCCACTGTGGTAATATTTACTTTGAAATTTGCTGCTGGATTGAAATACGTGAGTTATGCCGTTCATATCAAAGTCATGTAACTTAAAAGGAGTATAAAAATATACAGAAGTTCAATTGAATAAGCCGGATGTGTGGATTACCAGGTCGTCTCACGGTTTTAGCCGTACAACTCCGAGTCGTGACTTTTCTTTTTTACCTGCGTTTTACATGTTTTATAATTGATAATATATTGTTATATTGTTCTACATTTTTGTGTATTGTGAACTGTCAAAATTTTACTAATAAAAGGTTCTTTTCATGCTAAATTTTAAATATCAAATATATCCTGATATTAATATTGACTGTCATGAGGAAACTGTTTAAATAAAAAGCTTAAAAATAATTTGACAAAAAACTGGAAAAAAAGATAAGTTTATAGTACCAGCTATTCTTGCAGATTATTGACCTGAATATATAAGAAAAAAACTATATATGTAACACCAAATTATTCAAATTAAATCTAGGATGAAAGTCCTGCCATTTTCTTGACTATGTTGCTCCAAACAGATTATAATGAAGTCTGAATGGCTTTAGAATACATAACTACGAATGTAGAATGAGATCATAATCCAGTTAAATCAACATTTTCAATTAACAAGCAACGACTTCGTCAGAGACTCAAAATTCGTTATAATCAAGATGGTTTTAATATATTTAATAATATTAGAACAACAGGATAAACCCCTGAAGACAGGTGCACGTTATCGATAGAAAACTGATTTAACCATCCAAAAATCATCACACGATAATCTTTGATAAACATTGATATCTAGAAAATTTTATTGATTTTGTGTTTCTTATCGTCTAATAAGACTTTTTAACTTTGGTTTCATTTTTTTACGAATTGTCCAAAATGTTATTCTCAATCGATTTCTACGAGCATTTCCAGGTGCGTAATTACGATATCCTTTTCTTTAGAAAACAGTGAAACATTTGTTATTCTTTAGAATATTACAGGATGGGTGTCCTCGTGGTGTAATGGTTAAAGCAATGGAATCGTAGTGAGTTCGTACTCTAGTTGCGATATTACGTTCACTTTCGGGAAAATACCCTTGGGAAAGGTATGAACCCTTTTATCCTCCCAGCTATAGGTTAAATAGTACAACTACTGTTCTTCTATGAGAATAGCTTTGGCATTAAATAACCTACTAAGGTTGATACACCATTAAATAAAGAAACCGAACCACTTAAAATACTACGGTGAGTTAAATGTTTTGCAATATGTTGGTACGTCCTGGCTTTCGGCGCGAATATTACATGATCGAATCTATTCTAGTAGTTATACACTCCCGTTGGTAGTAACGTGCCAGTTGCTGCGCTGATATGTTGTGTGGTGCTCCACACCGTGCGTGAT
This sequence comes from Sepioteuthis lessoniana, assembly GCA_963585895.1. Lineage (NCBI taxonomy): Eukaryota > Metazoa > Mollusca > Cephalopoda > Myopsida > Loliginidae > Sepioteuthis > Sepioteuthis lessoniana. The sequence continues at coordinate 1,124,790 of OY757921.1, read as the reverse complement.
TCGAAAGCCGCACAGGTCAATGTGCAACATAGTCTAATTGGGGAACTCCTGCTGTACGAATTTGAATTGGGACATTACTCCGAGGAAGGAAGGAAAATCATTTGTTATGGGAAAGATGAAAGTGCAGTTGATCAAAGTAAAGTAAGCAGATGGTTGAAGAAATATTGCCCGGCTTGCAAGAATTTCCCTCATCAAGCACGGTCAAGTAGGCCAAAAAGTGTGGAATCTAAGACCATGTTCCAAGACATAGAGGCAAATCCAGCTAGTTGCAATCAAATATTAAACGAGCTCAAACATTCTTTTTTCTATCTTTCAAAAATCCTTTTTTTAATTAATCAAGGAAATTAAAAAGTGGAACTCGCATTATTATTTAGAAGAATTTCCAAATGAGAAAGTGAATTCAAAATTGTCGGCTCAAAATTCTAATCGGTCTCATTTCAGTTGTCATAGTTTGAGCGCTTTGGTCATTAGACTCTCTTTTTTTCCCGGTATCAGTGATATTTGATTAACTTTTGGAAATTTTCATCGAAACCCTTTGATTAGTTCTTAGAAGGGAACTTTTTCTGAAGCTGTCGTTAATGCTTAAAGGATATCTCATATCAATTAATTTTTTTCTGCTTATTCCTCTGTATTAGTTTCTTGTTCTGCGGCAACAGATATAGGAAGCACAACAACACCTCGGGATATAACAAGATTTTACCTATAAAGCACTATTTTTCTAGATAGTCACCATCATTGGCTATGCCTTTTCGGCTGCAATGAACAAGAGATTGCCTAATGCCATTTTAAGAGTATTTATCTGAAAATAATACCTCTTATTTAACAGTGTCTTTCTAAATCAGAGGTAATTTTTAGTTGAAAAGAAGCAGGGATGGAACTGATATGAGCTGAAAATAAGTCATTTGTGCTTGACATGAAAATCCAAGTTAATCATTGAATTTCTTCCTGCATAAACTCATCCTTTTTTTAAATTTTCAGGAGTTGCTTAAAAGTGGATATGAGCACAGTTAGGTGGTGGGTAATACGTTCCAGCAGTGGCAAAAACCGGGAGGAAACAAATAATGTTCAATACTTGCGTTATAAAATGATGAGTGTTTTGATCAGCATAACTGCCGGAATCAGGTAATATATGTATTTACCAACTCCTACACACGAGCAGGATCTGATACAATGTCAGTTTTAAAAAGATTACTATTTTAAATCCAGATTTTTCTTTCTCCTAGACTGTTTGCAATTGAAACGTTTAGTACCTTGTCTTTCCTATTATTTAACTATAGCTGGAGGGAAAATAATTGGATGCTCATCTTTCCAAGGGTATTATGGAAAAACTGGGTTCATCAGCCTTGGTGGGGAAACTAGTCTAGGAGAAGGAAAACTCTGAATTCAAACCTGTCAAACTCCGCTTAAAAATTAACCTTGTGTCATATCCTGCCCGAGTGGGGGGCTTGCTAAATACGATTATGGAAAAAAATCAGACAGCCGAGCTTAGGATTTGAACCGACGATGATCATTACAATACGGCGTCTCCTCCTTCTGGCAATATATATTACTCTGCTTATTTTATATGTTACTATATTATTATACGTCAAAAGAAAATTGGAAGAATTTCTGAGGTCAGATATCTAAACAAAGATAGATTAGAGTCTAATTCATTGTATAACCAAATTTTCAGGGAGATGTTCGTGATATAATGGTGACCATGATAAGAAATGGAATCTGTGAGCCGAGTTCAAAACCTAGATGAGACTGTTAGCATTCCACTTTGCAAATTCCCTTGGGGAAAGGTATGCATGCAACTATTATCTTTCCAGCTATGGTTAAATAGTTGGGCAGACTGAGTTTTTTAGCCTTGCTATAGCAACCAGTACAGAAGAAGAAAAACTGAAATAAAACTTATTAAACTCTTCTTAAAAATTGACCTTGTGTCACAACCTGCCCATGCAGTAAATACGAGGGTCATTAAATTAGTTTCCAGACTTTTTTTATCGTATGGGCACTTTTATTGATAGTACACACATGAAACTCAAGTTCCCTTCGAAGTAATCTTCTCCGGCTGCAATGCACTTGTTGTACCGTTCCAACAAATTCTGGAAGGCCTCATGGAAGTCTTCTTGTGTAAGCGTGTCAATGACCTTCGTCACAGCCTCTTTCATCTCCTCAGTTGTCTCATAACGACAGCCTGTGAGCTTAGGGAATAAGCAAAAGTCACAGGGAGCATGGTCTGGACTATAGGGAGGATGAGAAACTGTCTTGGTCAAATAGTCTATGACAAGGATGGAGTTGTAGACTGGTGTATTGTCCTGCTGGAAATGCCACTGACCCGATTTGAAGAGTGTTGGCCTCTTCCGACGGAATCTCGATTCATGCAAGATCCTCCAAAAGCAATCTGAAGAATTCCATACGTTTCTGTGGTATTTTTTCCAAATTTAAAACAGAACTTTTATTGCATATCGTAATTCTAAAGGGTCCTCACTTCCAGATTGCATTTTTGAAATTCACCTGCAGAGAAAATCAGAATTTTGTAGGGTGTATTCCAATTCTTACTGTAGCTGTTCATTTGAAGCTGAAATCATAAAAATTGGTCAGTTATCTCATAAGATGTATAGCAATAACATACTGAATTATCAAGAGTCTACGATAATTTTAAAAGAATAAGTCTGGAAAAATATTGAAGGCACCTCGTAAATATACTGAAATTTTTATAATGAATCTTATTTGCAATCTTGTCTTTCGTTAATTGGTTTCTCTTTTTCTTTTTCTTTTTTTTTTGCTTAAACGCCTACAAAAGATTAAAAGATTAAATCTCTTTCTCATCTTTTTTGATAAAATCTCTTCCCTCTATATTTTTACCCTATAACTTCTTCAAATTCCTATACAATCAATTACTTTTTTAAATTTTTATACAATCAAACTGTTATGTATGCAGATTGTTTTAACGTACGGTCTTTGACATTTGAGTGCGATACAACAATGAAGTCTTTTGTTAAAAGTCTTTTCTTAAAATGGAAATAGTTCAGACGGTATAATGAGCTTTATTTTTGTTCTTATATTCTAAAAGGAGCTTTTTGGTCAAGAGATTAATTTTCTCCGATTTGTTTATCCATAAGTGCGATTGTTCGTTATTAGAAAACGTTCGACCTGAGAATCAATCAGTTTAATGATTTTTAATAGAATTCCTTCTACATTTTGATTTTTTTAAACGAAAAGCGGTATGTTAACTGTTTTCATCGGTGATATGTTTATACTGGTGAAAACCTGTGCAGAGCCTGGTACTCATTTAAAATGTGCTGATAACAGACAAATGGTGCATCACTATTCTACAGACGCTATAGAACAGCACTTCTCAGGATTTTTCAGTTGCTCATTCTTATTGACATAGTATCCTGTCGATGCTAAAGAACTCTGAATACATAATTTAATTCATAGCTAAGAGAAGGAAAGTAAAAATGAAAAGCAACCTCCTCCAATCCATTTTCTTGCGACAATAACAGTTACACCACACACACACACACTCACACTCACACACATACACACACATACACACATATTGGTATATATATATATATATATATATATATATATATATATATATATATATATATAATTTCCTTGCAACTCTTCGCCTCAAATCGAGTTTCACGTATAGGCATAATCGTGAGGCAGTAAGATTTATGAGGCTTGCTCTTTATATCAATATTCAAAATAGTTTTACCCAAAAATAAAACGTTCACCAATGAAGAATCTCAGATTTTGATAACTATGCGCAATAATCTGAGACCAGATGACATAATAAACTTTTATTTAAATGTATGCACAAACGAATTAACCCTTTGATAACTCTTTGATAACAATTTGATAAGATTCGGGAATTGTCATATGCATATTTTTTTTCCTAAGGCCTCAATTCCCATCTTCTTTATATGTTGAGGCCTTTTTTAAAACATGTCATTTAATTATCGGTGACCTCTCTGGTTCATCTCTAACTTTTTCATATATAGCTCGATAATGATGTATTGTTGCTGTATTTTCTGTTTTCATTCTTTTTTTAACGATGGCTTTATAGATTCCATTGTCTATAAGACACTTCCCAAAAAAAAGACAATTTTCTGTTTTCCTAAAATAAGATGCAACGTTATGACCGCTATTTTGTCTTTCAAATTTTTATACGGTGCTTATTGATAATTTTAAGCATAATATCGAATTCACCTGTGCAGCGTGGCTTTTCGCAAAGCCCGGACTGATTTTTCAAGAATTCTATAATCAAAAATTATTAATCCACCCAAGACTCATTATTATTGCTCAAAATATTTAAGGTTAGGTATTTTAGAATAGAGAGGCTTGATTTTGAAGGCAAAGCTCAATCAGAAAAGAAATACACAATAGGTGAGCCTTAATAAGTTGTCTAAATTTCTGAGACGAAGCTTGTTGATTTTTATCATTAAGGTTTTTCGGACTATTGTCTTCATCTTTATTGTTATTTCCACAACGTTTCGGCTGATATGTCCTCCGGCCTTCTTCAGGTGTTTGTCAAACTCGGGAACCTTCACGGAACTTCGAACTACGTCCTTTATTGAAACCACGGGGGTCGTTTGTTCTGATTCCGTTAGCCATAAACGGGTAAAAGTGTTAAGTATTCCTGTATTGTTTGAAACTGCAACCTTCAGATGATTGTCTCCTTAGAAGCTCACGGGACCAACGTCTATAACCGTTACGCCATGTGTCCTGCTGAAGAATTCAGAATGAATTTTTGGGTATTATAAACTTAATGTTCTTACTTTGGCTAGAATTACTTCTATTATGTATTATTTTTTACCTGTGCTCATATTCAGATATCTATTTTTTTTTTGTGGAAATAACAATAAAGATGAAGACAATAGTCCGAAAAACCTTAATGATAAAAAGACTTAATAAGGTTTATATGTTAAGTTTTCGTCGGCCAGATTTTACCGGGAAGGTATTATCATAAATCTTATTGCACTTAGATCTTACATCTTGCATATCACTTTTTGTTCAAAAGATACAAAACTGTTACAATGTGACAGATTCCAATAAAATATTTTGTAATACATATTACGTTAAATAACCCATGCTCATTATTCTTTGTTTAGTGCTTGGTATCGTTTAAATTTTCTTCTTGGTATTTGCTAGATTTGATCTGATATCAAATTCCTTTTATCTGGTATCTAAATCCTTTTATATACCACTTTTTGTCTTTAATCTTTTAAATTATTTATTTATCCATTCACTGTAGATGTGTAGGCCATTAAGACAAAAAAAAGGGGCAAGATTTCCGCTGACGTAAGAAGCAGCTTTTTATATATTTCTTTATACAACAGTTACACCCTTTTTTAGATTGCTTCTGTTGAAAAAATTATTTTGTATTTATGAATGATTTAGTTGGTTGGTTATTTTATTTATTGGCACATCAACCTTTGTTGGCTATTTAATGCCAAACTTTTTTAAATATATGATTTTATTTTTTATTTACTTCTTCTGTACCAATCTATTTGTAAAAATAATTTTCGTTTACTGGTTTTCTTAACGCAGTTGACCCTCAGACAGTACCCTTTAGCACCTTCAAAATTAAAAAAAGCTGAGCTGATTTGCCATAAGAGATATTTTATAGAATATGGTCAGGATTTAATTGTATATGAGCTGGATCTTGATTTGATCAGCCGATTGAGCGGATCGGGCCTCTCCGACTGTTCGACCCCGTCCAACCCAAGTCAGCATCTAAGAGAAGTGTTACAGGTCATGAGACCATTTAGTGTCCAGGTCATTGGCCACTCCGCCACTTGTATACCGTGCACAAGTACTACAGATAACCAACCACGAGCAACAGATGATCCCAGTGTGTTTTTTTTTCAAGATTGAGTAAAATATTTGTCTCTTAGATCTAAAAGAATACCTTCCCTTCCACCATTTATTTTTTACAATTTCAGCTGAGTTCAACATCAAATTATACTTCCATAACTTTTAGATCTTCCTTTGAGCATTATTTTGATATAACTTTATACTGTGTTTACTATTTTTAGGGACATTTCATAATCTGTGGTCATCTTATTGATTTTTTTTACGCCGCAGGACTTTGTAGTTTTTCTGTCAGCAAAAGATTATGAAATATTTACTTCGTTACTTTTAGTGCATGGTCAGAGTTAGTATTAATATTCATAAGTACATTACCTGGTTTTCTCAATGGTTGATATGTTGAATTGTATAATTATTAATGTGTTCAAAGTATTGCTGTATTATCAATCTATTTTACAAGTACTAGTGCTTAAAAGGTTGCCTACTTTGGCCATCATTATTATCCAGGTGTGCTAAAAGCATGGATTCCTTTAACTCATTCGTCCTTAATTCCATAATAATACCCAGCACGTCCAAATGGATGATTTGTGTGATGGAAAGTAGGTGGCCGTACAATTGCTATTTTGTAGGGTGCTGTTTCCAGGATTTATTTAAAACAGCATGCATCATCCTTGTGTATTCCCAAGCAAGTTTTTTTTTTCCAAAAGGTTTGTTAGAGTCTAGTTGGTGCTACCATACAGTATCCTGACATAGCAACTGCTTGGAAGGAGTCCCAAGGGAATGTTTTGAGAACAGGTGGTCATTTTTCTTTGTATTTTGCCAGGTATTTCGTACAAAAAAAGAACATAATACATCAAGGAAACGCAGAAGGTGAAATAACTTTGGAATTTTAAGAAAATGGAAATTTAAATCAAGTAAAGAACTTGTTGATAACTTTTAATTTTAATTTGATTGATTATAATTCATGTTTCATGATCATTAAATTCAATAGAAAAGTCTAATTTGAAAAATTTATCCTCCCCAAGAAAACAATAAAATTGGTAATTATTAAGTGAAGATTATTAAAGGTATTTTTTTTTTTTTTTTTTTTTTTTTTACAAAGAATGAACCAAATCTTTTATCTGCTTTGATAAAACTGTTACCAGTGATACCTTGGACAGAGGTTCCTTTCTCTCTTTACCCCTATACTCACTGGATAAACCAAATGTATTGGTTTTTCATTACATGCTGTCAGTGTAATGTATTGCCTCTCTGTACCACACACACACACACACACACACAAACTCTCTCTCTCTCTCTCGCTCGCTCGCTCGCCCGCTCGCTTTAAATTCTTGCTATCTAGAGAGTGAAGTATTCTCTTCATTACCATTATTGACTAATTCATACTGACTTGAAATGTTCGTTGCTATTCTGGTCAATTTATTGGTCAAATAGATCAGTTGATAATTATTTACATTCGATAGAAACAATTGATGTCATAAAACTGTAAATTATATTAAATAAAAATATCTATTTGAAAAAATACTTGTTTGATTAGGATTATTGTTGTTATTATATTGCTCTTGATGAGTTTTTCATACCAGTTTTAGGTGATTGCCTCTCACTGGAGTGTGGATGATAGCAAGTCTCCTCAAATCTCCAGGACTTTTCTCAGTATTCTCGTCGCTCTTACCAATGCTGTAGTTTGAATGGTCTCTGCTCGCCCTTCGATTTCTAACTCTTCCAGTCCATTTACCAAGTTTTAGGGATCGTTTCTGACGCACCAATAATAATAATAATAATAATAAAAATAATAATAATATCACCATTAACTTCATATTCCTCCGCTTTTTAGTTCTCATGCAACGTGGTCCGCGGGAATGGTAAAAATCAATATTCGACAGGTTCTCTTTTTAATTCTTTTTTTCATTTATTATCAGTTGGTAGGGTTTTCTGGTTGGAATTATCTGATCTCATGTTTCTCAAAATCCAAGAGAATTTTGTGTGTCCCATTCTTCAGGACGTATTCTGGTATGTGCATATACCATTTGATAGAATGATCAAATAACAATTTCATGCACAATTCCCAGTGGATCACCTTCCCTACCCAGTCGTGTCTAGTCTTGTAAAATTTTGTACAACTTTTCTGTATTTGCTTATTATATAATAAATGGTTTCGTTTCTATCACCACATAACCTACTCTTTCTATTCTGTTGCGTCTTATTTATTTTCGTTTTAACATTGTTGGTCCTTATGGCGTTATTTTGAGGTTCTATTAGAAAAGATTCAGTTTCTCTCTTACGATTTATTTTTCTTAGTTGTATTCATATCATCTCGCGTGAGATTTCGTCGGTTTGTCGCTTAAAATATCCACACAGCTGTTTATCTCCCTATTTCTAATTTTTATTCTGCTGATCATTATGCTGTCTCAGCATTTTCTGATCGCTGTACTTAGTATTTTTTGTTCTTTCTAATGTAGTTATACTGGCGAGTTTTTCACACTAGCGTTAACCTGATGGCTTTTACTGGAGTGTGGGTGCCAGCAAGTTTCTTCAAGTCTTCTGGATCTTTTTATGGCTAATGATGCAGTTAAGATGGTTTCCGCTCGTCCATTATTATCATTCTTATATATATATAATTATATAATTACTATTAGCTACCTGAAACAAGAAAATTGTGTGCAAGCAAATGGTTATTTTCTCATAGAAATAATCATTAGAAACCATACAAATATTATCATTCGTCAGGAATACTTGCAATCGTACAACTGTAGACAAATTATTTGTAATACTTGATATAAAATAGTATGGAGGTTTTAAGAAACAACTATACAAAAATGATAATATAAATATACAATGGACGCGATCCCCTAAACTATAAGCCTAAAATACACCTTTACGGGTTGAAATGCCGTTAAAAACACTTTCTTTCTTTTTTTTCCTCTCTCTTAATATATACATATATATCATCATCATCATCATCATCATGTCGTGCCGCCAGCACGGATATCCTTAACCATCTCTCGCCACTTTTCCCTATCGTTCATCGCCTCCGGCAGGTCTACTGGGTTACATCCTGTGTCCTCACATAGCTGCTGTATGTAAGTTCGGGCTGGTCGTGCTGCTTTTTCTTGGCCATATGTGGGGGTCCATAGTAGTACGTCACTTACGAGCTCGTCTTTGCTTCTCCAGCAGTGTCCGGCGTGTCTGGCTCGTCTGACCTGTATAGTTTTCGTGATAGGAGGCAGGTGGCCGTACAGTTGGCGTCTCGTGGGGTGTTGTCGCCAGGACTTGTTCAATATTGCTCTCAACATTCTTGTGTAGTTGCCGTCAAGTTTCTTCTCCAGCCGTTTGGTTAGCGTCCATGTAGTGCATCCATACAGCAGTATCGATACAACCGCTGCCTGGAAGAAACTGCGCTTCATTTCATCTCTCAGGTCTGATTTCCATATTATTGAGAGCCTATCTATAGCCGTCCATGCTTTCGTCAGCAGTGTGTCGATGTCGTTTTCTGCTGATGAGACGCTACTTCCTAGGTAGGTGAATTTGTCCACTAGCCTCAGAGAGGCTCCGTCTAGAGTGGTAATGTTGCTCGTTTGGTTGTAACACATATATTCAGTTTTGTGCGCATTGACATGGAGGCCAATGCCTGCTGCAGCTCGTTCCAAACTAAGCAGTAGCGTCTCTGCTTGATTAGTCGTATTCGCCAGTAACGCTAAGTCATCAGCGTAGTCGGCGTCTGTGATTGTTTTTGCGGGGTACCTTTTGCTTCTTTTCTTAGTCAGCTCGAAGCCATTTTCTCTGATTTTGTCGATCGAAGCTCTAAGCACGTAGTCTAGACAGATGATAAAGAGGTATGGGGCTAGCGTGTCTCCTTGTAGTACTCCTGCAACGATGTCGAAGTATTCCGTGTCTCCATCTGGTGAACGTACTTTCACTTTTGTGTTTTTGTAGAGGATCATTATTGCTGCTACGGTTTCTTTAGGTAGGCCGTATGCTAGATGGATTAGTTCCATTTTCCCTCAGTGGATGGAATCGAAGGCCTTGTTAAAGTCGACAAATAGTAATGTCGCCTTAAGGTTTTTTGCCCGGACGCCTTCAAGGATTCTACGGATGGTCAATATTTGTGAGGTTGGGGATCTATTTCTCCGGAAGCCATTTTGGTTTTTCCTAAGGATGTTGTCTATTTTGGGTTCTATGCGGTTTCGTAGTAGGGCATTGTAGATTTTGGCTGCAATGGATGTAAGTGTTATCCCTCGGTAGTTCTTGGCTAATCCGAGGTCGCCTTTTTTAGGGAAAGGAAGGATGCATCCCTTCATCCATCTTTCTATCCTATTTTGACTATAGACAGTGTTGCATTGCGCGAGCAGTATATCGTCGAATTGTCTAGTCTTCCACATTTCGGGGGGGATCTCGTCTAGCCCTGCAGCTTTCCTATTTTTAATTTTTTTAAGAACCGAGTCGAGTTCTTCTTTAGTGAAAGGCCCTAGTTTAATGTCTAATTGCTTACTGATAATTCTGGTGATCGGTTCATCCGTTATTTTCGGTGGGCTTCCTAGTAGATTTTTGAAATGCTGTTCCCACAGTTTTACTCTTTCTTGTTGGCTTGCAGCTTTCAATTTTGCTTTGGCTGTGCTCTTCCTTCTACTTACTTCGTTTATTGTTTGCCAGGCTATCCTGGATTGTCTATCTTCCACTGAGTTTCTAATCTTATCTATCTGATTTTGTATGTATTCTGCCTGTTCTTTTAGATATATTCCTGCTAATTGATATTGTGCTTTTTCTAGTTTTTGGGCATTTGTGTTTGTTGGGTTCTTCCTATAGCTTTTGGAGGCAGTTTTCACGAGTGCACGTTTTTCTCTAACCTCTGACGTTTCCCAAGGGACTCTATATTTAGTTCTAGGTTTTTTTGGGATACAGTTTGATGCCGCCTCTAGGTGTGCTTCAACAAAATTTTCATATTCGTCATTTGGGGCAACTTTCTCTTGTAGTGTTTCGAATCTGTTTCTTAATTCTAATGCATATTTGTCTCTAATGTCTCTGTTGTTAAGTAGGGCCCAGTCATAGCGCCTAGTTGCCACTGTTCGTGTGGCGTTTCTTCGTAGGCTTAGACGTATTTTGGCCGTGACTATTCGATGATCGGAGGACACACCCTCGAAAGTGGAGTATGCCTCGTAATTCATCGCACTATTTTTCCATTTTCTGTTTATAAAGAGGTAGTCTATCTGTGCTTTACTCTTGTTCGCGTATGTGTGGGTCCATAATTTTCCCTCCCTTTTTTGAAAGTTTGTATTGAGGCATGTTAATCTATTTTCTATCATGAAATCAATTAGATGTTTTCCATTCCTGTTTGACGTGTTGTGTAGGCTGTATTTGTTGTTTCTGTTTTTCCCGATTTGTGCATTCATATCTCCGCCAATGACTAGCAGGTTGTGTTTCGGAATGCTACGTACTAGGGAGGATAGCTCCTCGTAGAAGGTGACTAGTTCGGTTTCTTCGCTAACATTGGTAGGGCTGTAGCAGGAGATGATCGTTGCTTTGGGGTTGCCATTAAACGTTGCGGCCATCATCCTAGGTTGTATTCTCTCAATGCTATTAAGTGTTTTTAGCGCTCTTGGTCCTATAAGCATTCCCACCCCTCCTACCGATGCATTGACAGAGTTTTTCCATGCCGATACAGTCACCACCATCCATCCATTGCCAGTTTCGTGATATTTGATATCTTCGGTGTGAGTGTATCGATGTTCTTGTATACAGATTATGTCTATCTTATGTTCTACGGCTGATGCAGTTAGCTCTGGTAGTTGACCTATTCTATTTAGGGTTCTAACGTAAAATGTCGCTATCTGTAGTGTTTGTTTGCATTTTAGTAGTGTTTGTTTGAGCTCTGTAGCTGATTTTTCGAACACTGAGGCCAGGGCTCCAACCTCAGCAGGACGCGCCCCTTTTTTACCCGCGCGAAGAGCGATGCAGTTTGTGAATGTGGTTTGAGTATGAGTCATGGTTATCTTTCGATTGCTGTTTTTATTCTCATCTATAGAAGCCACTCTTATAGATGAGCAGCAGTAGTTCCCCGATCGGACTGACAATCCTGAGCGTTAAGCCGCAAGACTCACACGTTCAGGAAATATTAGGCATTGCGAATTCGAACACCTTCACGTACACGATGCTGCTTCCCATGTGTACGTGAAAAAAAATTTTTTTTTAATTTTTAAAAAATTTAAAAAAATTAAAAAAAGTAAAAATAAAAAAAAATTAAAAAAAAAAAAATAAATAAATAAATAAATAAATAAATGAATAAATAAATAAATCAATAAATAAAATGAAATAAAAATAAAAGTAGAAAATAAAAAATAAAAAAATAGAAATAAAAAAAAAAAATCCTTTTACCTTAAGTTTTAACTTAGTTAAAGTCCAGGACTGACGTATATTCAAAGAAATTTTGGGGTATAGTTCATCTTGTCATCCGATACAGGCCCTACCAGGGTTTTATTTTATTTATTTTTAGTGGAGGTGGAATGCTAAATTTCTAAGTTTGGCGCGGTAAATTCAAACAATTCTTAAGTTGACTCGTGATAGTTGCACCTGGTAAAACAATTTAGTCGATTAGAAATAAATCAAGATTCTTAGATTAAAATATAACAAAAATTCACCAGCAGATTTTACAAGTCATAGAAAATCCAGTGTTATTTTTAAAAAAGAAAATTGTACTAACCTCTACACAACGAGTCTTTCCTCACAATTGTTTAGTTTTTTTTTCTCTATATATCCACATATTTATGAAGCTTTACGTGTGTCAATGCGCATTATACTTAACTGATGATGCCGTAATTTCGACTCCATAGAAAATACTGTTGAAATACAGTGTAATATTTTTTTCTGTTTTGAACATGATCTACAATGTCAAGAATTAGAGATATTCTTTGTATTTCAATTTTCATGTGAATCCCGAACCTCGAAATCTCATGGATAGAATAGGTTAGCTTTATTAATTATTTATTTTACTTTTTATTGTATTCAATTCTTTTTCTTTTTCTTTTTTCATATTTTGGATACTCGAAAATGTCTTTCTGCTATCTAGGCCACTCTGACTCTGCTTAATGACTTGGTGAAAGCATAATCTTCAAGAGAAGGCAACGGAAACAGGTTTAAAGACTGGATGAGAAAAATATGAAAATGGAATATCAAGAAAAAACTGACTCTAAAAAACAAATACGAAAGATTAAAGAAAAAACAACGAAATAACGTTTGGTTGTAGTCCTTTTAGTTTTATTCAATTATTCATTCATTGATGTAAGAGTTTTATCGAGTGGTCGTGCTTTGGGCATGTCGACTCCTTTATAAAGAAAATGGCGTCCAGCGTGCGAACACGCACACGCCTGCGCATGCGTGTACCGTGATCAAATTCGGAAGTCAAGTTATCCGGTATTTTTTGCCAATTCGCTGGTAACTTTCCGTCGACTCGGTCGACTTGTGTGTCTTTGAAAAGGACAAGAAGAAAAACATGACATTTATGTGGAGAAACAAAAAAATATCTTCAGAAACATTCCGTACAACTTCCTATCTTGACCTTGTGACTTGCTGCATTTAATCTCAACTGTCTATAGAAAGTGAACACCCTAAAATTTGTTCATGCAAATATAAAAGTACAGTGTCTCATTTTCTAGTACATAAAATCATCTATACAAAAAAATAAATAAATAAATAAAGGAAAAAGAATATTGCTGAATATATGAAAAACTAAGAAAAATAGATGTAACGTAAAATAAAAAGCTAAAATTATATCTTAAAAAAGAACATTTTTAAATTAACGCTTACCTAGATGATTAAGGACAATGCACTCTTAGGAATAGATCGTGAGTGAAGAAGCTGCGAATTCTCCACAGGTGTAAATACAATATAAGTCTATTAAGTATCAAGACTGATAGTTTAATTTTCAGGTTGGTAATCCTGATTGAAAAGTAGCTAATCAATGTTGACTGTAAACTCGTGAGAAAATATTCAGTTTTTTGTCTCTCAAAATTATGCCGACCCACAAGCAGGAATTAAAATACGCTCACTGTATCCCCTGCCGAGAGGCAAGACCCACCTCGCAATACAAAAAAGGGGTGTCTTGGGTATAATACTAAATTGTATCTGGTTGTGAAGCTCCAGTTCTTAAAGTCTTAGAAGTGTGGATTAACCCGTGTTGCCAGTGTTGTCAGTCTAACGTTCCCATTGATCAGGAATTGGTATCATCTGTTTGGGTCCCATCTATTAGTCAAATAGATCTGTTTACAAATTATGTCAATTAGATAGGTATACATATCCGTGAGTAAAACCACTTTTGAACCTAGATAAAATGATAATATAAGCGTACAATATATGCAATTCCCTAATTTCTAGACATAAAATAATTGCAGACAGGTTAAAATCAATCATACAATCAGTCAGTCCTGTAGAATTAATGTTCAGAATTACATGTCCTAATCTTGACTCAAAATAAAACAAACCTCACTCATTATAAACATTGCTTTGGCCAAATAAGTCCTATTATTTCTATGGTTCTGTTTCTTTAGGATCAGTTTCTGTTTCCCAAAATCAAAACTTACCTCCGTTTTCGTAACTTGATAACTGCTGAGAATATACAAATTGTAACGAAACAGTGAAGGCAGTGTTACTTGAAGACTTGAGGGCGAGAAAATACGATTGAATATATAACAATTAGGACTGGCTAAATTTTGATTTCTGTTTAGGGGCGGATCTAATAAATATATCAAAACATGGAGAAATGACAATTTGACTTTTTTTTAAAAAGTAGATCAACATTAAGTGAAGAGGTTTAAAAAATAATTTTATTAAACTAGTGTAAGTTGATTAAAATCAGTTAAAACAAACAAACAAAAAACGTAAATGGCTATTAAACTTGCAAACAGCCGAGTCGGCTGGGGCTGTAGAATACGCCGACAGTATCTCTGCGGAGGCGTAAGATGACATCACCAAAGAGTGTCCTGGATATAACACTAAATTATCTGATGGTGAGGCTCTAGTTCTGCAAACTAATGAAAAGTTTTGAATAGAATTATTAGTGTTACATAGTATTAGTTGAAAGCATTAAACTCTCAGCAACTAAAACTTTTAGTATTCACAATAAGTGAAACCACTACCCTATACGAGAGCAAATGATTGATACTAAATAGAATTATTAGTGTTTGATAACAATACAAAGAACCATTGAACTGTATGCAAACAATATTCGAAAGAATTTAAGTGTGTACCAACAAATTAGCTGTAACTCATTTAGAAATAAAATTACAAACGAAGTATCCATATATATATATATATATATATATATATATATATATATATATATATATATATATATATATATATTTGATATGATATTGAACCAAATAAAATCAATGGACACTATAGGGCACTTCTACATCATTAAAGGTTTACACTTCGGGACGGACCAAATCTTGGTCCAGCATAGAATCTATTTTCCAATTTTATTTAAACATTTACATAACCCCAAAACCAGTGGTGGCTCGTCTATTGGCACAGTGAAATAGGACCATTCACGGCAGATAGGGGTACACATCAATTATCGGTATATTGGTTGCTTTAATTGAATTAATTAAGTAAGATAGATAGATAGATAGATAGATAGATAGATAGATTCTAAGTATGCGTAACAAAATATTGATATGATTTTTGAAATATTTTCTGAAACAGAAGACCCTCGAATCTATTTTATGAGCCGCAACTGTCCAAACCACGAATATATACCTCTGTAGAAATGTGATTGAATCTTTGAAATAATGAAGCTTTTAATTGATATCAATATTTTAATTCTGTTATTATAGTTTCCCGTAAGAATTTGATAGAAGGGAATTATTTTAAGGGTAAAGCAATAAATTTGCTTTGGGTCTACTAGAGTGAAGACATACTGCAGTGTATTATATGAAATAGCTTGCTAGCTATATACATACATACATACATACATACATACATACATACTTGAGTGAAGACTTTCGAGCTACATACATATATACATACACACATACATACTTGAGTGAATTCAGACTACTTGAGTGAAGACACACTTCAGTGTATCATATGAAATAGCTTGCCAGCTACATACATACATGCATACATACATACATCATTTTCGTAGAAATTAGAATCGGTGATGTGTTCAAATTCTGGACAAGACTATATTACTTCTTCCAAATATGCTTGGGAAAGCTACGAATTCATCTCTTCACCGCCAACCACTAACCATGGAAAAAAATGGAGAAGATTGTTTTTTAGCCTTTGTTTGGTAGACATTTCAAAAGGAAAATTATCAATCCAAAGGAGTTTTACTCCACTTAAAAAGACCTTGTGTCATGTCGAAGGGGTGGAGTAAATGCATACATATATACGTACAATGTGTGATGAAAAAGTATTCAGACGGAAGGTTTTGAATATTTTATTCTAAATTCAAAATTCTAGTTATGACATGGATCTATGGGACAGTTGATTTAATCCAATAATACAGGGTGGAGCGATAAAATTGTCGCCCTAGAAAAGACGACACGATTCCATTTTCGTTTGATGAAAACAAATTTTCTTTTTTTGTTGCAGACCATCTACTAATTGGCCAGTTGTGTACAAATGTAATTTACGAAGCTATTTGCTTCGATGCGGCACAAGGCCGAATGAATGGGGCACCCAATGAACCAGTTGTGTACAAATCCCAAGAGCAGTAGGAGCCTTCTCTCATGTCTGAAAGAGACACAGTGTTCAACGAGCGAGGTCGGAGATGCGCCGCTGTACAACTCATGCACTCTACCGAGTCAAGTTATGACAACAGGACCATTACCAGCACCCACAAAATGCAAATCCGAACGCTTCAACGCTTGAGGCACGTGCCCAAGGTGATGAAAACAAAGTTTCCGGCTACGGTTATGGCCTTTGGTGTGGTTTCAAGTGAGGGCCACATCATGTTATCTCACATCTTCAAAGTCAGCTTGAAAGTCAACACTAAAGTATACCAGGATGTGATGAAGAGTGTGGTGATCCCCTGGTGCAATCAGGTGGCCGGTGGCAGACCCTGGTGTGGCAGCAGGACTCGGCACCGACCCACATGTCCAAAGAGACCTAGGCTTGGCTTCAGAAGGAGTGCTACGACTTTGTACCCTTCTCTCACTGGCACCCCTCTTCCCCCTGACCTGAACCCGCTGGACTACTTGGTTTGGTCATACGTCGACAACATCACCAACATTACCTCCCACAAAACCAAAGCCAGCCTGATCACCGCCATCCGCCGAGCTCCCACCGGCGCTTGTGGAAAAGGCATGCTCCCAGTTCTGGATCAGTATTGAGGCGGTGATTGAGGCTGAAGGCGGCTACATTAAATAGATGTCAGCTCTACTACATAATCAAGTTACCTGAATTGATCTTTTCAATAAAAGTTTTAAAATAGAGCTGTAGTGTTGTTTTCTTTAGGATGACAAATTTATCGCTCCACCCAGCATTTACCTACTGGTCAACCCTTTTAAGACTTACATAGATAGTATGAGTTCCTAACAATAATTTATCTCTCATTCTTACTTGGATCCAAGTCACTGTGCAGTAATTCGCTATTTTTTTTATCAAAGGATAAATACCTAAAATGTAAGGACATGATGGCTACTCTAGCGGACAATGCTCCATCGTAAAGCAATGTTAAGAAATGAGGTACTGAATTCAAATGGTGTAGGGTAAGCTTTGAAGAAGGCTACTGAGAAGAAAGGCTTCACATTGCATCACAGAGGAAAATACTTACAGATTTCGTGACAGGATAATAGTCGAATAACCATATTTATCAACCCCTCCGCTCGGGGAAGATATGACACAAGGTCAATTTTTAAGCGGAGTTTAACAGGTTTGAATTCAGAGTTTTCCTTTTCCAAGACAAGTTGCCTCACCAAGGCTGAAGAACACAGTCTGTCCTACTATTTACCCATTGCTAGAGGGATAATACTTGGATTCATACTTTTCCCAAGGGTATTAGTGCTATGTGAAATGCAATCAGCCTCGTCCAGGATTTGAACTTGTGTCACCGTGTCCATTTCCTACGACGATAACCATTACACCATGGGAACCTCCATAATAATCGAAAAAATGAGAATTACACAGCCACAAGTTGGGTATCTCAAAGGAACTTATTGGCGTGATTATTAATAATCATCTTGAAATCACAAAGGTTTCATCTCTTTAGATTTAAAAACATTTTTTGTCTGATCAGAAGTGAGTGCGCAGAACATGTTAAGGAAAATTCTACCCCCGGGGGATTTTTACGGCATTTTATCTCCATGGATGAGATGTGTGTTTACAACATTCAACCAGAGACAAAACAACAATGAAAACAATGGAAATGTGCAGCTGCTCCCACTAAAGCCAAGTTATAGATGTCTGCAGGGAAACTGATGGCTTCTATTTTATGAGATGCAGAAGGAGTTCAGCCTGTCGATTACCTGGCAAATTGCCATGTCACTGGTGCCCAGAATGCAAATCTCTAGAGGTTGTTATGGGAAAAAGTCGAGGTTACGTGCTGACTGTAGCGGTGCCTTTCCACAAAAGCAATGCACTAACTCACGAATCAACTGAGGCAATTGTGTAATATAATGTACGGGCGCTGTCGTCAATCAGTGAAGGTGTTACATGACTAGCGCGTGCGGGCAGAATGACCTGCAAAGTTAGACGTGATTTAATCACAGATGTATCATCACGTGTTTAACTAGTGACATCGAACATTCGAGGATCTTCGATTTGTTCTCCGAAATCTCTATATAAGAAAACGAGTAATGAGATTTTGGCAGAGTTGAGTCGAGACCTGCATCGGGAGATGACGGTTGACTTTCACTTGTTGGCGGAGGCCTTGGGCAGGTGTTGCACGAGATGGGGGGGGGGGTGCAGAAAAAAAAGCCAGAAAAGAAAGAATGTGTATCTCTCTCCTTACGTCGAAGAACCTTTAAACTCAAAGGTTATAAAAAGTTTCGTACCTGAACTAAGAGGTCGTAAGTGTTTTCGTGTTTCGAGATTCCTATGTTCTATGTATATACGTAATGAACGTCCCCTGTACATTTCACATATTCATGTATATGGCTATGGTACAATTGCTGCCTCTATCAAAATTTGTTGATTCAAACTTGTTTAACACGCACCCTATTTATTTATCTGATTTAATCCCATTTGACTTATAATAGTTTCTTATATTGAAAACAAGTTCAGCACTCAAATTTTTGTCACTACCAATGACTTCCTGGGTGCTGTAATTTTCTATGTAGAGGACAAAGACGGTTCCTTCTATTAAGCATTAATCCACAAGCTTCAGGACCCCTGGTGAAAGGGTTTGAACTTGAAGAGGGAAATGGACCATCATAGAAATAAATATGCAATATTTTATGAAAATTATTCTACGTACTTCTAGCCACGAATTTATCTGCCGACTCTTGTCGAAATGATTCAGTCCCCGTTTGAAAAGAATGATGCTAGTTTCTATACTCTTTAAACGAAGACTTTTTCAGGAAAGAAAAGAAGGTCATCTTCTATATTTTCTGCACTTAACTCATTAAGAGTTGGGCCTATTTCCTAAACTGAAAATTCATCTCAAAGCTTAAAATGTGTGGACATGGAGAACATTAAAAGAAATACGATGATGCATAACTGAACTATATCATAAAATAAATTTCAGAGGTTATATGATCTATGGAAAATGAATTGATAGAAGACTGTTAAATGCTAACGTGAGAATATGAAGAAAATGCTAACGTGAGAATATGAAGAAAATTCCCATTAATTCATTGAACTACCAATGTGAAGATTCTTAACCGTGTGCACACCTCGTTCGTCATGGATATTCGACACAACTCTTTTACCGTGGTAATTGAAGACATGTTTTTGACATTAAAGTGATGTAAATAGTGAACGATTTTACAACACTTCGGACATCGTCTCCACTTCCAAAATCTAGTCTCCGCTGATAAACTGAAGCAAGAAAACAATGATTTTAGAAGCCGCATGGTATATTGTCACAGAGCTTGATCTCTCCTGTACTTCTAATGCACGGCTATACAGCACCACCGAGCCCATTTAAAACTAGTAAGGCTTGATAATCCGAGTTTACCATTTCAAATTATCGGACCGGTGGATCAGAAGCACCCATGGTGCTTTTTGTAAAAGTTTTTAAGAAAACCCACGCTTAATAGTGTAAAGGTGTAACCCGGATATAAGAGATATTTTCTCTGGGCCCCATCGTCCCCGATATAAGAGAGTTCGTTTTAAGTGAAAGTGTGATGTCGTAAATCGGTCAGACAGAGGTCAGTTAGAGAGAGAGTGAAGTTCAATGACCTAATCTTGACCAGTCTACTGACACGGTGTGTCCAATCTGTGTCTGTAGGAGACACCCTCTACCTTATGATTTTGCTTTGTGTTTCTAAGGGTAGGGCCGCCCGCTTTTTTGCCGACTTTGCTTGTCGTTGCATTTACTGGACAGGACTTTCACTTTATCCACTGTTCTGTTGAGTCAGAAGTTAGTCTGTTTGTTAATTTTGCCGCTGAAAACCGTTTGCTTGCGATCATTGCGATTAGTGATGCCGGCGTTGGCGTCTCAACGAAAAACTCTGAGCATTTATGATCAGTTGGAGCTCATCGACGATGTCAGAGTGAAGAAACTCAAAGTGGCTGTTGCAGCCAAAATGTACGGAATCGGTTATTGAACAGCAGCAAAAATTCTCAAGAAAGAAGACGATCTCAGATATTGCATGCAAATGAACGGAAACACTAATCGCAAACAAAAGCGCCAATCCGTGCACAAGGACTTTAACGAGGCGCATACACAATGGTTTACGCAAACATGTGCTCATGGAGCTACCGTCACCAATCACGTCATCGGGCATGGAGCAGATTTTGACGAATTTATCAGCTTCGACGACCGTACACACTTTTATGGAGAACTGACTGACACGGACATCACACGTGGTATAAAATCGGATGATAAAGATTTTGACGAAGATGATGATTCTGAAAGCGTAAGTTCTGAAGTTTCTGAAAGTGACAAACCAGTGTCAAATTCTCTCGCTGCATTGAACGTGCTTGAAATTCTGACAGCCTACTTTGAAGCAAAAAGCAGTAATCCTGATGACGTATTGAAAATGATTTATGGACTGTACGAAAGTGTTCATCGTGTTAAAAAAGAGATTTCTGTAGAATCAAAACTGACTGACTTTTTAAGAAAAAAATAATGTTTGATTGAATTATTTGTGAAAACTGATTGAAAATGGATTTTTGTCTGTGTTTTTGTGTTTTTTTTATGTCTATAACTGTTAAATAAACTAGGGTTCTGTACGTAAAAAGCGTTATATGAAGTGTTCCCATACTTACCTAAACAAAATAGACCAAACCCGGATATAAGATAATTGTCTCCAGTCCCAGCAACTCTCTTATATCCGGGTTAATATATATATATATATATATATATATATATATATATATATATATTGTTACGATATATGTTGTTACGATATATTAATATCTAGTATATATATATATATATATATATATATATTAAACAGATATAGATCTATTATCATTAATCTTTTTTGAGAGTTTTCACCCCAGCTTTATAGTTTCTCACTGGAAATTGAGTGACAGCAAGTCTCTTCAAGTCTCCAGGACTCTTCTCAGTATTCTGACCGATCTTAATAATGCTGGATAGTCTCTCTTCGTCTACTTATTTCCATGTCCTCTAGTCCCTGTACTAATACTTTGGTGATTGTACCTAGAGCGCGCCAATTACGATTGGTATCACGGTCACTTTCATGTTCCACAGTTTTGTCAGTTCCCAAGCAAAGTCCTGCATTTATATTTCTTTTCGCTTTCTTTCAGTTTTACTCTGTGGTCTAACGGTAAGGCACAGTCCACAATTCAGCAAGTTTTAGTTTGTCGTTTTTTTTTTTTGTTTTTTTTACTCTCACTAAATCGGTTTATCTGGCCGAGAATAGGTTATCCGTTTCTATGGGTGTGTCTCATTCTCCAGGAAAGTTTCTGGGTTGCGTATATACCATTTATTCATACGGTCAAATTTCAATTTCTTGCACAATTCCTAGTGGATCACCTTCCCCACTTAGTTTTGTCTAGTTTTATACTCTTCCTGTGCTAGTTTGCTGCGTTCGTATATTATGTGATTCATCGTTTCGTCTCTCTCACCACATAACCTATATTTGACATTTTGTTTCGTCTTAATTGTTTATTTTTATAGCATTGTTTTGTGATGCTATTAGAAGAGATTCAGGTTTCTCTCTGAAGGTTTCCTTTTCTTAGCCATGTCCAAGTGTTTCCGTATAAAATTTCGCTTGTTTGTCGCTTCAGATGTCCATACGGTTGTTTTTTTCTCCCATTTTTTCCGGTTATTTTTGGGGTTTTTTATGCCTGGGTTGTCTGTATTGTTTCTGGTCGCTATAGTCAGTCTTCCTCTGATTATTATTATTATTATTATTATTATTATTATTATTATTATTATTATTATTATTATTATTATTATTATTATTCACTAATTAGAGCTTTTCACATCAGCGTTAGCCGATGGTTTTTCACTGGATTCTGAGTGACAGCAAGTCTCTTCAAGTCTCCAGGACACTTCTTAGTATTCTGGCCGTTCTCAACAATGCTGTCGTTTGGATTGTCTCTATTCGTCTGCCGACTTCCAGGTCCTCTAGTCCCTTTAGCAATCCTTTAGTTACTGTTCCAAACGCACCAATTACAATTGGTATAATTTTCACCTGCATGTTCCACAGTGTTTTCAATTTTTTAGCAAGGTCGAGGTGCTTATCCCTCTTTTCACATTCTTTCAGTTTTATTCTGTGGTCAGCTGGGACAGCAAAGTCGTTTATTTTGAAAGTTCTCTTTTTTTGTTATTATTATTATTATTATTATTATTATTATTATTATTATTATTATTATTATTATACTCCTTACGGATCTCTTACATCAGGGTTTACTGGTGGACCTTCCCGGGTGTTTGAGTGATAGCAACTCCCCTCAAGCCTCAAAGACCCTTCTCCTCATTCTAACCGATCTTAGCATTTAAGTGTTCTGGATGGTCTTGATTCTTCCTTGGATGTCCAATTTCTCCAGTCTTTTTCCAATATTTTTGGAATCGTTCTAAGTGCACCGACTACAATTGGTATCACCGTCATCCTCATTTTTGACACCTGATTTTTTTTTTTGTTCTGCGACTGGGACCGTGTATTTATCAATCATCTTGCTTTCTTTTATCTCCACTATACAGTCAACAGAACGGCAAAATAGAGTATTTTTTTTTTAAATACGAATATTCATACGGACATACATTCTGAATGAGAGAAAAAAGTTAAGAAAATGATAAATCCATGGAGATATAACCTAATTCCCCAAACATTTTAGACGAATGTCAAAAATCTGTTTTTGTTTTAAGGACGTGACATATTTGATAAGTAAATGGGTATTACATCTATCAAATTATTCCACAAAACAGCCTGCAATAAAACTAAAGCCTCGGATGGCTTGCATCAGGAAATTGTACTAGAATCAGACAGTATAGTTTCCGAATGATTTTCTTTAGTATTGTTAGAATAGTTATATCTTTTCGTGGTGATATAATTCTTTTAAAATTCGGCAAATATATATTTTTTCTTATAATATCTTCGGAACTTATGATAAGAAATTATTTTGTCAGCCTTCAGGGAGCTGATACCAAAATCAAAATCGATGTCCCCGCTTAAAAAACGAACAAATAAGTTGATGCTATATTTAAAAATTCGAATATATTTAGGCAGAAATACCAGAGAAATGATAAAGAAAGATAATGAAAAACATCAAGATGAAAATGAGAAAAAGAATTCTAAAAGTAGACAAATTTTAAGATAATTGGTGAACGTGAAAAGTTTCAAAAACGTCTACCAGTGATAAGAATTCTTGTAGAATTTGCAGGAGAGAGGCAATAATCTTTAAGTGGATAGAATGGAAGCGTTATCAAGTTAAGAGAGTTTTCTACGTGTTTTATTCAACGCCATAGAAAAGAAAAACTTCTAAAGTACTGAATGCTGATGATATTGAAGAGACGATATAAAGTCGGTCTATTAAGTAATGAGACTGTTTGAAACCTATCAACTTTCTTTCAAAATAATGTGATCTAAAATTGTCTCTAGTAAAAAACATTGTCAGAAATATGTTATTCCCACTTTGGGAAGTGTACGAGAACTCATCAACTGATATTGTCTTCTGTTAGTTCGTTCGCTACATGTTCTTCGTGGTTATCACATAGAAACCACTGGGTTGGGTTCTGACTTTTAAAAGGAGGAAATAATCACTAATCCTCAGACCAGGTATGCAAGAAGACTGTCGAGCTATAGGAATATTCTTTTACGTATCTGCTCGTGTGAGTCAAAGATTTTGCCATATTTGGGGACGTGAGAGTATGCAACATGTTTATAACGTAATCAGAGCGGTTTCAACCATAGACGGTAACTGCTGTGGCTGGTAGTTTAGTGAAACGTGGGGTGTTGATACGAGGATCATTAAATACATTTCCAGACTTTTTTCGAATGGGCGCTTTTATTGATAGTACACACATGAAACTCTAGTCCCCTTCGAAGTAATCTCCTCCGGTTGCAATGCACTTGTTTTACCGTTCCAACCACTTCTAGAAAGCCCCATGGAAATCCTCTTGTGTGAGCGTGCCAATAACCTTCGTCACAGCCTCTTTCATCTCCTTAATTGTCTCATAACCACAGCCTCTGAGCTTAGGGAATAACCAAAAGCCACAGGGAGCAAGGTATGGACTATAGGGAGAGTAAAGAACTGTCTTGTGGCCTATCTTGGTCAAATAGTCTGTGACAAGGATAGAGGTGTGGACTGGTGCATTGTCCTGGTGGAAATTCCACTGACCCAATTTGAAGAGTGCTGGCCTCTTCCGACGGAATCTCTTCCTGAACTCCCTTAAAATCTCAACAAAGTAACGCTAACCCTAACTCTTTGGCCTATCAACTCTGGTGTATTGACTCCATTACTCCTCCCACACCTCTCATCATCCCTCACAGACTCTGTGCCTTCCTCGAATCTCTTATGCGCTATAAACTGATGCTCAATTCATGCAAGATGGTCAAAAAGCTGTCTGAAGCATTCCATACATTTCTGTGGTATTTTAATTTTAAAACAGAATTCTATTGCATATCGTTCTTCTAAAGTGTCCTCAAATCCAGATTGCATTTTGAAATTTACCAGATGTGACAATTGGCTTTAGTAGGGTGTATTCCAATTACTGCTGTAGCTGTTCATTTGAGGCTGAAATCATAAAAATTAGCCAGTCATTTTATAAGATGTATAGCAATAACGTAGTGAATTTTTAAGAGCCTACGACAATTTTAAATGCCTGTACAAAAGAAAGTCTGGAAACTTATTGAAGGCACCACGTACATTCCATACGATTTGAAAGCCACGAAGATGAAGGAGCATCATAGTCTAATTCTGTAATTTATGAGTCAGAACTGGACTTAAACGAAGAAAGCGAAGACATTTGCTGTGCGTATAGTGAAGGTACACTTGATCAAAGTACAGATCATTGTAAATGTTAAAGAAATTTAGCATTGAACGTCACCGATCAAGCATTATGAGTCGGTTCTAAAATTATGGATTCTGTGTCTCTGCTTCAAATCAGATGAGATGCATTTAGGGAATATCAGGCGTGCTTAGCACCTCACAGTCCAGTGTAGATTGTCCTTTTCACAACCTCTTTACAACCTCAGCAAAAGCATCTGCTACTTCTAGATTATGCTTCATGGCCTACTAAAATGCAACATTTTTGCATCACTCTTGTAGAAAGTGATGCGAGTGAATTCTTTTCAACCTGCCAAATATCAGACGTCGCTTTTATTTCATTTTTCTCCACAATGTCTAGCCTAGTTGGGTAGCGCTGTAAAATACGCCGACTAACACTTTCCAGATAGTTGACACATACGCTCATATACAGTGTCATGGATATGAGACTAAACTGCATCTGATGGTGTGCCTACAGATCTGAAACTTAGAAGAGTTAGGTACTCTTAATTGCCATTACTCCTGGATTTACTCAAACCCAATGTAGTAGTACCAGTTAGGGTCCAATCTATGTATCAAATAGAATTGTTTAACCGTTAAACTGTGTGTTATCAACTGCGTATTAGCCCCGGTCCTCTTCAACGTCTTTTTCACTTCTATGCTGTCCAAGATCTGGAGAAGGGGTTCTACATTCGTTACCGCTTGGACGGCTCCTTCTTCGATCTGCGTCGACTCACAGCAAAGACGAAGAGCCTGCAAACTCTCCTCCAAGAAGTTCTCTTTGCCGACGACTGCACACTGTTGGCCCACGCAGAACAAGACCTGCTGCGGATGCTGGACCGCTTCTCCGAGGCATCCAAGTTCTTCGGCCAGACAATCATTCTCGGAAAGACGAAGGTGCTCCACTAACCCGCACCATACTTCCACCCCTCCCCCTACCATCACCATTGACGACAAACCACTTGCCAACGTAGAACATTTCAAATATCTGGGGAGCACCATATCCTGTGATGGCTCCTTGGACAGAGAAATTGACACTAAAATCAGCAAGGCAAGTCAGGCGCTGGGCAGTCTCCGCAATCGAATGCTCAGCGAACATAACATCCACCTATCTACAAAACTGAAGGTCTACAATGCCGTGGCTCTTCCCTACATCCTCTATGGTTGTGAGACCTGGACAATGTATCACAGGCATATCAAGAACCTGGAGCTCTTCCGCATGCGAGCTCTTCACTCCAACCTAGGAATCAGGTGGCAGGACCATATCACCAATCTGAAGGTCTTCGATCAAGCAAAGTCCACCAGCATAGAGGCCACCATCATCAAGGCCCAACTTCGATGGGTTGGACACGTGATTCGAATGAAGGAGTGTCGGATGCCAAGACGCCTGATGTACGGGGAACTCCAGGCCGGCAAAAGAAACCAAGGTAGACAGCTTATCACGACTTATTCCCCAAAATAAGGAAGTCTTTGAAGACTCCATTATTGCTACTCTAAGGACGAATTTGTGAAATCAGAAACAATGTTCGCAAGAAAAATCAACTCCGTCTTCGATAAACTTATTCCACGGCAAGAAAATTTCAAGAAAACCGTCACACCCCATAAGAAACATTTCTTTCCTGGCGATAAAATCTTTTTCAAGGCCTCCAAAAACAACATTCGGCATCATCAAACAAAGGATTGGCGAACTGGTCTATATTGTCCAGGGACCAAAAAACACCCACAAACGCCATATGAACCAGCTCAGGAAATGCCGTTTGAATGAATCTGAGGAATCACCACAAAATATATGCGACGAGCCAATCGACGCAATACTTGATCATTTCGATCTCGACACGCCGCAAGTCTCTCTGGAAGTACGACGCTTGGGAAGAAAAAGAAAATCCACGCAACCACTCGACGTAAATCCTAAGAGGAAGAAGTATTAATAGTTTTAATTTGTTTGGCTTTTTTCCAAGAAAAAAAAAAGAAAACTCTTGGAAGTGGGTGTTGTGAGACCGAAACTTATCTTCATCATGGACTCTTCCAGCACTATATTACTAGCGTAGTGATATCCTAATACCCAGCATACGCTAGCAGTAGTAGTAGCAGTAGTAGTAGTACAAGAGTACGACTACCAATATTGGACACTATCCTTTGTATCTTTTGTAAATATATCTTCCTTACCTCTAAACCGTGTTCCGTGTGTACCGACTTCGGGTCCACATCACTAAACAACGTTTGTTTTATCGTCAATTGCTTACAAGGAATTTGTTGCTTTGATTATAAACCCAAATTCAATTGAAAATTTCTAATTCAGATAATATTGACGTGATTTATGTATTAAATTTTGATTTTATTTCCTTCATCTTCATATCGCGCTGGTAGCACGGATATCCCTGACCCTCTCTCGCCACTCCTCCCTATCGTTCATCACCCTACGTAGGTCTTCAGGACAACATCCCGTATCCTCACATAGCTGCTGAATGTACGTTCGAGCTGGTCGTCCTGCTTTTGCGCGGCCATGTGTGGGGATCCATAAGAGTACATCTCTTATGAGTTCATCTCTGCTTCACCAGCAGTGTCCTGCATGTCTGGTTCTTCTAACTTAAATAGTTTTCGTGATAGGGGGCAGGTGGCCGTACAGTTGGTGTCTTGTGGGGTGTTGCTGCCAGGACTTGTTCAGGATTGCACGCAGCATTCTTGTGTAATTGCCATCTAGCTTCTTCTCCAGCCGTTTTGTTAGCGTCCATGTAGTGCATCCATATAGCAGTATCGATGTGACTGCTGCCTGGAAGAAACTGCGTTTCATTTTATCGGTTAGGTCTGATTTCCATATAATCGATAGCCTATTGATAGCTGTCCATGCTTTCGTTAGCCTCGTTTCGATGTCCTTTTCGGTTGATTCGACGCTGATTCCTCGGTACGTGAATTTGTCTACTAGTTTAAGAGGGGTTCCTTCTAGAGTGGAGATGTCCCCCGTTTAGTTATAGCACATATATACCGTTTTGTGTGCATTATTTCCTTAAGCTAATATTAATCTGTCAAAAACTAACTCTCAAATTTGACTACAAAAATAATTTGGATTTAAGTAAGAGATGCTTTATAAGTTAGTAAAAGTAAAGTTGGCAAACGTAGTTGAGGGCGACCAGAAGGCTCCCTTTTTAATAGCTACTACACCGAGGTGGAGGAGAGGGCCCTACTACTTTCCTTGGATTACTCCACTTTACCCTTGATAAGTACCTTATATTGCAGAGTGTTAAGCAAGGAGATATCAAGTACCATTGTTAAAGTCTTTGGTATGACACGACCTAGGATTGAACACAGGTCCCCCGGATAATTGGCGAACACTCTACCCACTTGGTCAATGAGCTTGTATAAGAGATGCTTTATAGAAAGACAAATAATGCCTTATTTTTTTTTTTTTTTTTTTTTTTTTTTGTAATTGGGGAATATAAATTGTGTAGGATTAACAACATCTTGTGCCGAAATGATTTATAGATCCTCTCTCGATGAAACCCTAGGCTTCCTCACAAAGAGTTTTTTGGGGTCTATTTTAAGTTAAAAGCTTCTTTGCATCAAATATCTAAGCAAAACAAATTTGGTAGTTTTGCTTGCACCCAGTTAGCTGTCAGTAGAGGAGAGACACTTTTTTTTCCAATTTTTGTTGCAGATTTTAAATTACTCTTTGATCAATGTTAATAAATACGTACTTGTCATATACATTTAAAGAAAAGAGAATGGATAAAATCTTTTTATACAAGTATGTTTCATTTCTCGTCGAGAACACCTGTCATTTACCTATAGTCTATCTACTAAAGTATCTACCTATTAGCAACGTCTTCTTTCTTGATATTGTTATCTCGTAAATAGTGTGGTATCCAAGCTGTATTTTCCATCTAAGTTTTCTTGTTGAATAATGCTTATCTCTTTCTATTCGTGAAGCAGTTCTTTAACCAGGGAGTCAATTATTATTATGTCCTATTGTTATATAATAGTTTTGCAACATTGCATTTTGATATATAAGTTTTTTAGTAATTACAAATATAAATGACTAGCTGAATTACCTGTCTTCGTCGGGCAAAATATGAAGACTTGAATCTCAAATAATTCATGTGCGAGCCCGTGTGTGGCAGATGTTTTCGTTACAACCTCAAAATATGTTGCAAGATTTAGACGTCGGCCCAAAGAAAATGTGTCAAAACTGGCAGTTTTCTACAAAGTCATGCATTCCTCTTCCAGGATGAGGTTTTTGGCATATCCCATTGTGCTAATGTACTTGAGAAATTCATGGGTTCATCATTGTCCCCCTTAAACCATGGTTACATATTAGGATATATTTTGATCTTTAGGCTTGGAAGAGCAACCAGTCTAGAAGGGAATTTCTAAATTCAAAACCAACTGTACTCCACTTAAAGTTGACCTTGTGTCGGGCAGGATGTAAATATAGACACTCCCTTTCAACACCTATGTTTTCCCTAGAAAAGTCAGCTACAAATACTGGTGTCATCACTGGTGATACAGGATATTTTTCTTTAGCCTTAGCAGGGCAACCAGTCTAGGAGAAAGAAAACTCGAAATTCAAAATCAACTGTACTGCGCTTAAAAATTGACCTTGTGTTGGGGAGGGAATTAATACAGACTTCTTTTCTCGACTCCTATGTTGTCCCAAGAAAGGTCAGAGACAAATACTGTTGTCATCACAGGTGTTACAGGAACGAGATTGAATATAACTTGAGAATATATTAAGAAATTCCACGGCTGATTTTCAATTCAGACTTCTCCTTATCCTAGTCTGGTTTCTCTCCAGTAGCTGATTATAATTGCAATAAAACGTTTCCGAAGTATTCGTGTTGTTTTTATGAGATTCAAGTTTTCTGAGACGGTTTGTTGTAGTCCTGGATTGTTTTTTTCCTTTTTTCTTTTTTCGTTTCATTTCTTTTCTTTTGTAGAGTATAGACAAACACTTCTCATTTATCTTAATATATAATTTTTTTGTATTATTTGTTCTGAGTTGTCGGTCTCGCCATAACCTAAAAGTCATAATGGATTGGTCGACGTGAAATATGTTAAAAAATACATAAACGCTGGAAAAATTGAACCATAGACTAACACAGGGTCGAGGAAAGTAAGTTAACAGAAGAGATTATTTCAGTGGCTGAAAAAGAGTTGGTTGGTGAGGTAGTTGGTTTTACGGCATATGAAACCTCGTTGGATAATCTAAATCCTTGTTCATCTCTCTCTTTTTTGCTTGCAATTATGTTTTACGTAATTAATAATAATTTGTAAACAAACTTTTAACATTTTTACGCACGAAAGAAAATATGGTAAACATTGTGGGAATTAGTCAAAATATCCATCCATGTGTCATGGCCGGATTCCAAGTCTGTCCTATTGACTCACGTGTCTCCATTCTTTTGGTTCCTGCAAAGTCTCACAATGCACAGTCCTTGGGAGGTAACTCACTTTTTTATCCTTCAGGAAGAATAACTTGGATATTTTTCGCTAGGTCTGAGCCCTAACACAATTGTATCTTCAGTTAGCTATTCTTAATACAATTCATTTGCACATACACGAGGATCATTAAATAAGTTTCCAGACTTTTTTACTATGGGCACTTTTATTGACAGTATACACATGAAACTATAGTCCCCTTCGAAGTAATCTTCTCCGGCTGCAATGAACTTGTTCTACCGTTCCAACCACTTCTGGAAGACCCTATGGAAGTCCTCTTGTGAGAACGTGTCAATGACCTTCGTCACAGCCTCTTTCATCTCCTCAATTGTCTCATAACGACAGCCTCTGAGCTTTGGGAGCAAGGTCTGGACTATTAGGAGGTGATGATCTGTCTTGATGCCCATCCTGGTCAAATAGTCTCTGACAAAAATGGAGTTTTGGACTGGTTCATTGTCCTGGTGGAAAAGCCACTGACCCGATTTGAAGAGTGTTGGCCTCTTCCGATGGAATCTATTCCTGAACTCCTTTAAAACCTCAACATAGTAACCCTAACCCTAACCCTTTGTCCAATCAACTCTGGTGTTCTGACTTCCTTACTCCTCACACACCTCTCATAATCCCTCTCAGATTCCCTGCCTTCCTTGAATCTCTTATACCATTCAAAAACTGATGCCTGATTCATACAAGATGGTCGAAAAGCAGTCTGAAGCATTCCTTGCGTTTATGTGGCATTTTTTCCAAGTTTAAATCAGAATTCTATTGCATATCGTTCTTGTAAAGTGTCCTTACGTCCACATTGCATTTTTGAAATTCACCAGCTGTGACAATCAGGCTTTAATAGGGTATTTATTTTGTAGGGCACCATGTATATGTGATTTCAATCACTTGAAGAACTTTGCTGGAGAAGCAATGAAGAGCTCATAGGTGACGTTCTTCTATGGACTAATTTACATGGTGGTGCCAGTGTTGGGCGACCAGCAAGAAGATATTTACCCAAGATCTTTACCGACGCAATGTGTATTTTAGATGACCTGCCAAGAGGAATGGGTGATAGGAATGGGTGATAGGAATGGAAGAAGAGAGAGACAGTGACAGAAATCCGTACAGTAAGCGCGATTCGATGATGATCGTCTTTATCTAATAAAAATACCGTTCATAGAGTTATATGTTTCGAAGTATTTATTTGAAATACCAATGATTGATGCTGATTTGTATGTTTTCCAGTATCATGACTGCATGCAATGCATCTCTTCGTGGTGTAATAGTTAAGGCAATGGACTACAGAACAGTAGTATATGAGTTCAAACCCCAATCGCGTACTTACATTTACTTTCGGACAAATACGCTTGGGAAATCTATGAACGTTCTTATCCTCCCAGTTTTGTGTTAAATAGTACCACTATTCCTTTTTCTAGAAGGATATATTCGGCATTGAATAAACCAAAAAGGTTGATATGCCAAGAAACCAAATCATATGCTGTTTATTTTGATAATGAAGACACGGTTTTATTTTAGGGGGATTTGACACCTTTTTTGACACCGATTGTATCGGCGTGTTCGAGTTCCTGCCAGTGGAATGAGTCAAAGAAAGAAGGATTTTATGAGGTGAATCAAAAGGGAAACGGTAAGAAGATAAAGTATTAAAAAATGACTTTAAAAAATTAAGCGAAAAAAGTGATTTTAAGACAAACTCAGCTGAGAAAAAAGAAGGCAGGGAAAGAGATCGAATATTGATAGTGATTTAATCGGAATGCCAACCCATCTTGGGTTATTTTGTACCAAGAAGTTAAGGAATTGCTGGTATTGCATGATTATATATTTCTTTTATCTTTCTTGTATTTTCTAAAAGTTTCTTTGGTGTAGTTTCTTTGTTTAATGGCATATCAACCTTTGTAGGTTATTTAATGCCAAAGCAATTCTCCCAGAAGAACAGTGGTGGTACTACTTAACCCATGGCTGCGTTCATACCTTTCCCAGGGGTATTTGTCCAAAAGTGAACGTAATAGCGCGACTGGAGTACAAACTTAGGTATTACGATTCCGCAGTCCATCGCTTTAACCATTACACCACGAGAACACCCACCTCCTAAAATTTTCTGCATATGGTTACATTAATCAGTTATTCCTATCAATTATAAATTATTTGCAAACAGATCTAGTTAACCCCTAAAAGTGACAAGAGCAGGCACGTTTATTATGTGTCAGGGCGGATATGGGAGTAATGGTAATTATCGGTATTCTATACTCTCCAGAGCTAGAGACTCACTATCAGATGACATTTAGTACGCTACCCGGGTTTTTCCATTCTGATGGGTTTTATCACTTTGCAGGGGGATACAGTCAGTGTATAGTAAGCCCCACTGATGAGGCAGACGGACGTCTTGGAGCAAAGAAAGAAAGAAAGAAAGAAAGAAAGAAAGAAAGAAAGAATTTTTTTCTCTAGATGGGGAGCATTAAAAAGAATGGTATCAACATTTTAGAGAGAATGAATATATTTTTATATCGTTATTTTGTTTATTTTCGGAAAAATGAGTTCCTGAAAATAGCTATATCTATGGGATTTCTTATAGCATAAAAGCAAAAGTGATGGACTGCCTCTTCGATGTAAGTGAATTCCAACTCCAGTCGCTCAATAACGTTTACTTTCAGACTAATACTCTTAGGAAATGTACGAACACTCAGCAATGGCTTAAATAGTATCACTGTTGTTTTTCTAAAAGGATAGCATTGACATCAAATAATCCACAAAGGTTGATACCCCATTAAACAAAGAAACCAAGAAAACGATATTCATTAATTGTCAACAAGGTTATAAATTTTTTACGGCGTCTGAATACCTCGACTTTTCTTTTAACCCAAAACGTGATGATTTGTTATTTACTTTTAAAGAGATATTCTAATACCAATTAGAAATACTTTTACCGTTAAAACTTGAAGAGTGGTTACTCAGTTAAAAATGATTAACGTTGGAATTTCATTTTCCTTATCTGATTATTTCTATATAATTTAAAAGTCTATTTCAAGTATTATTAACATGTTTTAACGATTACAATCCATATTTACGGACTAAAAGAAAAACGTAACTGTTTTCAAAAATAAATTTAGGAGACTTCAGGAATCCATTATCAGAAAATAATCTTTACCATTTACTATTACTTGTATGAATAAAGATGATGGGTCAAGTAACGGTCACTGGTACAGAAAATGTGATAGACAAAGTGAGTTCAAGTTACGGCCGAAATTGTTTTCGGTCACTTTTAGGAAGGAAGTGCATGAGAATGTTATGAATTAATCGGTTATGGGGAAAATATGAAAGCAGACAAATCTATCGAGATTTGGTTGAGTAGAAGAAAGACAGGGAAAACACAAGACAATTTGTCATAGCCAAACATGTTGGACGAGACACATTTTTTCCTAGGATTTATTTATATATTTATCCAAACACTCTGTAGCGGGTATGATGCAACATAAAGTTAATCTTAAAGCAAATGTTTGAATTTAGAATTTTATTTCTCCTAGACTGGTTGCCGAGCCATTTTACCCGATTATTTACCTATGAGAAAAAAGATAGATTTACATCTTTTCCAAAAACGAAGTTAAATGCAAACAGACTTGGTCAAGAACTAGGATCGCTGGTTTCAATTTCTATGATGATAAACGTTAATACACGAGCGCCACTATTTTATTTTCTTTGTGCCTTTAATGGAGTCTTGTGTCCGACAGCCGACAAAAAGTGATTAGTATCATTTTTTTTAACAAATACAAGGAATATTTAGAAATATCTCTAATGAAGCTGCATTTACACAGACAAATGTATATCTCAATTTTCTTGGATTTCAATAAACATTTCCTATCAGTTCATTTATTTTTTATTTCGATTCTTTATGTATATATCTACTATTATCACAATCAAAATCCGATAGATAGATGGATGAAGGGATGCATACTCCCCTTCCCTAAAAAGGGGGACCTCGGATTAGCCAAAAACTACCGAGGCATAACACTTACATCCATAGCTGCCAAAATCTACAATGCCCTACTACGAAACCGAATAGAACCCAAAATCGACAACATACTTAGAAAAAACCAAAATGGCTTCCGAAGAAATAGATCCACGACCTCACAAATATTAACCATCCGCAGAATCCTTGAAGGTGTACGGGCAAAGAACCTACAAGCGACATTAATATTTGTCGACTTTACCAAGGCTTTCGACTCCATTCACAGAGGAAAGATGGAACAAATCCTACTAGCGTACGGCATACCTAAAGAAACCGTAGCGGCAATAATGATTCTCTATAGAAACACTAAAGTAAAAATACGATCACCGGATGGAGACAAAGAATATTTTGAGATTGTAGCAGGAGTACTACAAGGGGACACGCTGGCCCCGTACCTCTTTATCATGTGTCTAGACTACGTACTTAGAACATCGATTGACAAAATCAAAGAGAATGGCTTCGAACTGACGAAGAAAAGAAGCAGAAGATACCCCACAACAACAATTACCGACGCCGACTACGCCGATGACATATCGATACTGGCAAATACACCTGACCAAGCCGAAACACTTCTGCATAGTTTGGAACGAGCAGCAGCAAGCATATGCCTCTATGTTAATGCACACAAAACGGAATATATGTGCTATAACCAAACGGGGGACATCTCCACTCTAGAAGGAACCCCACTTAAACTAGTAGACAAATTCACGTACCTAGGAAGCAGCGTCGAATCAACCGAAAAGGACATCGAAACGAGGCTAACGAAAGCATGGACAAATATCAATTGGCTATCGATTATATGGAAATCAGACCTAACCGATAAAATGAAACGGAGTTTCTTCCAAGCAGCGGTCACATCGATACTGCTATATGGCTGCACTACATGGACGCTAACAAAACGGCTGGAGAAGAAACTAGATGGCAATTACCCAAGAATGCTGCGTGCAATCCTGAACAAGTCCTGGCAGCAACACCCCACAAGACACCAACTGTACGGGCACCTGCCCCCTATCACGAAAACTATTCAAGTTAGACGAACCAGACATGCAGGACACTGCTGGAGAAGCAGAGATGAACTCATAAGAGATGTACTCTTATGGATCCCCACACATGGCCGCGCAAAAGCAGGGCGACCAGCTCGAACGTACATTCAGCAGCTATGTGAGGATACAGAATGTTGTCTTGAAGACCTACCTAGGGCGATGAACGATAGGGAGGAGTGGCGAGAGAGGGTCAGGGATATCTGTGCTACCAGCACGATATGATGATGATGATGATGATGATGATGATGATGATGATTATCATTTTATTTCATTTGTTTATTTATTTTTTAAGTTGCTATTTTTTGTTTTGTCTTTTTGGGCAAAACTCTACTAAGGCTCGTCTGTTGAGATGGTGCGAAGCTACGCAGACGCATTTTTAATGTACAAATATTTTTTAGACTTAAGATGAAATTTTAATTTAGGAAACAAGGAAAATAGCGCTGGGCTTGGTTTCATGAGTATCTAGGGTATTACACTTCTACAACACTTTGTTTTAACAAAAATAGTTTGTTGAAGAATTATCAAGTCTGGTTTCATAATTGTTTTCTTTTCCAAATTGATACTATATTGCAGTCTAGATGTCTCGATATCAGGAGTTTATTACATACATGGCTCACCTGCGCATAAGACCTCATTTTATTTTTTCTTAAATTAAAAGATATATATATATATATATATACAAATGTACAATATCAATATATTTTATTCGTCGATCACACGTACCCACCAATCTATTGATCTGATGATAAAACGATGTGGGAATTTTAAAAATACAATGTATTATTGATTAATCTATAGAATCAACCTGGATTATCCTATTTTTTTTTATAGTCAGAGCGTTTAAACAACTGAAATCCCCCCTCCACACACCAGGTCGTATTCTAATCTTAAATGGGGGCATAAGATTTTATCACAGTTCTTGATCATGTACCTTCCTGTGGGTTGCTATGCTTTTGTAGACCTTTCTAATATTGTTTGATTCTTTGAAAGATTTTCGGTTTCTAAACTAATGTCCTCCCAGCTTCTTCCGTTCACTTCTGAAGAATTATACCCGGTAACAAATGAGAGTTGGTAGAGTAGCTGTCACTTTTGCCGTATGTCACTGATTGTAATATTTCGGTTAGTTGGATGCTCAATTTGGCAGCATGACAGTCGTTGTTGGTTGATTTTATACTAAAGTCAGTTTAACAATTATGGTTTCGAATTATATACGGGACAAAAATGTATCTTCGCAATCATTTTAAAAAGGGAAATACTTCACATTTTGTAAAAATATTAATGTCTTAAGATTTAATGTATTATTAAACTTCAAAATTGTTTTAAACATTATCTCCATATCGATTTGATTCTTGGATGAAACCTTAACAGATTCTTAGAGATCGAATCTGAGTGAGTCTGGGAAAAAAAAAAAAAAACAACCAAGCAATGATTCACACTCTTCTTAATTTGAGAACTTCAGCCTAAGCACTGGATGCAGTTGGTTTAGAATACGTCAACTTGAGCTTCTGCATAGGGGGGGTCAGACCCCGCCAAATAGAGGTATCCTAAGCATTGCACTATACTGTGTCTAGTGGAGTTCCAATGAGTATAGACTCACCTCTACATTGTCAATACTCAACAGATACTTACCTAGCCTTGGCTGAGCTGTCTGGCATTCGTGCCGGATGGGGTATAGAAATCAATGGCAGTTTCGAGGCCGAAAGACCTGCTGCTTCGGCTGGGCCACCTGCGACTGGGCGAGCTGCAACATACACACCTTTGTCCCCCTTGTATAGCACTAGCCCTTGATGTCTAGTTTAAGCCATAAACAGATATCCGTGCCTGGACTCAGATTTGGGTCTAAGACCTGCTTGGCTCATTCGGACCACATTGCGCTAAGTAGGTCGATGAGCATCACAGGCCAGCAGGATTCGAGCCTCGGTTCGTGCTCGACCTTCTCCTCGCCTAAATCCCCACTATAATCAGCCTTCGGATTATTGACTTTGTGTCAAGTCCTGTCTGGTGGGAGACAGCGACAAATATATCGTCAATACTCAAGAGATGACTCTGACCAGGAGTGATGGCATATGTTAAGCTTTTATTAATGGGTCAAATTGATTAGTTTGAAAATAATTTGTGATAGGAATACTTTTCCTTATAATTATGCACATTATCTGTATTAAAATATTTACTTGAAGATGCGATTCTTTAATAAGATTTTTTTAATGATTTACTTATACCAAAAAGCTTTGTTCAAATAAATGATTATTATTATTATTAGATAGAAATAGTTGCGTGAAGCGATATAATTAAGTATAAATTATTAGCAATAGATAGAAATACTTAAAACCATACATTCACCAATCGGATAGGGCTACAGAATACACCGACTGCATCTCGAACAGAGTGGTAAGACTCCCCCAATGAGTGTCCTGGTATGACACTAAACAATCTGATGGTGAGGCTCCAGTACTACTCGAGTTTCGGGGAATGCAGAGTACATCTTTATAGCCATCAATCCCAGATCCACTCTGACCCGGATTGATGGCACCTGCTGTGGGTCCTATCTTTGGGTCAAATAGAACAAAACTATAATTAAGCTAAACTGAATTAATTCAAATTAACTGTTGTTAAATTTAAAAGTGCGTAAACAAAACAAAAAAAAAAAAAGAAACTGTGTACTTATATTGAACTGAATTATTTGAAATAGAACTGTTTTTGAAATTTAAACTATGTACTTATGCTAAACTGTTTGAAATTAACCGTTTTTACATTTAACTGTGTTTAAAAAAACTGTTTGTTTATGTTAAACTGAATTGTTTGAAACTTCTATCTAAATGACTTATTTCGACGTTAAATGACCTCAAAAGGGTAGATACACCGTAAAACAAAACAAACAACCAATCAACTATACAAATTATTGAGTGATTACATGATTGATTTTAACGGCTTTTCAACCCGTCTGGAGTAATCGTATGCTTAGATCTTAGAGAGCCACGTTTATTGTATGTTTCTATACACATATTAGTGTAGTTATTCTTAAGGGTTGTTTTTTGCACCAAGTTCAATCGAATACGAATAACTTTTAAAGAAATATGTTTCACCCACAGAACATGGGCAACCACTCCAAATTAGAGCAGACCAAAGGGTAATTGCAGTGAAAGGGCATTAAACACCCAACAGATTTTTATCAGTTGCTGATTAGCATCCGACCGAAGACAACCCCCATTGTAGGGGAGATCTATTACTCCCGAGTAGCAAATATTTTCAGCGTATTCTAAGCCCCACCGACAATGAGATATATTCAAGTTAGTTGCATTATTTTTTTTTCTTTTCTTAATGCCATATTAATCTTCTTGGCTTACTTAATGCTAAAATCATCCTCGCAGAAGGAGTATAGTGGTACTATTTGACCAAATCGGGTTTTAAGCCCGAAATAGAACGTAACAGTGCGACTGGAGTTCGAACTCATTTACTTGAAGACGAAGTCCATGACTAGCGACTATGTCATATTGATTCCATCCGGGTTGCCCTTGAAAAGAAGTGTTGATATCTTAAAACTGTTCAAACAAGTTTGTAGAATAAAAAAGGATTTGGTTCGAAGTTCTGTGTAGGGTCCTGAGTGTTACAAGAAATACCTGCAGAAGGCTGAATGACTCATCAGCCGAAACAATACGAATAAAACAATCAGAAAGAAAATAATGGTTTGTGTGTGTGTGTGTGTGTGTGTGTGTGTGTGTGTGTGTGTGTGTGTGCTTTCTATTATACGTAACATAATTTGACCACGATGAAAGGTAAAAAAATGTTACCAAGCAATGTACAACAACTGGCTTAGGATATTATTATATATTTGCCTAGCATATTTGTGAAAAAAAATGAGTGGAAAAGTGGATAAATCGAAAAACGGATTCAATTAATATTTCGTCTTTATTTACCCAAAGATTTATCAGAAAGTAGGTGATTACATAGCGGAAAGCAAAAGAGGAAATAGGCAAATAAGGGAAAGCATAATGAAAGAGAGACAGAAAAGGAAAAGAAAGTCTAAAAGAAAATCTGAGAGTCAAAAGAAGATGAAGTCACTACGCGTTGTCAAGAAATATTGGCTACACATTGATATGTCATGACATCTAGGCAGTAAGTAACTAAAAGGGAAAAAGGCTCAAGTGGCAACAAGCCTACTATATTCACCAAAACAGAAGTATGAGAATTACAAAGGTTGAGATGCCATTAAAGGATGAGAACAAAATTCAACAAAACCTAATGAAAATAAATGAACTTGTAAATTTGTTGACTTCGCTACTTCAGCAGATCAATGAACTCTTCGCTTAAGAAATACGAGTATTTCTTAAGCTCTTCGCTTTTCTTTAATTCCGTTCATTGATCTGCTGATCGTGCCTTCAATAAGATTCCAGACTTTTTTCGTATGGGCACTTTTGTTGGTAGTGCACATGAAACTCTAGTCCCCGTCGAAGTAATCTCCCCCGGCTGCAATGCACTTTTTTTTTTACTGTTCCAACATCTGGAAGACCCAATGGAAGTTCTCTTGTGTGAGCGTGTCAATGACCTTCGTCACAGCCTCTTCCATCTCCTCTATTGTCTCATAACGACAGCCTCTGAGCTTAGGGAATAACCAAAAGTCATAGGGAGCAAGGTCTTGACTATAGGGAGGCTGAGGAACTGTCTTCATGCCCATCTTGGTCAAATAGTCTGTGACAAGGATAAAGGTGTGGACTGGTGCATTGTTCTTGTGGAAATGCTACCGACCCCATTTGAAGAGTGGTAGCCTCTTCGACGGAATCTCTTTCTGAACTCCTTTAAAACCTCAACATAGTAACCCTAACCCTAACCCTTCGGCCAATCAATTCTGGCGTTCTGACTTCTTTACTCCTTCCACACCTCTCATCATCCCTCAATGACTCCCTGCCTTCCTTTAATCTCTTATGGTCCAAAAGCAGTTTGAAGCATTCCATACGTTTCTGTGGCATTTTTTCCAAGTTTAAAATTTTATAGCATATTGTTCTTCTAAAGTGTCCACCCGTCCAGATTGCATTTTTGAAATTCACCAGCTGTGACAATCAGGCTTTAGTAGGTTGTATTCCTATTCCTGTTGTAACTGTTCATTTGATACTGAAATCACAAAAATTGGTAAGTCATCTCATATGATGTATAGCAATAAGATACTGATTTTAAAGTGTATACGACAATTTTAAATGCCTATACAAAAAAAGGCAGGAAACTTATTGAAGGAACCGCGTATATGCACCTTACGAGAAAATTGAAAAAAAATTATGGAACACAATGCTGACAGAGACACCAATCATAGACAGAGCACTTGGAAAATTCTTAAACGAATTAGAAAAGTGAGTAAGGAAACGGTAAATCAGAAGATTTGAAACCAATTAGACTACGGCACTTTTAAGGTCAGCTAGAAAAATAATAGGAGTCCTGAAGATCCAAATAAGCTTGCTGTCATTCAGGCTTCTGTGAAAAACAAGCGTCAAATCTCAAATTGAGTGAAAATCATAATATAATCAGTAAATGGCTAAGGGAAAGAAACATGAAGAAAAAATAAATCTCTTGAAATAGCAGCAGAAAATAATGTCATAAAGGCTAATTTTGGTAAAAGCAAGAATTTGATAAGAAGAATAGCAGCGTAAGTTATGAGACATTTAAATCATATAAACGCATGCAACAACCCAGCACCATGGATTAAAATAATATATATGAATGGCTGGGAAAGGTGATCAGCTTGAAATTGGACAAGAGACTAAATTTGGGCAATACTGATAATTGTTATAACACGAACCCATATCTATTCTAGGCGATGAGTTGGTTTGGTTTCATGGCATATCAACAATGTAAGTTATTTAATGCCAAATCCATTTTAATATATATGAAAGATTATTTAAAAGTATATAAAAGTGGTTGGGAAATAAAATGTTTTAGTTTTTAAAAAAAATTACTCCAACCCATTGTCAATTTTGATATTATTCTTTTATGAAATAATATTTGAATGGCAGCGTTAGATATATATTGTTAGAATTCGTACATTCGACAGTTAATGACTGCTCGAATATGATTGGCTGTTTTGAAGTTGTGCCATTACCCTCCACCCCTGTTGTTATTAACTGAGACCCACCAAGGGATCTCCCTCTTTTTTTCCTGCACAAACAAAAGGCTCTGTCTAGATCTCTCATTTTGCTTTGCGACTTCTTGTTTATTCAACTTCAGGCAGTTTTCCATGAGTAAGGAGGCTAGATTAAAAGACCCATTAGTCGCTTAGGTTAAGCTTCTTTTGCATTCCTGGTTTTTATGGTTACTTGTTGAAAAGATAAGCCTACTACAGGCTAATTGTGGTTTTAGTATGCTGTTC
This sequence comes from Sepioteuthis lessoniana, assembly GCA_963585895.1. Taxonomy (NCBI): domain Eukaryota; kingdom Metazoa; phylum Mollusca; class Cephalopoda; order Myopsida; family Loliginidae; genus Sepioteuthis; species Sepioteuthis lessoniana. The sequence continues at coordinate 1,082,588 of OY757921.1, read as the reverse complement.
CCTTCAAACGAAAGTTGAGTCTAAGGTCTGGAGGCAGTATTATTGGACATTTTGCTGACAAAATAAGCTGTTGGCTGGTTCTGAAGATATATTAAAAGCCTCCATAGGCTCAACAGAAGAAAATTCGAGTTGAAACGAAAGATATTCATCTTAGAGGATGGAGCGATGGTCGACTCGAAGTTCACTTAAAGAAAGAGTAAACTTCGTTTTCAAAAAGTCTACACAGGAAATTCGAAGAACACGGTTGTCCCGGTTGATTCTACACAAGAAAGAGACGCAGAGAAGGGGTGTAAACCCTAAAAATTGGCTTCGAAATGAACTTTGATATAAAATACTAAAGAATGGTATTTTATCATTTAACAAAAGTTAAACTGACAGTAAGTGATTGATGGCATTGCTTCGAGCAAGTCTGTTGTTATATTTTTTTATAACCATTTTTTTTTGTTATGATATTGTCGTTACGTGAATGTATGTTATTTCTGTGACCTTAAATTCAATGTTTTCGACAGACTCAGGGAAAAATACGAAAACTGGACTTTGTAAAGTTTATTTATCTTGAAATAAATTACTTTGTGGGAACTGGCTTTTTATTTTTAAGAAATATAGATACTCTTCACTTTCAGATACAAAGTAAGTTTTCCAATTCCTTTTTTTATCTACTTTGTTTTGATACAATTCTCTACCCTTTCGCCTAGCCTGACAGTTACTGCTAGATTTCTAGGGCTAGCCAAAGATAAAGGTCTGCATATTTTTTTAATTGAGCAGATTTCTCAATATACATATATATATATATATATATATATATATATATATATATATATAGGTATTATTCGGTCCAGTTAAACCAGAGTTGGGAGTAATTCCCTCAGGACAAGAAAATCATTCAAGCTGAACATTTAAATTTCCCTGGTACAGAGCTCAATGTAATTAATTTTACTGAGCAATACTTTCTTTAAAGAAAAAAAATAACCGGTCTTTGGGTTTTTTCTTTAAAGAATATATATATATATATATATATATATATATATGTGTGTGTGTGTGTGTGTGTGTGTGTGTGTGTGTGTGTGTTGTATGGAAGATTTCTATACAATAAGAAGGAGTAGGTGTTTGATCACCAGTCTCACGAATTTGACTCGGTGACCCCCTAGTCAAGTGACAAGGGGTTGTCGAAAACAACTAGCAGCTACGAACAACTACAACATCATATCAGATAATATGCTATTGTTATGATGATAATAAAACATTAGGAAATTATTCAGTTTTGGACATTAAATAACCCATTGGGAGTTGATAAACCATTAAAACATGAACAAAACTGAAAATAGATTTGTGTCATACACTAGACATTCTTTTTTGAAAAGTCTTAGCCCAAAGTAGGTAATAGAGTTGACGTGTACTAGACCTCACAGACAGTGCTGTATCATGTTCTTGGCTCATCGGTGTATGTATCATTGTAAAAATGAAATGACATTTAGGCTAATGCAAAGAACCTCACATAAATTCGGCGTATATCTACGTGGAAGTTTGCTGCAGAGAACATGTACGGTTGATTTATGCTAAATCGATCCAGTCTGGATTCAACGCAGCTGGTTAAATAATTTTTCTGTATGCCCAGCAGGATATTTCTGCAACGAAATTTATTATGCTTGATTGATAAATAAATTGCTATTCTTTGATATTAAAACTTTCTTGCTGCATTTGTAGATTAGTGAAAAATTTAAGATCAATCGATTCCTTAAATATATCAAGTAAATATGATTCTGACATTTAGCAGCGAATAAACAATAAGATTTGGAAATATAAAATGTCTCAGTTCCCTCTCTCTCTCTATCTCTCTATCACACACAATACATATATAAATCTATGTATATCATGATTAAGGCATGCTGACACCTTGTTTTTCCCTGACACCATCATACCATCTGTACGTATCGAGTTTCGCTCCAGACATGTTCTCTAGACGGCATCCTGTGTCCGCATTCAGCTGATGTACGTAAGTCGAGGCCGGCTAGTCATTACTGGTGTGTCCATGTTTAATAGTCCATAATAGAACATTTTTATGTGTCAATCTTTGCTTCTCCAGAAGACCCAGCATGTCTGGTTCGACTTACTTGAACGGTTTGTAAGATGGGAGGTAAGTAGCCATACAGCTAGGATTTGTGGGGTGCTATTTCCAGGATTTATTAAAAAAAAAGTATAACAATCTTGAGTAGGTCCCATCTAGCTTTTGTTCCATGATTTATGTTATTGACAAGGTGGTGAATACATAAAATAAAACCGATACAGTCACAGCTTGGAAATATATATATATATATATATATATGCGCTTGTAATCGTAGACAAGGAAAAACGACCAAGATTGCAAGATTTTTATTTCAATAATACATTTAGAAGACTTTTATATATATATATATATATATATATATATATATATATATATATATATATATATATATGTGTGTGTGTGTGTGTGTGTGTGTGTGTGTAGAATGATGCAATGAATCTATTTATAACAATCCAACTTTCTTGTTTAGATAGATAGATAGATAGATAGATAGATAGATAGATAGATAGATATGAACAAGAAGAGATAGATAGATAGATAGATAGATATGAACAAGAAGAGATAGATAGATAGATAGATAGATAGATAGATAGATTGAGAGAATGTTGGTTATGCACTCACTCACTCACTCACTCACACAGACACTTGAATAGACAAAAAGGCACACACAAGCACTAATATACTTTCATACCCTCACATGTGTGTGTGTGTGTGTGTGTGTGTGTGTGTGTGTGTGTGTGTGTGTGTGTGTGTGTGTGTGGACTTTCTATTATGCGTAGATAAGTAAATAGTTGTACTGTAATTTGACAATGGAGAAGGGCAAAAAACGTCTCCAAACGGATATTTCTAAGTGGGACTCAGACGTGCAACACATTTCCTTCAACATTATTGATAAAAAAAATGGTAAAAAAGCAAATAGATGTATATTTTTGAAGGCAAAGCACTATTAAACAAATGTAAATATATTTTCCTGCGACATTACTCCAACCTCATGATGAAAAAAAAAATATCAACATTTCTTCCTGTTCTCGAAAAACCATTACTGTCGTTCGCCGTTGAAAATGAAGACCTGAAGGTGCATGTGCATATACATGTGATGAGAAAGCAAGGGGAGATAATCTTGAACGGCAATGATAAACTCTTCAGACTTTTGACGACCTAAAATCTATTATTTTGATTAAGGAACAAACATTATCAATATAAATCCATAAAGAAAAGTGGATGTCCAATTATCTAAAATCAGAAAATCAAAATACTTTAAAAAAATGCATCTATGTAAAGTAAAGTTGGCGACCGTAGTCGAGGGCAAACAGAGAAGGCTCTCTTTTCAATAGCTACTACACTGAGGTGTAGGGGAGGGCACTACATCTTTTCCTGGATTACTCCAGTTTTACTCTTGATACGTGCCTTATAATGATGAGTGTTAAGCAAGGAGGTATCAATAACCTTTTTAAAGTCTTTAGTATGACGCAGCCTGGGATTGAACCCAGGTCTCCCGGACCATTAGCGAACGCTCTACCCGCTAGGCCAATGTATGTTGGTGGAAATACCATATTGTTCATTTTCTCATCATCATAATCATCAAGTCATTTTGTTTGCATGGTTTCACTTGATTCTCATGTGTTATTCATCCCTATCGGCCATCGCTCTTTGAAAGTCCTCTAGATGACATCCAGGATCGAAACAGAGCTGATGTAAGTTTTTTGATTCTATGCCAACAGTCTTGTGACCAGAACAGTCTTGTGACCAGAACATCAGCATACATGTTTTATCACTGTACACTGCTGTTTTATCGGATGTTTCTTCCAGGGTTTGTTGAAAACTGGATACAGCATCCTTGTGCAGTTCCATCTTTTTTTTTCCCAACGTTTTTTTTTATTCAAAGCGGTGCATCCCAAAAGTAGGACTTCTTGTAAGAATTATCGTTTAATTTTCTCAATGAGATAATCAAGAAAAATCATTTATTAATACATATGAGGAAATTTTAATAAGTTTCCAGACTGTTTTCGTATGCGCACTTTTATAGATAGTACATACATGAAACTCTAGTCCCCTTCCAAGTAATCTCCTCCGGCTGCAATGCACTTGTTGTACCGTTCTAATAACTACTGGAAGGCCACATTGAAGTCCTCTTGTGTGAGCGTGTGAATGACCTTCGTCACGGCCTCTTTCATATCCTCAATTGTCTCATAACGACAGCATCTGAGCTCAGGCAATAAACAAAAGTCACAGGAAGCAAAGGTCTGGACTATAGGGAGGCTGAGGAGCTGTGTTGAAGCCCATCTTAGTCAAATAGTCTGTGACAAGGATGGAGTTGTGGACTGGTACATTGTCTTGGTGGAAATGCCACTGAGCCGATTTGAAGAGTGCTGGCCTCTTCTGACGGAATCTCTTCCTGAACTCCCTTAAAACCTCAACATAGTAACCCTAACCCAAACCTTTTGGCCAATCAACTCTGGTGTACTGACTTCCTTACTCCTCCCACACCTCTCATCATCCCTCACAGACTCCCTGTCTTCCTTGAATCTCTTATGCCACTCTGACGCTCGACTCATGCAAGATGCTCCAAAAAGCATTCTGAAGCATTCCATATGTTTTTCTGGCATTTTTTTTTCAAATTTAAAACAGAATTTTATTGCATATCATTCTTCTAAAGTGTCCTCCCGTCCAGATTGCATTTTTGAAATTCACCAGCTGTGACAATCAGGCTTTAGTAAGGTCTCTTTGAACCTGAAATCATAAATATTGGTCAGTCATCCCATAAGATGTATAGCAATAACATACTGAATTTTCAAGATTCTATGACAATTTTAAATGCCTGTACAAAAAAAAGACTGGAATCTTATTGAATTCACCACGAATGTAGAAAAGTGTTTCCCTTTTATGAGAAAAAAATAAATTATGTTTAAATCTGAACTTCCTTTGTATCTATTTTAAAAAATCTCTTACTCTCTCTCTTTTTCTTTCTCTCTCTGTCATTATATATATATATATATATATATATATAAAGCCTCCTAAAAACATTATCCCTTTATAGTGCATATTTGGCATTAAATTGTCATTTCCTTCGTATTAAATTTGATATAAAAATTATTTTTTTTTTGCAGGAGCAAAACTCGTCTCGGATAAAATGGGTGTTCCCGTAAGGAGCCCAAAAAGAAATATAAAATAGATGGGAAATTAGGTTAGAAGGACAAATAAAGGAATTGCTACAACAAGTAAAAGAAAGGAGGAAGGATAAACCCGCGAGTACCTGTTGGGATAAAAAAAAAAAACAGCAGACAAGTCTGAAAATATAAATCAAAAGATATTGGTGAAAGAAGGGAGACTTAAAAGATTCCGAAACAGGATCAAGCAATACAAACAAAAGAAGACATTAAAAAATAACGAAAGTAAAACACGAAGACAAACCAGTAACATGATCCAAAAGAAGCAAAACAATTTAGGAATAAAATATAGGAATGGAAACATCAGAACAGCCGAATACATAAATATAATTACAAGGACTAGAAGAAAGCCTTAAGGCGGACATACAAGTGGAACACTCATAAAAGTATTGAAGTGGAAAACTCTAGGCCATGATGGCAAACACTGAATATAGTTTGAAAAATTAATGTCCATCCACGACTGATTGGCTCATCAATTAAATAGACGCAACGAAAAAGTAAGTGTAACCGAATGGATGATTTAAGAGAATACCACCTTGATCCAGAAAGACACCCCAAAAGGAATTATCCCCAGCAGCTATAGACTCATAAAGTGTTTACTTAATATATGAAGAATCCCTACAGCACAGATAAGAGAGGAGATATATTACTCGCTGGTATGCCGCGGACTGCATGCCACAAGGAAACAAGAGATTTATTGTACATTGATCAGCTTATCCTTAAGGATAGTAAAGCGAAGCGGAAAAATGTAGTCATGACATGGATTAACTTCAAAAAGACTATGATAAGGTCTCAAAATCCTGGGTTGTAGATTTTTTAAAAATGTACAAGACATATGACAAAAGTTATAAAATTCATCACGAAATCCATAAAAGCTGCTGAGTGGAATTAACAGCAAGAGAAAAAAATTTGGCTAAGGGAAAAATTCAGTGAGGTGTCTTCCAGGGAGATGCACTGTCACCATTACAAGTTTTAATATCGGTGATGCCTCTCAATAACATACTCAGGAAGTACACAGGGAGCAACGAATTTTTTAAAAATCGCAAGAAAAGATTAATCTCCTTATGTACATGGATCATATAAAGCGGTTTGCAAAAAATCGAAATGAAATGGAGACTCTAGTAGAAACAATAAGAAAATACAGCCAGAATACAGGCATAGAATTTTGCCAATCTAATAATGAAAATTGGAAAAAGAAAAAAAATGGAAGAAATAAATCTGCCTAATCAAGAAAGAATCAATACACTTGACAGACTATCTATGTAAAAAAAAAGTTATAAGTGGAGTTGCCAGCATTGAAGTTTAAGTAGATACACCAATACAACTCGAAACGTACATTTAAACGATCAAAGATAGAATAATTACAGATGCCAAACAGCAGTGACATCATAAGAACGAACACAACAATAACAATGAAATAAAAATTAGAAGAAAAAATAACTGTATAGTAAGGTTTGGTTTGGTTTTATGGCATATCAACCATTATAGGTTATTCAATGCCAAATCTTGTTTATACATATATATCAAACTGAAATGATTTGGAAACAAATTTTAATGATGACATTTTAAACGAACCTGAAATCTTTTTTGCATACAGTTGAACAGTTTTAAGCATTGCTATATAACTGTTACAATTTAACATCAGTCGTTTGTTTTCACGTTGATTGTTGGATATTTTGTTTCTAAATGAGATAAAACTGATTTGTTTGCTCACAAGTATTGCTGTTATTTCTACATTGATAAATGATTTCAATTATTACTTTGCCCGGTCGGCTGGGTCTGTAGAATACACTGATTACACCTCTGCAGAGGGGTAAGACCCCCCCTAACGAGTGTCCTGATATGACCCTAAACAATCTGATGGTGAGGTTCCAGCAGTACTGGAGCTTTGGTGAATGCGGAGTACCCCTTCGTTACCATCGCTCCCAGGTCCACTCTGGCCCGGAGTGGTAGCACCTGATAGGCCCCTATCTCTGGGTTAAATAGAACAGCATACTTATGCTAAACTGGATTGTTTGAGTAAACTGAATAGCTTAAAATATAATTTTCTTTGACAATTAAACCGTACTTACATTTAAACTGGGTGCTTATGCTAAACGGAATTATTTGAAATAGAACTGTTTTTCGACATTAAAACTATATTTTCACTCAACTGAATTGTTACATATAACTACTTAAATAGTTTGAAATAGAAATGTTTTTGACAATTAAACTGTGTACTTATGCTAGACTGAATTGTTTTAAATCATCATCATCATGTCGTACCGTTAGCACGGATATTCCTGACCCTCTCTCGACACTTTTCCCTATCGTTCATCGCCTCTGGCGGGTCTTTTGGGCTATACTCCGTATCCTCACATAGCTGCTGTATGTATGTTCTAGCTGGTCGTCCTGCTTTAGCTCGGCCATATGAGGGGGTCCATTGGAGTACATCACTTATGAGCTCGTCCCTGCTCCTCCAGCAGTGTCCTGCATGCCTGATTCGTCTAACTTGGATAGTTTTCGTGATGGGAGGCACGTAGCCGTATAGTTGGTTCTTTGTGGGGTGTTGCCGCCAGGACTTTTTTAATATTGCTCGAAACATTCTCGTGTAGTTGACGTCTAGCTTCTTCTCCAGCCGTTTTGTTATCGTCCAAGTAGTGCATCCATACGGCAGTATCGACACGACCGCTGCCTTGAAGAAACTGCGTTTAATTTTATCGGTCAGGTATGATTCCCAGGTCCGTTTTAAATAGTACAGATTATTTACATAAAAATGGATTTGGCGTTAAATAACCTACAAAGGTCGATTTGCCATAAAACCCATAAAACCAAACCAAACCAATCAATAATTTATTTCTAACGCTTATCATTCAATTCAATATTAATCATTCATTTGCACGCAGTGAACTGGTCACAAATATTGCTATTTATCACTAATTATTCAATTCAGTATATTCATTCATTTGCGCACAGTCAAATGGTTCCAAGTATTGCTATGTATCCCCAACAATGCAAATCAACATTGTTTTTTTGTTTACTCACAGTTAAATGATCAAATAGTTTTATTTCTAACAATTTAATTTAGCATAAGTAATTTGCTTGCACACAGTTTAAATGTCAAACAGTTCTGTTTGACCCATAGTTAGGACCCTACCAGGTGCAACCATTCAAGGTCAGGGTCGATTCGGTAATAATGGTGATGAAGGGTTGATCCATGTTCTCGAAATGTCCACAGCTGGAGCCTCTCTATCAGATGATTTAGTGTCATATCCAGGACACTCTTAGTGGGAGGGGCTTCCTCCTTTGCACGGGTGCAGTGGTGGTATTCTTTAGCCTCAGCCAATTTGGCTGTAAATGTATGGGTATTCGAAGCAGTAAACTGGCAAACTTGGCCATGGGAAAGAAAATGAAACCTGAAAATAGATTCTGAATCTCTTTAATTGCAGCACAAACAAAGCTTTAATGACCAATTATTTTAGAGAGAGAATTGATACCGCACAACAGAAAAGCAAGTGCCGTTTATGTGGTGATAGTGACGAAAAGATCAAGCTGAAATTGCACCAAAAAAAGGTTATGACGACTGTTTGGTGGCCTGCGGTCGGTCTCATCCATCACAGCAACTTGAATCCGGGGAAAACGATTACGGCAAAGAAGTACTGGCGACAAATTGACGAAATGCACCAGAAGCTCCAACGTATGTGCCCGATATTGGTCAATATGAAAGGACCAATTCTCTTCCATGACAATGCTCGCCCGCATGTTGCTCAACTGACCCCGCAGAAGTTGAATGAATTGAGCTACGAGACTCTGTCTCATCCGCCATATTCACCAGACCTCTCACCCACCGATTATCACTTTTTCAAGCATCTCGGCAACTTCCTGCGCGAAAAATGCTTCAAAAGCCGATACGATGCCGAATCGGCCTTCAATGACTTCATCGCTTCCAGAACACCGGATTTCTATGCTAATGGGATAAATAAACTTGTTTCTCGTTGGCAAAAATGTGTCAATTCTAACCGTTCTTATTTCGATTAATAAAGTTTATTATGAAAGGAGTTATGATCTTTTGAAGTTGAATGTCAAAACGACATTATCTTTGCACCAACCTAATACATACTAAACAAATATAGCAGACTAGCTCAAAAAGACTAGACACGAATGCGTGGGAAAGCTGATCCATTGGGAAATTTGACCATACTACCAAATAGTAAATTGCACAAACCTAAATCGGTTTTTGAAAATAAGATCCATAAAATTCGCCAGAATGTTGAGACATAAACAGATCACGTGATTCCGGCCAGAAGACGAGACCTTGGGATAATTAACATCAAAAAAAGAAAGTACATAGTTGCACCGTGCCAAATAACTAATAAAAATGTGGAAAACGAGGAGGAAGATGATATTAATGGTTATTAGTGTGCTTGGAATGGCCCAGAAAACTTGGAAAGGTGGTTGGAACCGGTGGAAATTGGAGGACGAATCGAGATTATTCAAGCTACTGCATTATCTGGATCGGTCAGGATTCTGAGATGATTCCTGTTGACTCAGAATTCAGTGGAAGACCATCAGATAACTCTGGCGTGAAAAACATCAAGTAAATTAATAATAATATGCTTTACTTTTTCCCAAATGTTGTTATAACATCTAATGCTAACTATTGATTTGAAAGCGGGAAGTGAAACACGTGTTTTTAACAGTAAATATCAGAAACCTGAATAGGAAAAAGAAAAAAGAGGGGATGGAAATGAAAGATATACTCACACGGAGCTAAAACTTCCAATCTTTAAATGAGAAGGCATGAGAGGCATTGGAGGTTGTTTTTTTTTCAGGAGAGCCCCCCTCCCTTTGGGGATTTGAGAGAGATCGTACTTACTTTTTCTTTTTTTACTGGATCTCTTGATTTATATCCTTTATAGGGTAATAATGCATTAAAAGACTGTATATAGTGTTTTAAACTAAAGGTTTTAATGAATTTGAATTGGGGGAGGAAAAAAAGGAATGCGAATATAAGAATAAAACGATTTTCTTTTATCATTCTTGATTATCCAAAGTGATATTCTCTATTAAATCTGATAACTGGAACATTAATTATTCATTTGTTCATTTATTATGCTTATGGTGTCAGTTAGACAAAACCTTCTCTTGTCAGTAAGAATAGAATTCAGCAAAACCCATACACGAAAACCACTCTTTTTAATATATATTTCACATGAGTCTACCCGCAGATAAAATAAGGCCTTCATCTCCCAGTGATAATCCAGGTTAGGATAAGAAAATTCAGCAAATGGAACAAAATCTCTACACATTTCTGCGGCTATCAGAACCTGGGTAATTCCAATTCCGACTCATTATTTCCTTCTCTACAACCAATTCTATCGAAATATCTGAAAGAAATGGCCAAAAGAAGGTTATAAAATAGTACCATATGTATTTTTATGCAACTAAGAAACTATTAAGAAGAAATATAACTCAAGAAACCGACAACACATTGGGAAAAAGGATTATATGTACAGATAAACAAAAAGGTCCCTCAAAATTTATGAAAGTGAATATATCGATCCTTAAAAACAATGCTTTATGAATGATAAAAAATAATAATCTTAAAAAACAGATAGTTGCTCATATCAAATGAAATAGATATGTAACACTTGAAATAATAATGAGATAATACATCAAAACAATCAAGCAATGATTGTATAAAAACTTAAGCAACAGAAAATGTTTACAAAAATCGAGGAAAGCCAACCTAAAAAAAGACTACTGTTGTATATTGACCTTCGACCCGGCCAAACATGCCATTCCAAAGACGTGGAAGGTGCATATTCCATTGGGGTAGGCGGGATTGGCTGACAATATGGCACAAGGTAAAATCCCACGGTACAGTCACACTGATGCACCGGAAGAGAGTGACCTGTGAACTGCATGACAGTTATTTCCGTTCGATGACAATCAAACATGCCATTCCAAGGACAGCCGAAGTGACACATCCCGATGGTCAGGTATGGGGAGATATTGATTGGGCTATTGAACTATTATATAACTCGGTGAAGACAGGAAGTCAGTTAGTTTGGAGACCAGACTCGTTGGTGACAAGATGCGGTAGAGGAAGCCAGCACCCAGCAGAGTGGGCCCCCAGGCCTCCGGTTGAGCAGCCCTGTAGAACGGGAAAGAGACACTGATGGCCATAAGAGTGGGGGTCAATATGTTGCAGTTCTGTTCGGTCTCCAACTCCCTCTCACACATAAACCTTACAAATAAAGTGAGAAGTATATTTTTCTAAAAGACTGTCTCGTCGTTATTGTTGCGTCGTTATGATTCTTTCTGCATGAATCTGCATATGAGTATACAACACTACACATTAAATAAAATTTAAAATCAATGAAAAGAAGCAAAATATAATCAGAGAGTTCATCATGGAAACTTCTACTGATATGAAAGACAGAACTATTCAAAAACTATGAGACAAGCAAGCTGATGTAGATAAAATTAGCAATGCTATGCTGCAGAAGATCTTCTTCGAGGCCTTAAACTAAAACTTACGCTTTCGATTAAAATACAATATGCTACTGCTGCAGTAATAAGCCTCGTAATCATAATATATAAAGACAATTACTTAGAGCAACCCTAATGGAAATCAGGTGGCTTTGTTTGGTTTGGTTTTATGGCATATCAACCATTGTAGGTTATTTAATGGCAGATCCATTTTTAAAGATATAAACAGTTATATTTTAAACAATTCAGTTTGGTATAAGTATATTTTTTTTTGTTTATATACAGGTAAATGTCAAAACAGTTATATTTCAAACAATTTAGTTTAGCATAGAAAAGCAGTTCCATTTCAAGCAATTCAGTTTGGCATAAGTACGCAGTTTAAATGTCAAAACAGTTCTATTTTAAACAATTCAGTTTATCATAAATACACAGATTAGTTCTATATGATCCATAGATAGGACTCGATCAGGTGCTACCACTCATGGTCCGAGTGAACCAGGGAGCCATGGCAGTGAAGGAGTACTCCGCTTTTCCCAAAGCTCCAACATTACTGGAACCTCATCATCGGATTGTTTAGTGCCATATACAGGACACTTGTTGTGGTGGTCTTACCCTCTGCAGAGAAGCAGCCTGTGTATTCTCCAGCCCCAGCAGACTGGGTAAATGAAAAATTTTCATACTCAATAAAACGAATGTGTCAAAAACTATGAAATCAAGAAAAAATAAAATAATATATTAGATAACCCCAATTGACAAGTTCCTGATAATAAAAGAAAAACAGAATCAAAAACCATCTAAATGCCCATCGTATCCAAAGATATGAAAAAAATTCTTTGGACACAATATTTCAAAAGAACCAAAAGAAAAAATAGATCATGCAATAAGAAAATAAAAATAAAGGTAAAGAAAACGCCACAAACAAAGAAATGGAAACATTTTGTATTAATATATGGAACTATATGAAACGAATAACAAAAAAGCAAGCTTGATAGAAAATCTCAATGACATAAAAATAATTAACTATAAGAGTACGAAGATATCACAATGGAAGAGATAACAAATACACTTAAACGCACATATAAATATAAGGTACTTGGAATAGGTAAAATAACTGACTATTGGCTCCACCACCAAACTTCCACACAATAACTAATGCGGAAACTTATTCCAGAATCCATTAAAGAACCGAAAAAGATGCCTGATTCACTCACAGAAGAATTAACATACCTGCAATGAAAAAGAAAAGAAACTATGAATGCGAAAATATATCGAACGATCACGTGCCTCCCATTACATAAAATTATGTTGATTGAAAAAAAAAGAATAGTTCAAAGTACAGAATGTAAGGAAATCTTTCTTTTAGAACAAAATAGATACCAGAAAGAATCATATGGTTGCAAGGATCATATTCTCATAAACAAGATAATCTTTGGAAAAATCTAAGTATGGCTTGGATTGATTACAAGAACGCTTTTGATTACATATCCCACGGATTTATTTTAAAAAGTCAAAACATTGAAAAAAGATCTCTTTAATATTAACATTCCTAAAGTATGATATGGAAAGGTGATAACTAACCTCAGAATAATCCATAAAAACGGTTCACTCAAAACTAATGACATGAATAACAATGAAATCTTCCAAGATGACAAACTTTCATCACTTCTTTTTGTATAGGTCGAAATCTTCTCTCCATAGAACTGACAATACAGACTATTAATTTAAAACTACTTTTAAAAAGTCGTCTATTCTATATTGCCGATTTAAAGTTAAATGCAAAAAGGGATTGAATGCAGTTTTAATATTATAAACTGCAAGTTAGTTTAGATAATCATCATCATCATCTTTTCGTGCCGCTAGCACGGATATCCCTGACCCTCTCTCGCCACTTCTCCCTATCGTTCATCGCCTCTGGCAGGTCTTCAGGGCTACCTCCCGTATCCTCACATAGCTGCTGTATGTATGGTCATCCTGCTTTTGCTCGGCCATATGTGGGGGTCCATAGGAGTACATCACTTATGAGTCCTGCGTGTCTGGTTCGTCTAACTTGGATAGTTTTCGTGATGGGAGGCACGTGGCCGTATAGTTGGTTCTTTGTGGGGTGTTGCCGCCTGGACTTATTCAATATTGCTCTCAACATTCTTGTGTAATTGCCGTCTAGCTTCTTCTCCAGCTGTTTTGTAAGCGTCCAAGTAGTGCATCCATACAACGGTATCGACACGACCGCTGCCTGGAAGAAACTGCGTTTAATTTTATCGGTCAGGTGTGATTTCTATATGATCGATAGCTTATCGATAGCCGTCCATGCCTTCGTTAGCCGCACGTCGATAAACATGCCTTCTAACTGATAAATCAGCGCCAACACATAACATATCACTCAAAGAATTCAATAAAATACGTAAATATAAAGATCTAAAAATAGGATCCTTTTAATTAACACTACTCAAGTAATAGTCGAACATCTGGGTATAAACAAGAAAGACAAATTAACGAATTAACAATATACCTAGCATTTCCTGTCAATATGAAGTACAAAAAGCTACTATTTGCGGAACTGTTTATCTCCTTAAAAGGGTACTATCAATGTGACTGGAAAAATAATACCCAAAATCATCATCATCATCATATCGTGCTGGCAGCACGGATATCCCTGACCCTCTCTCGCCACTCCTCCCTATCGTTCATCGCCCTAGGCAGGTCTTCAGGACAACAACCTGTATCCTCATATAGCTGCTGAATGTACGTTCGTGCTGGTCGTCCTGCTTTTGCGCAGCCATGTGTGGGGATCCATAAGAGTACATCTCTTATGAGTTCATCTCTGCTTCTCCAGCAATGTCCTGCATGTCTGGTTCGCCTAACTTGAATAGTTTTCGTGATAGGGGGCAGGTGGCCGTACAGTTGGTGTCTTGTGGGGTGTTGCTGCCAGGACTTGTTCAAGATTGCACGCAGCATTCTTGTGTAATTGCCATCTAGTTTCTTCTCCAGCCGTTTTGTTAGCGTCCATGTAGTGCATCCATATAGCAGTATCGATGTGACCGCTGCCTGGAAGAAACTGCGTTTCATTTTATCGGTTAGGTCTGATTTCCATATAGTCGATAGCCTATTGATAGCTGTCCATGCTTTCGTTAACCTCGTTTCGATGTCCTTTTCACAAATTCACGTACCTAGGAAGCAGCGTCGAATCAATACCCAAAATAGACAGCAATATATATATATATATATATATATATATATAGTCAGAAAATTCTCTCAGCTTAGGTCTTGAATAAAGACCGGATTATCAGAAACCGAAAGTAAAACTTAAAATTAAGTATAATACTAATAATAATATGTTACTAATGACTTCTCACAGGACATATCAGTCAAGAGTAGATATAGAACATCAAGAGAGAAAACAGTGGACGACGCTTAGTACAACTAAAATTGACCAACAAAGACAACCACGATAGGATTAAATAAATAGTTGGGAACTGCAACGGATTGGATGCTACAGTTGATAAACACACGAGAAGCAAAAGAAAAAAAAATTCAACAGATTTGCTAAATATCTCAAATAAGAATTAGACATTAAGGATAATGCAATTGAGGGAGACAAATCATAAAGAAAGAAGCAAAAACGCAAGGAATAAATCATTTTAAAAACTCCAAGGAACAAAAAAACCTGCACGGACGATACTCACAAAGAATTAAAAACATTTATATAGATATTAAAAAAAACAATCGATGGCTGAAAAGGGTTGGACTAAAGGCGGAAACAGAAGAATTGATTATAGTCGCACAGTAGCAGAGTTTCCACGCTAGAAACTTACAAACAAGCATTATAAAAACTCATCAAATCCAATATGTAGATAGAGCTATAAAAAAGCTGAATAAATTGCCCACTCATAACACTGATATAATAATGTATTTAAAAAAGTAGGACCTTTTATTTATTGAAAAGTGAGCTAATTTTTTGAGCAAATGAAAGTTGAAAAACGGGATTAATACTAAACAGCATCAATAACAGAAGCCAAATGAGCTACTATTCTCTGGAATTAATCTACCTTAAATGAGAGAAAATTAAAGCACTTGACTTAATATTGTGGTTAAAGACAATAAAAGTAAAACATGCCGGCTAATTGATATTATGGGGAGACAGAACGGAATGGTCTCCTTTGTAACAATGTTTGAGGAACTCGCTCAGATGACAAGTCCTTTTGTTCACTTAACAAGACAAAACCTGGGAATATCTCTTCTTTACGAACAAGACTTGAGAAACTGTAGACGTAGACGTTCACACCTTAGCAGCGAAGCACATGATGTTTCTTCTTTTTTTCAGACGTGAGAAGTAGTCAGTAGTTTCCATCTCCTTCTTGAACTTTTCTTTATATTCCTGAACACAGTTTGACTCTTTTATAGCTTGGGACGGGAACGTAATTCCCTCCTTGTATAATGTAAAATTTGATGTTATATAGTATTAATTCACTAAACTGTTCTTCCGCTAACTTAATATTCTGTATTAAGTTATTCTCTGTGGGATAATCAAATGCATTAAAAGAAACGGTGTGTTATCAACGAGTTAACACTTTGTTGAATATTATTGCATATTAATGCCAACTGATTATGACATATCAATGTATTATCAACACCATCACGTTGTGCTGTTCACACGAATTTCCCAAACTCTCTCTCTCTCTCTCTCTCTTTCGCTATCCATCTCTGTCATCCATCGCTTCCGGCAGGTGGTCCATGCTACATCCTGAGATCATACAAAGCTGCGGTAGAAAAGTTCTTGCTGGTCGTCCTATACTTACGCGTCAATGTAAAGGGGTCCATGGAAGAACGTCACTTATAATTTCGTCCTTGCTCCTACAGTAATGTACCACATGTCTTGTTCGTCGAATTTGGATGATTTTCAAGATGGGTGGTAGGTGGCCGTACAGCTGTTGTTTTGTAGGATGTTGTTTCCAGGCTTTGTTTCATATAGCTCGTAGCATCCTGGTGCAGTTGCCGTTTAGCATTTTTCTCGATTCGCTTACTTAGCGTCCAAGTGGAGCATCCATACAGTAGTATGGACATGACTACTGCTTGAAAAACATTGTGTTTTATTTTATTGTAGTAGTCTGACTTCCATATGGCCGATAGTCAGTCGTTAGCTGTCCATGCTTTTGCTAACCCCGTATTGATGTCAATGTCGATTGCTTCCGAGGTATGTGAACTTGTTTACTAGATTCAAAGAACCACCATTAAGGGTGGAGATATGGCCACCTTAATTAAAACACATGTACTCCGTTTTGTCTGCGTTCACATGGAGGCTCATGCCGCCTGCTGCTTGATTCAGACTATGCAACAGGGATTCGGCCTGGGTTGAGCTATTTTCCTGAAGCGTTGTCCGCGTCCATAATAGTATGAGCAGGGTATCGTCAGCTTCTTGCCTTTCCCAGTATAAGGTATTTTTCCCTAATTAAATCTATTAACGTCCGAATGTTACATATTGACCCTGGCCAAGCTGTCAAAAGAAGAAATTCACCTGTGTAAATAACAGGTGCATCTGGTCGAAGATATCAGGGGATCAAGGGATAACCTTGACTGTCGATGGGTTGAATTGAGTACAAATGTAAATCTTAGCCGCTATGGAAGTAAGGGTTATTCCCAGGTAGCTCTTAGCAATTCCGTGGTCAACTTTCTACGTGAAAGGAAGAATGCTGCTTTTGTCCATCTGTCTATTATGTAATGGTTATATATAGGGTGGAACGATAAAATTGTCGCCCCAGAAAAGACAACATGATTTCATTTCCGTTTAAGGAAAACCGGTTTTCTTTTTTTGTTGCAGACCATCTACTAGTTGGTCCGTGGTGTACAAATCCTAACAGCGATAGGAGACTTCTATCATGTCTGAAAGGTAAACAATTTTTAACGAGCGAGATCGGAGATGCGCCGCTGTACAACTCACGCCCTCTACCGATACAAGTTATGACAACAGGACCATTGCCAGCACCCTCAAAATGTAAATCTGGATCGCCACAAATAACAGGAACGTGCCCAGGGTGATGAAAACAAAGTTTCCGGCTGCGGTTATGGTCTTTGGTGTGGTTTCAACTGAGGGCCACATCATGCCACCTCACATCTTCGAAGTCGGCTTGAAAGTCAACACCAAAATGTACCTAGATGTGCTAAAGAGTGTGGTGATTCCCTGGTGCAATCAGGTGGCCGGTGGCAGACCCTGTGTGTGGCATCAGGACTCGGCGCCGACCCATAAGTCCAAAGATACCCAGGCTTGGCTTCAGTGCTACGACTTTATACCCTTCTCTCACTGGTCCCCTCCTCCCCTGACCTGAACCCGCTGGACTACTTCGTTTGGTCACACGTCGAGAGCATCACCAACCTGATATCCCACAACACCAAAGTAAGCCTGATCGCTGCCATCCGCCGAGTATTCGCCGTGCTCCCACCGGCGCTTGTGGAAAAGGCATGCTCCAGTTCTGGATCCGTATCGAGGCGGTGATTGAGGCTCAAGGCGGCTACATTGAATAGATATCAGCTCTACTACATAATCAAGTTACCTGAATTGATTTTTTCAATAAAAGTTTTAAAATAAAGCTGTCGTGTTGTTTTCCTTTGGACGATAATTTTATCGTTCCACCCTGTACAGCGTTGCAGTATCAGAGCAGTATGTTGTCGAATTTCCTTGTCTTCAATACATCTGAAGGTATGTCATCGAAACTGGCAGCTTTCCTTTTTTTTTTAATTTTTTGGCCGGACTAGATCACGTTCTTCTTGCATAAACTTTCCACGTTTGATATATAGTTGATTATCAATATTTTTTGCGATATGTTTATCCATAAATTTAGGACATTGGCCTAGCAGTTAGAGCGTTCGCCAATGGCCCGGGAGACCTGGGTTCAATCCCAGGTCGAGTCATACCAAAGACTTAAAAAAGAGTACTTGATGCCTCCTTGCTTAACACTCAGTATTATAAGGTACGGATCAAGGGTAAAGTAGAGCAATCCTGGGAAGGAGTAGCGCCCTCCCCTACACCTTGGTGTAGTAGCTATCGAAAAGGGAGCCTTCGGATCACCCCCAACTATGGTCGCCAACTTTACTTTACTTATCCATAAATTTAGGAGACTTTCCAAGCAACTTCTTAAAATGTTCTTTCCGCAAGTGTATCCATTTTTCTTGACAGGCAGCTTTTAATTTCGCTTTCTCGGTTTTTTTTTTCTCCCTTCATTTACTGGATGCCACGCTATCCGAGATTGTCTATTTTCAATCGAGTGTCAAATCCTGTTGATCAGATCTTGAATGTATTCTGTTTGTTCTCTTAGGTAGGCATTAGTCAATGAAATCTTAAGACTAAGAGAGTATAGGAGAAATGCCCTTCTAACTTGGTAGACCTGTATAATCGTGCGAACAATAAAAAATGCCTAACAACATCGAAAATGCAAGTGAACTTTTGATAAAAAATTTTGGCATGGATAAGCATGCTGTCATGTGCTCATCTTATCTAATTTACGTTAATGAATGTTTTATTTACTGTTGTTATTATTAGTAGTAGTATTTGGGCATCAAGACACTTTCTCACTCTACCTATAGTCCAGACCTTGCTCCCTGTGACTTTTGGTTATTCCCTAATCTCAGAGGCTGTCGTTATGAGACAATTGAGGATATGAAAGAGGCTGTGACGAAAGTAGTATCTGTCCAACTGGAATCTTTAAAAGTAATTAAAAGGTGGGCTAAAATGTTGTTGGGAATCTTATACGAGTATATCATCGTATATAAGAAAACCCCTTATATCAACCAAAGATATATCAAATATATCAAATATATCAAATAAGATAGATAAATATAAAGACCTAGAAAAATAAACTAAAAAAAATGTGGCTCCGTGCAAGTAAAGATTGGGGTTCCGGTTATGATTTTTTAAAAAAAGACAACGAAAAACATTAACAAAATAACGCATAAAGACTATTTCAAAGCAAAAATAGAGAACATGCAACAAAATAGCAGATGTAGATTATGTAGTGACTGAGACGAAACGATTAATCGCATAATAAGCGAATGCAATAGATTCGCGCAGAGAGTAAAAAAAAAGATACGACTGGGTTGAATACGAAGAAGAGTCCTGGAAATCTGAGGAGACCTGCTGTCACTCAAACTCTAGGGAAAAAAACATCAGTTAAAGTTGATGTGAAAAAGTCTCAGATAATCAAATTAATAATAATAATAATAATAATAATAATAATAATAATAATAATAATAATAATAATAAAAGTAATAATAGTTTAGGGACTCAACCATTTCAGATGTCTACTCCGACTATGAGTTAGCCTCATTGAGGATCATACCACTCTCAAGATATGCAGTCGGCATATTCTACAGCCCGAGCTTTCAGGGTGGTCATTAAAAGTAAAAAAAATTTTTTTTTTTCTAACATGAAATATTGTTTAGATTTGATCATGGGATTCAAAAGGCTAATTAACCACTCAGATTAAAACACTTGACGAAGTACAACGCTAATTGAGTATTACTTTATCTGATCCTCTCTGAGGTCGAAATGTCAATTCGTGCTCCCTCTACCTAGATTCAGACAATGTTTTTATATTAAGGTCATTTTTTTATATGAGGCCCCAAACACTCACGCGTAAGCCAAGTTAAATAGTCAGAGCACTTTGTCACGATTTGTCAGTCTGTTCCGAAGTAATCATTATGTGTAACATTTAAGTGCTTCCCATATTTCGGATAACCAAGAATCAAGTGTCATTCCCTGATGTCTCTTGCCAGAAGTTAAGAAAAAAACGGCATGGAGCTACGGATACTCAGCTTGAATCCCATCAAGAAGACCAGAGACCGAATGTAGGAACACACATACTACATGGTGATCCCAGACAGAAAATCTGATCCATACATATATATATTAACTGTTTCTTTCGTTGATAATGTCGTTTTGCTTTCAGCAATTTTTTTATTTAAGTTGAATAACACCTAATGTCATGAAAATAATCGCATACTTGTGGAATTTCAATCCTGCTAAGAGATTTGAATTTTATTTTATTATTGCTCATATTAGTTGTTAATTTTTAAATATATTTCCATACCTTTTCGATATTATTAACTGAGAGAAATTGAGTTTTAATTGATTATTTTCTTAAAACTCAATTTTCATTTTTTTAAAATCGATAGATATTATTTAATGGGATAAAAAAGAAGACAGAATGGAAAGTCAGATTGACACGGTTCTTTATTAGAAGAGCGTCATCAAAATAAATTCATCGTTTTGCGAAAATCAAATTTACACGTGAGAAGTAAGAGACTAGTTGCTTTACCACTACGAACGAATTATGACTATTCTACAATTTACCAATAACTGGGAAAGGAAGATAAAAATTCATGCCTGTCTCAAAAGTTTTATATATATATATATATATATATATATATATATATATATATATATATATATATATTAGTTATGATAGCGTAGAAATAGTGTCAACGGACTTAGCTTACTTTCAATTATAGGTCAGAAACTAAGAGTCCCCTAACTCTGTTTAATCTATCCGTACATTATCCTCACTTTTATATATATGTTTCATCACTAATATTTAGCAATCTTTTTTTATAAGTAGAGCAAAATAGATGATCAGTATATATATATATATATATATATATATATATATATATATATATATATATGTGTGTGTGTGTGTGTGTGTGTGGTGACCACTTTGATAATAAAATGTCATATTGGCCCACCCTCTTTGGTCAGAATTATCCTGAAGTTCCGTTTAGTGAAACAGGTGTCGGTAGTTTTAGGCTCTTTTGACTATTCTAGTTTAGCGCTACTTAGAATTAGCTTAGGTAACTCTCTCAGTGTTTTTTTTTTCTTTTAGCAAAGCATTACGGCGCCGTTTAATTATTTTCAAGCAGTACAGATGGTTTTCGTGTGTACTTTATTTTTTTTTTTTTTTCAGATATCTATTTTCAATATATTTTTTATTTACAAACTGCATTATCTGTTGTTGTTTTTTTTTCACGCCACTAGAGTCATAAAAATAACAAATAAAATATAATATATATATATATATATATATATATATATATATATATACATATATTTATATATGTGTGTGTGTGTGTGTGTGTGTGTGTGGATATTTTAGCTGACGGCCTAGAAATGTCTTTAGGATCAGCATCAGCTGTATTTAATCCGATGTTTACGCCACATAAGGGATAGTGTTACATCCCAGAGAATCTTGGTTTCCGAAGGAGGAATATAACAGAAAATTCCTTGTATTTGAGAATAGCAGCCCCAAGACAATGTTGGGAGTGTATTGTTCAAATCACAAAATAATGGACGATATAAGGAATGTCAAAGAAAATCACGTGTTTTATCAAGACGGAAAGACTGAAGTTAGTTGGTCCCATGATATACTAACATTAGCATATCAATCTGCTTCTCTGAACTACCTTTTCTTAACTCATCTTGTTTGTTTCCATATGCCATAAATTATCAAGTCATAAAGATGCCAAGTTATGTTCCTTTATGACAAAGCTCAGAGCAATGGAATGCTTATTTTGTGGTCTTCATCTCCTCATAAGGTAATGTGACAAGTCGTACTGAATTTCGTGGTATCAGTTGCAAGAAAAGATCCCTGACTTCGCATATAAAGTTGGTTTCCAATTTAGAGATTTTGTTCTAGAACAGAATATCTATTAAAGCTTAATATTTACTATGTACCTAAAGCTGTAAAGGAAACAGAAGCGATAGATCTTTGTCTTTGGAAATGCATTTCCGCGAAAATTGACCTAAGCAACATAATCCATGATTTGAACGTTGTTCACCGATTTCATTTCTTACGACGTAAACCGTTATGCCACATACAAACATACAACTGTTCTTTTACATGGATAGCTCAAGCATGGAATAACCCACAACATTTGATACGTCATTAAGAACCGAAACGTCATCAAACTTACATACACGCATACATACACAAAAACAAATAAAAAAAATGTATGAGTTTTTCTGGAGGCAACACCTCACAAAGTAGCAGCTATACGGCCACCTATCACCAATCACGAAAACTATCAAAGTTAGACGAATAAGAGAAGCAGAGCACTGCAGGAGAAGCAGGGACGAGCTCATAAGTGATGTACTCCAATGGACCCCTTCACATGGCCGAGCAAAAGCAGGGCGACCAGCTCGAACCTACATACAGTATCTCTGTGAGGATATGGGGAAACGATGAACAATAAGGTGAGGTAGCGAGAGAGAGTCAGGGATATCCGTGCTGATGGCTCGACAAGATGATGATGATGATAGAAAAAAAATGAAAGTTGAATTTTTGAAATACAAAATTTTCTTATTTCAATGAAAACATGTGTGTTGTTTAGCAATTTATGAAATAAAGGGAACATATATAAACATTTACGAGGGTCATTAAATAAGTTTCCATACTTTGTTCGTATGGGCACTTTTATTGATAACACTCAAGAGGCTCTAGTACCCGTCGAGTTAATCTCCCCCGGCTGCAATGCAATGTTGTACCGTTCTAAAAATTTCTGAAAGGCCCTATGGAAGTCCTCTCATGTGAGCATGTCAATGACCTTCGTCACAGCCTCTTTCATATCTTCAATTGTCTCATAAAGACAGCCTCTGAGATTAGGGAACAACCAAAAGTCTCAGGGAGCAAGGTCTGGACTATAGGTAGGGTGAGGAACTGTCTTGATGCCCATCTTAGTCAAATAGTCTGTGACAAGGATGGAGGTGTGGACTGGTCCATTGTCATGGTGGAAATGCCACTGAGCCGATTTGAAGAATGCTGGCCTCTTTCGACGGAATCTCTTCCTGAACTCCCTTAAAACCTTAATATAGTAACCCTAACCCTATCCCTAAGCCTTCGGCTAGTCAACTCTGGTGTATTGAGTTTCTTACTCCTCCCACACCTCTCATCATCCCTCACAGACTCCCTACCTTCCTTGAATCTCTTATGCCACTTAAAAACTGATGCTCAATTCATGCAAGATGGCCCAAAAGAAGTCTGAAGCATTCCATATGTTTCTGTAGTATTTTTTTTTTTCAAATTTAAAACAGAATTTTATTTCATATTGTTCTTCTAAAGTGTCCTCACGTCCAAATTTCATTTTTGAAATTCGCCAGCTGTGACAATCAGGCTTTAGTAGGCTGTATTCCAATGGCTGCTGTAGATGTTCATTCAACCTGAAATCATAGCAATTGGTCAGTCATCTCATAAGATGTATAGCAATAACATACTGAATTTTCAAGAGTCTACGACAATTTTAAATGCCTGTACAAAAAAAATCTGGAAACTTATTAAAGGCCCCCCGTAGGTCTCATTCTGTTTGTCTAAACAGAGCATATATAA
Organism: Sepioteuthis lessoniana; assembly: GCA_963585895.1. Lineage (NCBI taxonomy): Eukaryota > Metazoa > Mollusca > Cephalopoda > Myopsida > Loliginidae > Sepioteuthis > Sepioteuthis lessoniana. The sequence continues at coordinate 1,058,520 of OY757921.1, read as the reverse complement.
AACAATGCCAGTGCGCAAAGAATTATGAAGCTAGTGTCAGTGATTTCTTAATAATAGTTATTTATGAAATACAGGATTGTGCTTATGGAGCAACCTTTAGAGTTGCTCCATAAGCACAATACATACAACTATACAACTATAGTTGTATAAGCATAAGCACAATACATACAACTATACAACTATTATGTATACAATACATAAGCACAATACATACGACTATACAACTTTTCTTCTTTCCTAAGCTGAAATTAAATTCAGATGTAATATGCGAGAAGCAAAACAATGAGATTCTACTGTGCGACAAAAGAAAAGTTTTAGAAATCCATCGACCAATAGAAAACCTGCTAGAATGACAAAGGAATGGTTTTAAAAAACATCTAATTTATGGTTCATTTCTGCTCGGTAAACACAATCTGTTTTATTGCTTTTTGAACATACCTCATATATATATATATATACTTTCTTTTAAGAAAAACAAAAACCGGTCACATTAGGAATATAAATTTATTTCCATCCTGTTATGGGTATTGATATGAATCAATAACACCCAAAATAACAGGACTTCTTCAGATCTAATGGATAGAAAAATTACAGTCAGAATAGACACAGGAGGAAAGGGTGGGATGGACCAGAAGAGGGGTGAAGAGTTCCCTCCTCACTTCCGGTTTTTCTAATTTATTAGAATCACAATAATGTAACTGGACTTATAGAATCACAATAATGTAACTGGACTTATATTTAAAACTCACTTTCTATAGTAAATTATTTTTTTAAATCACAATAATGTAACTGGACTTATTTTTTTAGAATCACAATAATGTAACTGGACTTATATTCAAAACTCACTTTCTATAGTAAATTATTTTTAAAATTTTTAAATTCTGAATACATTTCAAAGTAAAAATCTATAAATATATATATATATATATATATATATATAAAAAACTCCACACACACCCATATATATATGTAAGGTATTTTTTCTTTCGTTATTCGCCTGATGATTGTTGTTTATAAAACTTCATAAAATCTAAGGTCGCAAAAAACTTCCTTTGCATTAAATATATAAAATCTGATGAATATTTATTTATTAAGATTACATAATAGCTCTATTACAGATATTGAGCACTCTCCAAATTATATCGCACTTGGTTCGCCTCTTATCAACTCAGTAAATCAGTGACAACCAAAACTGTTATAATATATATATATATATATATATATATATATATATATATATATATATATATATATATATATATATTTGATTAAATTATGGGTACAGGAAAATTCATATAATATCATAAACAAAGACACCATTGGTAATTACAGTCGTGGAATTAATAAAACAATAAAACAGCGAAGGACCTTTTCGTCTGACTCTTTTTAAGTATTGAACATCGGAAATTCAAGTAAAAACGGTATATATATATATATATATATATATATATATATATATATATATATAATCAGGATGACTAGATAGAGGGGAAAAAGTGTCCTTCGTTGTTTCATTGTTTTATTAGCTTCCCGATTGTAATTACCAATGGTGTCTTTATTTATCTCTCTCTCTCTCTCTCTCTATATATATATATATATATATATATGCGTATGTCGTAGTTTCTGAAGTATATCATCTACTAGTTGTCTTTTTTAATTGGATATCTTTTTTTTTCTTGTATTGACAATCATAGTATGAAATCTTGGAAACGTATTAACATACATGGCGCTAAGTTATATCTCTGAAGATTTCCAATGAGAATGACGAAGAAGTTGGTGTCAGTATTGGGTCAGCAAATCATTGCTTTAAAGTTTTTTTTAAAGCATCATATAGCTGCAATACTTTCTTTGGGGATACCATGTGCAAGTTGTATGTGCTGTATCTTTCCGGTGAATTTGGGATCGAATGTCTTGGAAAGATCTACAAACAACTGGGTTGCCTCAAGATTTTTGGGATGTACTCCTTCGATGACTAGACGGATACTCAGTATCTGTTAAGTTGTGGATCGATTTCTCCGTAAGCTGTTCCGATTTTTCTCGCAACTTTCTAAACTTTGGACATGATTCAGAAGCTGGTTGGTTGTTTTATTAGTTGAGTTTTATGGCATATCAACGTTTGTAGGTTATTTAAGGCCAAATCCATTTCTATGCAAATAGTCATTTCTATTCCAAACCATTCAGTTTAGCATGAGTACACAGTTTAATTGACAAAAACATTTCGATTACAATCTATTCAATTTAGTCAAACAGTTCTAATTTAAACAAATAAGTTCAGCATAAGTGTGCAGTTTCGATGTCAAAACAGTTCTATTTCAAGCAGTTCAGTTTAGCATAAGCGCACAGTTTAATTGATGAAAATATTTCTCTTTTAAGCTATTCAGTTAAGTCAAACAGTTCTAATTCAAACAAATCACTACAGCATAAGTACGCATTTTAATTCTATTTAAATGCATTTTTATTCAAATATTCAATTCTATTTCAAAAAGTTCAATTTGGCATGCGTACTTAGTTTAAGAGTCAAAAAAAATTCTATTTCAAGCTATTCAGTTAATTCAAACAGTTCTAATTGAAACAAATCAGTGTTGCATAAGAATGCAGTTTACTTTTATTTAACCCATAGATAGGGCCCTATTAGGAGCAACCATTCCGGGAGAGAGCGGATCTGGAAGCAGTGGCAATGAAGGAGTGCTCAGCATTCCCCAAAGCCCCAGCACCATTGAATCTTCACCATTAAACTGCCATTATCAGGATACTCATGATCGGTTCTTACTTCTCTGCAGAAGTGCTGTCGGTGTATTCTACTGTCCCAGCAAATGGGCCAATACACTGAGTTAATTTCAAAACTGTTTTATTTCAGATTATTCAGTTTAGCATAAGAACGCTGTGTTGATGTCAAAACAGTTCTATTTCGAACAATTCAGTTTAGCATAAGTTCGCAGATTAAATGTCAGAATTGCGTACTTATGATAAACTGAGTTATCTGAAATAATACTGCTTCTCTATCAGCGCTAAAAAAGTTTGCGTATTCGCCATTTGGAGTAAGACTTTCAGAAATCTCCTGAAGAGTAAAAAATAGGCTTCGTATAGTTACCGTATTGATTGCTTGCGTGGATCATTAAATACGTTTCCAGACTTTTTTCGTATGAGGACTTTTATTGATAGTACACACATGAAACTCGAGTCCCCTTCGAAGTAATCTACTTCGGCTGCCATGCACTTGTTGTACCGTTCCAATAACTTATGGAAGGCCCCATGAAAGTCATCTTGTGTGGGCGTGTCAATGACCTTCTTCACAGCTTCTTTCATCTCTTCAATTGTCTCATAACGACAGCTTCTGAGTCAAATAGTAGGTGACAAGGATGGAGTTGTGGACTAGTACATTGTCCTGGTTGAAATGCCACTGAGCCGATTTGAAAAGTGCTGGCCTCTTCCGACGGAATCTCTTCTTGAACTCCCTTAAAACCTCAATATAGTAACCCTAACCCTAACCCTTTAGCCTATCAACTCTGGTATATTAACTTCCTTACTCCACCCACACCTCTCATCATCCCTCACAGACTCCCTGCTTTCCTTGAATCTCTTATGCTACTCAAAATATGATGCTCGATTCATGCAAGATGGTCGAAAAGCAGTGTAAAGAATCCCATACGTTTCTGTGGCATTTTTCCAAGTTTAAAAGAGAATTTTATAGCATATCGTTCTTCGAAAGTGTCCTCACGTCCAGGTTGCATTTTTGAAAATCGCCAGCTGTGACAATAAGGCTTTAGTAGGGTGCATTCCAATTCCTGCTGTAGCTGTTCATTTGAACCTGAAATCATAAAAACTGCTCAGTCATCTTATAAGATGTATAGCAATAACATACTGAATTTTCAAGAGTCTATGACAATTTTAAATGGCTATGCAAAAAATTCTGGAACCTTATTGAAAGTACCATGTATCTCACAGTTGGCAAATGACAAGCTATTACTTGAGTCATAACCTGTTTGTTTCTTATTCCTATGTAGACTCGGACGATTCTTTGCGGATAATTTTGTGATCGGAGAATACTCCTTCAAAAGAGGAGTTTGCCTTAGAATTCAAAACTCTTTTTATCTACTTGTTGCTCATAAATATATAATCTAGTTGTGCTTTAAAGTTATTTGGGAAAATTTAAGTCCATAATTTTCCTTTCCTTTTTCGAAATTTAATGTTTAGACATACAAGCCTGTTCTCGTGAGAAAAGTCTTCAAGATATTCACCAATTCTGTTTGGATAGTTTTGTAAGCAGAATTTATTATTCCCTTATATATATATATATATAAATATATATATGGGGGTGGGTTACTCCTCTTGAATCTCTTTTGGATTTATTTAAGATTAACGTCAGATTTACTTTGCTCAGTAAACGTCGATGAAACCACTTGAGAAAAGGAAGTAAAACAGAAATAGTGTCAAAAGCATAAAAACAACATCGTTTTCTTGATTGCTTTTTTAACTATGCCATTGGATGTAAATATTAAATGTACCGAGATTCGAGTAGTATTGCTAAATAGACAGAAAGCAAATTCCCATCAATCTTCATTTCATTTAACTAATATCATCTTTTTTAATTTTATAGCAATTCTAATATTTGAATCCATCCGTCTCTCCAGACTTCTTATATTTTCTCTTTTTTTTTGTTTCTTCCTTTTGGGGGGAATAGGCGGGGAAGAGACTTTTTTTCTTTTCTTTTCTTCGTTATTTTTTTAGCTTTTCCCTTGCATCTTTCTTTCTTCTTTTTTTTCTCTTTCTTTTTGTTACTTCATATCTTTCTTTTTTTAAAATTTCTTTCATTTTTTTTTCCCTTTTTCTCGTCATCTTTTTTTTTCGTTTAACTCGCTCTCTTCTTATTCCTTCTTGACTTTTGTCCTTTTCATCTTTTTTTTCTGTTTTTTAATATTCTTCCTTTTTCTTCTATTTCATTTTCTTTTTTCCCTGTTTGCCGTTTTCTTGTTTCAACCCATTTTCTTTTAAAAACGCTTTCCATCTCTTTTTGCGATTTATTGAAAACATTTCCATCAAATGCCGGTTGAAAGAAGTAAATTTATTTTTTTCCTTTTCATGATATGGGAAAGATGAAATCTAAATTGGTTTAATTAGATCTTTTTTTCTCACTTCGTTCTTTTCTCATACTATCTTTCTATTTCTGTACATATAATTTTCATTCACTGCCTCACTCTCCCCCTCCCCCCCACACATTAATATAGCTTGCTATATTAATAAAATAGAAGTGATCAAAATAACTGATAGAGCATTTATATCGAAATAGGGATGATGCTGACATATACAGTCAACAATACTTGTTAACTGTCAGTTTCTCATCTTGTTCCCATGATCACAAAGGTGAGAAATTGGCAGTCACCAAGCACCATTTGACTCAACGCTATCCTAAGACAAACACACACGCACATGAGCTTGTAGTGTAATGTTTGCCGTCGTTCAAAATGGTTAGATCGTCCCGTGTTCAAATCCTAGACGAAACTGTTAACATTTCACTTTGCTCTAAAATACTTGGGAAAGGTATGAATTTAGTATTCTCACTCAAGCTTGATGTAAATTTTAGGTCGTTTTGACTTCTTTAGACCTGGCATGGCAACCGTCTAGAGCAATTGATATTTTGTCCCGTCCTGCTCGCGCCGAGGGTTTGATATATATATATATATATATATATATACGAAAGAATTTAAAGAGTGTTCGTTATCTCTGGGCTTTTGTTTAGTCTGGTTTTATGGCATATCAACCATTATAGGTAATTTAATGCTAAATCCATTTTTTATGTATAAACAGTTCTATTTCAAACAAATCAGTTCAGCATACATACGCAGTTTAGTTTTGGTTTGGTTGATTGTTTGTTTGGATTTTATGCCATATCAACCTCTGTATGTTATTTAATTCCAGATCCATTTTATACAAATACACGGTTCTATTTTAAACACTTCAGTTTAGTATAAGTACACTCTTTAATTGTCAAAAACATTTCAAGCTATTCGGTTAAGTCAGACAGTTCTATTTCAAACAATTCAGCTAAGTATAAGTATAGTCTTTGTTTACACACAGTAAAGTGTGAAAACAGTACTATTTCAAACAATTCAGATTAGTGTAAGTACGCAGTTTAAATATTTAAACAGTTCTATTGCAAACAATTCAGTTTAGCATAAGTACACAGTTTAATTCTAGTTGACCCATAGATAGGATTCTAACAGATGCTACCATTCCTGGCCAGAGTTCACCAAGGAGTGATGGCAATGAAGGGGTACTCTCATCCCCAAAACTCCAGCATTACTGGAACTTCACGATTTGATTATTCAGTGTCTTACCTGGACATTCGTTGGGGAAATCTTAATCCTCAGCAGAGAAGCAGTCGATGTATTCTACAGCCCCAGCTGACTGCGTAAGTTATCTAAAATTGAATCGGCATGCCAAGTTTAAATTCCTTCTGATGGTTCTTGCCTCAATTTGATTTTCGATACTAATGCCTTTGAGAGGAGCATTAATTTGCCCCCAAGTTATGTGTGAAATACTGGGATAGACTTACACTCTAGCCTTGGTGTGGAAGCAGTCTAGGAGCAATTCTATTCTGTCATCATGGTGGGGTATGGCTTATTAGAAATCATGGTGCTGGCCTTAATCTTGCCTTGGGCTGTGGTTAATCTTGACCTGATTATAGTGTGCATGTGGTTGGATTACAATTAATTCATATCTAATATTTCAAGACACACACATATAGATCTAATTACGCAATCACTTGAACCCATTTTCTTAAGTATATATTAAGTTATTTAGAGTTTAAATGTACGTGATTTTAAACATACATTCATTTATTTCTTTAGCACACAGACACACACACACACACACACACATATATATATATATATATATATATATATATATATAAACATTTGTACGGTGTGTATGCGTGTGTGTGTGATTGTTTACCCATCTCCTCTATCATCGAAATGGTTCAAAGAGATTTCAATATTTAAGTGGAGTTAAAGCTGGTTTGAATTCAGATTTTTCTTTCTCCTAGACTGGTTACCTTAACAAGACTAAATAACTAAGACTGCCTCACTACTATGATGAATCTAAAATTTTCGAATATTTTGTTAATGATTCAGCAGTTACAGATGCTTTTGTCAAGGTCATGTAGGAGATGAACCACACACGACTGTGAGATCCCAAGCTCACCTGATACTCTCCGAGAGCTTCTCATTTGATTTTACCCAATGGCTTGTAATACGGCATCGGAATGTACGGTTTTGAGTCAACATAATCTCATTAAAAGATTGAGGTTCTGGCTATCAGAACTAAATTTCTTCCTACATCACAGTACAATGACCAATAACGAACTTACTTTTCGCACTTTGGGTTACAATCGTGACGCTATGGCCTAGTTCGGGCTCGTAAAGCAGAAGTTTCTGAATTAGACTATGTTACACACTCACCTGTATGGCTTGCAAATCACACTAAAAGTAAAGCAATACACAACGTGTCAGCGCACCAACAATCACGAAACTACCATAGCGAATCCCCTCATGGCTTGCACAGCTTCAGTCACGTGATATACATACTACAGTCAAACACATACCAAAATATTGTTCAGTTTTGGACTTCTCCTAGAATTAACCCATAGATGAAGAGAGACGAGATAGATTGATTTCTTTCTGTAAATCATTATAGTGAATTGAAACTTGTACATTTTGGGGCAGAATTAAAATTCTTGTGGCTGCTTCTATTTCCTCCAACGACATGAATTTCTTTGGTAACGTCGATATATTCTCCCCAAACAAACACGAGCCAAAATCATGGCAATGTTTCAAACTCAGGGTTATCTTTTAAAGATACTATTTCAAATATGAACGAATAAATAAATTGTTATACCAAAAAGAGGACATTTAATTCATCGCAACTTTTTTTTTGTTGTTTAAGGACGTATTTTCATTAACATTTTGTTCTATTGTACCTATCAACAAAATTACATTTTTAGAGGGTAGAAAAGAAGAACATTTTTCGAAAGAATTGCTTATCGATAACTCAAAAACTGATTTTTAACAAATATTTTTCATAGTACTTTGAAGAAAATGTAATAATTTCAATCAGTATAACTAAAAATTAAAAAAATTAAGACATAAACAAATCATTCGATTACTTTCCTTTGAATTAATACACGAAATTTTCCACCCAAAATAGGGCCACATTTTTAATTCTTACTATATTTTTTATTGTTACATTTAAATTGGGTAAAAAAACAAATTAGATAATTACATTTTTATTACTTTACCGGTTCATTGGCCTAGAGAGTAGAGTGTTTGCTAATGATCTGGGAGACCTGGGTTCAATCCCAGGTCGCGTCATACCAAAGACTTTAAAAAATAGTACTTAATACCTCTTTGCTTAACACTCAGAAATATAAGGTACGTATCAAGGGTAAAGTGGAGCAATCCAAGGAAAGGATTAGCATCCTTCCCTACACCTCGGTGTAGTAGCTATTGAAAAGGGAGCCTTCAGGGCGCCCTCGATTACGGTCACCACATTACTTACTTGAGCTCTGCAGGCAATTTAGAATTGAATTAAAATCTTTGTCATATTTTTTAAAAAAGTTTTTAGAAAAAAATGATTATAATAATGTTTCAAACCAAACATGAGTTTTGGTTTCAATTTTTGAAATAGATATTTTACATACATAGTGCCTTCAATAAGTTTCCAGATTTTTTGTACTGGTATTTAAAATTGTTGTAAACTACATGCATTGGGTTCCCACAGGACAGACTGTCAACAAAGAATACTATGTTGAGGTTTTAAGGGAGTTCAGGTAGAGATTTCGTGGGAGGAGGCCAGAACTCTTCAAATCGGCTCAGTGGCATTTCCACCAGTCCACAACTCCATCCTTGTCACAGACTATTTGACCAAGATGGGCATCAACACAGTTTTTCACCCTCCCTTTAGTCCAAACCTTCCTCCCTATGACTTCGGGTTATTCCCTAAGCTCAGAGGCTGTCATTATGAGACAATTGAGGAGATGAAAGAGGCTGTGACGAAGGTCATTGACACGCTCACACAATAGCACTTCCATGGGGCCTTCTAGAAGTTGTTTGAACGGTACAACAAGTGTAGTGCAACCGGAGGAGATAGATTACTTCGAAGGGGTCTAGAGTTTTATGTGTGTACTATCAATAAAAGTGCCCATACGAAAAAAGTCTGGGAAATCATTTAATGATCATCGTGTGAACAAAAAAAATCCTAAAATTAAAGAATATCGTAATACGGGAATTCTGGGATTATTTTATCATTAAATTATTACAGGGTAAATAAGAATTTCAATTCAACATATGCGTTTTTTTTCCAAAATTATTAACTAAAAATTGTTCTCTAACTGAACCAAGCCCAGCCATAAACTATAAAATGCGCCAATTCCATCTTTGCCGAGGGGTAAGACACTTCGCCGCCCCCGAGTGTCCTCAATATGATATGAAACCATCTGATGGTGCGGTTCCAGTTCTGAAGCTTTGAAGAATGTGGTGTTCTTCTTCATTGCCATGACTCCCTAATCCACTCTGACCCTGAGTGGTAGTACCAGTAAGTGTAACATCTAAAGGGTTTGGAGAAATGTGTAATAATATTCTAAACTTTTAACCATTTAACGATGTGCAAAAGAAAATTGCTTATATTAAATTGAATTATTACTTTTACATAACAAGTCTGGGAATTATATAACTGTATACAAAGAAATATTTTTAGGATCGTTTAAAAAATATTATCTAAAAACTATTTGTTTACAAATCACACACAGACACACACACACAAATATATATATATATATATATATATATATATATATATATATATATATATAACCAGGATTTGTTAGATAATATTTGATTCTAAACTAATGGCACTTAGCCCCCTTTCTATCTCACCCAGTAACGATCCAAAAATTGTTTTAGTCCGGTCAGGGAATGATTAGTTCAGTTAGCATATATATATGTTATGTTTTAACCTTTTGACCCGGCCAAAAATGCCATTCAAGGTGGTGCACCGGAAAGAAGTGACACATCCCGGTCGCTGGAAATCGGAAGAAGTTGCGCAGGCATTGAGGCGTGTCTATATTACTTCGTGGGAGTTTGAAGGTAATATAAGGCTGACGAATTGAGGACAGTTAGAGATAGGCGAGAAGGAGGGCAAGCAGTACAGTGGAAGACGGTGGTAGACACGTTGTAGTAGGGAAAACCAGCACACAGAAGAGTTTACTCCAGTGCTCGGTTGAGCAACCATGAAGAACGAGAAAGACACAACGCTGGCGGCCAAAACTTCGGGGTCAAAATATTTCAGTTATGTTCGGTCTCCAGCTGCCTCTCACACGCAAACTTTGAGTAACCCTTTTCGAAACCTCACAAATAAAGTGAGAGGTAAAATATTTTATAAAGAAGTCTTCCTGCGTCTTCCTTGCGTGCGTCGTTTATTCTTGCGACTTTATCATTGTGCGTCTGTTTGATTATTTATTGTGTCGTTATGATGCTGCATGAACATGTACATGTGTATATAAGCATATTTATTATGTCAGTATATAACATATATATATATATATATATATATATATATTTTCTCACGAATACACATATATTTGTATGTGTGTAAGCCTGCATGCGCGTGTGTATTGTGTATGTGGATTATTAAATACGGCTGACATTTTGTATCAATCTATTATTTGTTCAGGTAAATTCTTCGTATGAGTCTTTTGACTTTCGAAAGGAAGGAATTACGGAGGGCGTATTTTTCCCTAAGTACTTTCGGCCGTAACCGGTGCCATCTTCGGGAAAGCGAATATTGAAATTAACAACAAGTTCGAGAGCCAGTCATATACATTTATATAAATAGCAGGAGTAAGAATGAGTGGGACCGAAAGTACTTGGAAAAATACGGCGCCTTCCGATAGTCATTCGAACCTGAACTCAAATGACTTATATGAAGAGTTGAACGGATCAAACATCGAATAGGCAGGCACAAGTTTTCTGTCTAATTTAATCTCTCTCCCTCTCTCTCTCATTCTCTCTCTATCTCTATATCTCTCTCTCTCTCTCTCTCTATATATATATATATATATATATATATATATATATATACGGACATACACGTGCACTTATATGGAAGTTGTGTATTTATGATTTTGTAATTTGATCTTACTTAAATATATTAACATAAACGGAAACCAGAATGAAATGTCTGGCTTTTCCTTCTCGTCGAGAAATCAAAGGAAATTATGTTCTTGAAATCTGGCACGCCCTCCTCAATTAGCGGCTTGGCGCAGCATAATCTTTTAATGTTTACTTCTTATTTGGCTTTCCACCAAAGAAAACTAAGCTACCTTTACTAAATATCTAATCTTGGGCGTAAGTGGTTTAGCCCAAACTTTATCAACGCGCCTCCAGAAATCTTAAGAATTTGGCAAACACAGAGTTGAAGATTTAACTCGATATTTTCAAATTTACACGATTAAAACCCAAGATATTTACTAAACAGAATGTAAACTGATATAAAGTAAAATTATTCAACCACTTCGGAGTAATTTTTTCCGAGATAAGTTCGCTGATCACTGCATCAGTGGAAATAAATATTTATCAATCTTTACCTAAGGTCAAATAAGTGTAACAAGCAATCAGGTGAAAACTCTTTCGTTGGTATTTAAAAGCTTTAGATGTTGAATGTTTCAATTGAATGAGTACAACGTATGATACTCAAAATGATGCTTTAACTGAAACGGAAAACTTTTTTCAAAATCTTCAATTACTAAAAGTACCTATAAAACAACATATTAACATATAGTTAAAATTCTTGAATTCAATATTAAATATCAAATGTTTAAAGCAGCAAGGTTTCTACAATTTGCGTGTGTTTTAATGATAAGTTTTGGTTCTTATACTTTTTGGAATTTTATCCTATTACCTGACGACCTGTGAACCTGACGGCGGCTCGTTATAACAAAGTTCCAAAGAGATTTAGAATGAAATGAATCGTTTTTATTCAAATTTTATATTTTTATCCGTTTTCTCAAAAATTTACTTAATTAAAACTGGCTTTCAGATGCAAAGGAAACTGGAAATTGCTTTATTCTAGAATTTTGAATGTATTTCTCTGACAAAAATCTCCCTCTGGTGAGCTGTTTTTATTTGAATACTGCTACATAAAAATATAAGAAAATGTTTATCAACATTCAGACAGGCAGTTTGAATATTGTTTTCTGACCACAATATTTAAAGCATTCAGAGTAATTCTTGATAATATCAAGTGGATTAAAATAAATTTTTAAGTAAGTGATTTTCTAAATTTTATTAAGGTGATTACTTTGATTTTAATTTTTTTCATTTCCGAAATTTTGTGTAAGAGAGAGAGAGAGACAGACAGACAGACTGAGACGGAGAGAGACAGAGACAGAGACAGAGACAGAAATGAAGCTAATAAGATAGATAGATAGATAGATAGATAGATAGATAGATAGAGTTTGCTATATCACGTAGGGATTAACAGATTTAATAGATACGCAGATTAACATACAGACCGATAAATCTATGATAAAGGACACAAAAATAGATCAATAGAAAAAGAGCGACAGATAAAAAGATTAAGATAGATAGATAGGTAGATAGATAGATAGATAGGTAGATAAGGTGTGGAAACTAATTTATCTCTATGTACTCAAAATTTATTCTTAGTATCAGGCTCAATGTGAAAATTTGTTGTATGGTTCCGTTTTGGGTAATGTCATTTTCTTTTAAAAAAGGGTTCAGCCTTTCAAATAAAAGTGCGAAATAGTTGAGTAATTTCTGGTTTGCATTTCTCATTATTCATCCTAAATTTCGATCAATTCTTACGTTAAGAGTTTTCATTTAAAATAATTATATTTTAAGATGATTTAAACGATTATAAAAAAAACTTTTTGGAGTATCAACTAATGTAAAATCACCGTAGAACATTTAAAGAGCACAAAAATGTATTTCTTAAAACTAATAAGAAATTAAACATTCACGGTCTTTTTAATTGGTTCCCAGGTTTGGTCGTGGGAACGCTTCTAATGTAACGTGTTGTTGGCAGGAACAGCAACGTAGAGCCTACAGGTTTGAATTAAGAGTTTTTCCGCTTCTAGACTGGTTTCCATATCAAGGCTAAAGAACTAAGTCTACCCGACTATTTGTCCACAGCTTAGATTCATTCCTTTCCCAAGACAATTATATCAATGTGAAATGCACGATGACGGCTATTACGCCACAAGCACGTTCAAAATTAAACATTAAACTTTGTTATAAAAATTCGTTTTAAAAGCTCATGTTGTTTTCCAAGTAACCGTTTTTTTAAAGAGGTCAAAACAGTATCAATTTATTAAAACCCTCCGACGAAGAAAAATGTTGAGAATAGTAGAAATTTTTTTAGTTATTAATTTCAGAGTAATGCAGAATTATCTACTTTATTTTAAATTTCAGGCAATTTCTTGCTCCACAAAGTTAATGTCTTATCATATTTTAGTGTTTTTTTTTTTTCAGACTGGTGAATCTATAAGTGGAACAAAAAGAGCTTTCCGTGTTTTTTTCATATCACCCACGGATGTCGTTGTTCCTAATTCAACTTTGAACCCATAACACTATCGATTTTCTATTCAGAACAATACCATTCTGATGTATTATGAAATAAGTCCGAAAAATTTACCATTCTTCAAAAATGTTTCAACAGTAAACAGATGATCATAATTGACTGTAGCTGAAAATATGAAAACACATTACCTACATGGAGTTACCATTGTCAACCGCCTAATCTCACTTGTTTCAAACAAGTTATAATTTAGAATGTGGAAGGTATTTTTCTCGCACCATGTACAAAGAGGGTGACAATGCCTACGTTGTTTTTTTTTATTTACTTAATATTTTTTTTATAATCCTAGCTACTATTATTTGCAATTTTTTTATATACTATGTAATCAAGTATGTTTACCAACATTTTTCTCATGTTTGTATTTACCGAACCCCTCCGAACCAATTTTTTTATATACTATGTAATCAAGTATGTTTACCAACATTTTTCTCATGTTTGTATTTACCGAACCCCTCCGATATGGGCAGGAAAAACACAAGGACAATTTTAAGTAGAAGGAAGTTGCTTTGAAATTATGAGGTTTATTTTCCTAAAATTGTTGCCTTTCTAAACTTAAAACCCCACTATGACTTATTATTTACACAAATCTACTCTGGGAAGAGTATTTTCTAAGAGTATTAGCACAAGGCGAAACTTAATTTCGTCCAAGATTTGATCTCGGGTCATCGATTCTATTTCCTACGACAATAACCGTTAAGTTGGAGATGTAATATAGTTTGATAGTATTGTAACATATTGACCTTCGACCCAGCCGTCAATCCAGGAAAAGTTGCATCGGTCGAAGATATCAGAGTATAACCTTGACTGTGGACGGGTTGAATTGGGTGCAGATGCGACGCTCACAGGAAGCAGGTGAACGTCAAACAATGATATAACCCGGTGCGACAGGAAGTTCAGTTAGTTTGGAGTCGGTTGTTACAGTTCGAGGTAGTGAGAGCCAGCTCTTAGCAGAGGGCTAGGCCCCCAGGGCCCCTAGTTCAGCAGTCTAGCAGAACGAGAAAGAAGTGCTGCTAAAGACAGAGGAACTGGGGGTCAATATGTTGCAGTCTCTGTTCAGTCTCCAACTCACCTCTCACACATAACCCTTTCGTAACCCTTTCGGAACCATTTCGAATAAAGTGGGAGAGGTATATTTTTTTCTAAAGAACTGTGTTTCGTTCGTCATTATTGTGTTGACTATGTTTCCGCATGTATATGTGTATAGTTGTATATGGTTGTGACTATGCTACAGTATTATTGCTAAGTAAGGTTTTACAACCAATATAAAATAAAAACAGACTAAAATTTAAACTGATAAATTATTCAAATGTCATTTACTTAATAAAGTTCCATGAAAATTTAAGAATAGTAATTGAGGCAAAATAAAATCGCCTACGTATACGGAACATCGCATTATCCTCAACTCTTTAAAGCTTTTGAATTAAACATACAAACACCGAGGACCAAATAAGTCAATGGGATGCCTCTCAACATTTTCTAACCCTTTAATGTCCCTAATCAAGTCGAGGCGCCAGAATTCTTGCCGACTCAAAATCATGAGAATGATCCAAAATCCTTCCTATCTCTAGTGTCTGTTATTTCCTCGAAGATATCACGTTTACCATTACAGTGGATTTGTGCACCCTCGCTAATATGTGCTTTACAAACGCCTCCAGATACGGAGCAATTGTCGACAGTAATGGACTTTAGCCACTTTCTTGCGCTAACAGCTCTGTCACTTTTACGGACATCTCAGTCAAATGGAAACCATCCGGAATGCCTTGGCCAAAACAAAATTACTGACCGTTCTTCGACCTTCCGGACTTTTTTCTCGATTATAGAATGACTCTATTCCTCTTTAGTCACCACGACTGTCTTATATAGGACGTCCAATAGGTGAATACGTTCGTCGTATCACTTCTACTGACCTCGCTCATGATTCCACGTACTGCGGTCAAAAAATTAGAATCGTTGAAATATGGCAGTCTCGTAAACTACCACATTTTAAAAATGGCAGCACTTGAAGCTTCTGTCACTTCGGGATAATCTCCAACTCACATTCGCGAAAAGAACGTATCGAAAACTATACTTGATTTTGAGGTTCCATTTCTGGATATCTAAGAAATGTGGAGTAATCCTTCATTAACGTTACTCCCAGGACCACACTGACGAATTAGTTGTGCTATTAGGATCCACTCTATGGTTCAAATAGATACATTAAAAAATAATTAATATTATCTGTATAAAATATAGTTACATAAAGCTATAATTGTTTACGCAAAATTCTTATTTCTTATTTGAAATCATATAACTGAGTAAATAAATTACTATTATCAGAGAGAAAAATAAGATTATCAATAATCAATGGAAATACTAAAAAACATACAAATATATTCATATTATTTGTATTAGATAGAAATATCTTATACCCATAATTATAACATTGATTTACGAACTTCATTGAACGAACGAACACACTTCTTTATAAAAATATATCTGTCAACCTTTATACTCGAAAGGGTTGATGTTTCTGTGGTGTGTGAGAGATGGTTGGAGAGACATGTACAGAGAGAGAGGATTACTTCCCATATCTTCTTCCAAGAGCCAGTGGGTGCCAACGCTTGCACCCCCTTGCAAGCTCGTCAGAGACGCCTCTGATCGGCTGCGTGTCCCACGCTCGACTCGATTCTTTGCACTCTGTCTAAATCTCACTACGTGTTTCTCGTCGCGTGATATCCTTCCGGTTACACACCAGTTGTACCCGAGTGCCCTGATCACACTGCTGTTTTCTAATCACAACGTGACAGGAACGAACCGAAAATCCATGTCATATGTTGTATAACAGGAATACTTGATACCATTGAACTGTACTAAAAACATTTAAGAAAAAAACTACACAGAATTCTTAAATATAAATATACAATGAAGTCGATTCACTAAAGTATCGGCATTAATTAACCACAGAAGAGTTGACATGCCGTTAAAAATATGCCACTTTTGAGGATGCGATATCTAACCTTGTTTATATATATATAAATATATATATATATATATATATATATATATATATATATATATATATATATATATATATATGAAAGTAAATATGGATTAAAATATATTTCTAATTTGCTCCTGTCATCTCAGCAAGCATCCATCGCTATTTGAACTATTCTGATATCTAAGTCCTGATGATGGTTACTGAAACCGAAACGTTAAGGTCGACTTTACATCATAATAAATTCATCCATTTGGATTATGTTTTCCTGCTAACTTCATATATATATATATATATATATATATATATATATATATATATATATATATATATATATATATAATAAATCAAAAATAGAGTGTATAAACCTAAATAGAATATATGAAATATTAAGCAATGTGAAAATATTTGGAAATATGAACAACAGCCACCAAGAGAGATGGTGAACTGAGAGCTCATCTATTATTAATATTCAAATAACACTCAATTCCCACTTCTACATCCTCTACTACCCCTTACATGGCAAATCGAGTTTGGTGATCCCAGTAAATACCCATCTAATAGCTATTTTTTGTCCGGGTGCGAGATCAGGTAGATATTGTTACGCCTAGCCTACCTCTAAGCATAAAAAAGGATTGGTTGAAAAGCCGTTAAAATGAATCAATTAACCATAGTTCTGTGTTTGCAACAAAGCAAAGTCTCCTTCATAATGTGGATATATTTTCTATCAACGGCGATAATTATTGTAGATTTCTGAAAATCTCCTCAGGAATCTTCTTGTATCGTCCTTTTTTTTTCTTTTCTCTTTTTTTATGATCGGAGAGTATTTATAGGTTTAGTAACAGTAAAATTAATCCGTGATTTCTTTCAGCGTTTAACGTAATTTTAAGATGGATTTGGATATAACATTGGATAAAGGCGAAAATCAGATGTGTGCACACGTCAACATAAAGTTTTAAGATATCATAAAAATATATTATTTTTAGCCGGATTTGCTTTCTTTTTTTTTTTTTTTTTTAGAGATAAACAGAAAAAAAATGAGAAAAATGTTGTAGAATTCAGGTGTTTTATTAATCTCAAACTCGGAATCAAGACGAGGATTAATTTATTGATAAACATGATGAAACCAAAAGATTAGAAAAAAAAATGTTTACAAAATATATATATAAAGTCGCTACGTCCGTCCGTTTCTTAGCGCAGGCGGGTATTCTCTAAAGTCTAAATGATCTCGCCAAAATAACTCAATTATTTACCTTACCTCTTCGCCACAACTTGGTCCTCCTGCACTCGAATACAAAGACATGAGCTTTAGCAAAAATCACTTGGTCTCCATCGGTAATAAACCTGACCCTTACCATTTTAAAAGAGAGTGGGGGGGGGGTTATTGCCTGGTAGGAAAACATTCTGAAGCTAAGCTTTTGTGTTTATCGGCAGAAATCGAATGCGTGCTTTTTCCCGTTTCAAATAATCATCTTAGTAGCCAGCTATATAAAGTGCTAAAGGTAGTGATTCCTTCTAAATATGATTAGATATTCATCTATTTTGCTTTTAAATCCTATTTTTTTAAAAAGGGATAACCAAAAAAGGAAATTGAATATAAATGATTGTTACTGATAATTTTTTTTTTTACTAAACTGTTTAGTTTTTATTATTCTATAGCTGTAAAAAAACCTTATCGACTGCATTTTTATCAACTATTATTATGTAGCGCTCAAGAAAAGATTGTCTAATAGTAAATCAAACTATCAAACGACAATCAGAACACATCTATTTTCAAACACAATATGAATATATTTACCTTAAAGGGTTTGTTACTTACTGAACAAAACCGAATCCTTAATTTTTCACTCAAGTGTTTGTATTCTTGTTTTAGCATTGCAAGTTTGTATATATATATATATATATATATATATATATATATATATATATATATATATATATATATATAATCAATTAATTAATATATATATATGTATATATATATATATAGGTGTGTGTGTGTGTGCGTGTGTGTGTGAGTGTGTGTGTGTGTGTCTGTCTCTCTGTCTGTATGTATGTGTCGGTGTGTTTATGTGTGTGTATGCACATAACATTTTATATATATATATATATATATATATATATATATATATATATATATATATATATATATGTGTGTGTATGTGTGTGTGTGTATGTGTGTGTGTGTGTGTGTGTGTGTGTGTGTGTGTGTTATGTACATTGTTATTAATTCAACAATTAATAAAATTGAAAAAAGAGATCAACGATGATTTACCTTAGAATATTGCAAAATATTTGACTCTCGCTTATATATAAATATATACACATATATATATGTGTGTGTGTGTGTGTGTGTGTGTGTGTGTGTGAAACACCAACCTTAATACAAACACACACACACATATATATATAGGTGTATTTACCTAACCCCTCTTCACGAGCAGTATGTGACACTAGGTCAATTTGTTAGTGAAGTTTTACAGGGTTAATTTCAGAATTTGCTCCTTCTATGAGGGAGAATATTTCGATCCATATCTTTCCTAAGGGTAATAGTTCTTTGAAAATGCATACAGCGTCGTCTGCCATTTGAACTTGGTTCGTCGTGTCCATTTTATACGATGTTCACCATTACACTGGGAGCGCCTATGTGTTTTCCCTAAGATTAGATGGTCTATACACATTAGGGTTTTTTTCTACGGATTAGATATTGTATACAAGTTGGGTGTTTTTTGAAGGATCAGATTGTATATACAAGGAAGTTTTTTTTAAAAAAAGGATAGGTTTTTACAAGATGAAAATTCTGTCGAAGTAAATGAACGTCTTTTCATCATTCCAAGAAGGTAATATCTTTTTCATAGTAAACGTGGAAAACGATTATTTCTTATTTACTAATCTCTTTTATTTGCTTATGTTTGTATCGTATGATACATCTGCTTGAATTATGTACTGGTTTATTTCCCCAATTTGTTTATTTACGAATTTATTAGAAATGGATACTTTTCATTTGATTAGATGACCTCTGCTAGCTCTACAACCGAACCATTGGTTTAATAAGAAGAGTGTTCAGCAATAGTCCAAGAGACTAGGGTTCAATCCCAGGTTGGTATACCAAATACTTGAAAAATGGTACTTGGTGCGGTCTTGCTTAACACTCAGCATTATAATGTACGGGTGGAGGTGCCCGTGGTGTAATGGTTATCGTCGTAGGAAATGGACTCGGAGACACAAGTTCAAATCCTGGACGAGACTCATTGCTTTCACATAGCACTAATACCATTGGGAAAGGTACGATTCCAATTATTCTTCCTCCAGCTCTGGGTAAATAGTAGGGCAGACTAGGTTCTTCAGCATTGGTGAGGCAACTAGTCTAGGAGAAAGAAAACTCTGAATTCAAACCTGTTAAACTCCGCTTAAAAATTGACCTTGTGTCATATCCTGCCCGAGCGGAGGGGTTGGTAAATATGATAATGTACGGGTAAAGTGGAGCAATCCAGGAAATGGAGTTGCGCTCTCCCTTACACCTTGGTGTAGTAGCTATTGAAAAGGGAGCTTTCCGGTCACCAACTTTACTTACAAGAATGTATTTTTCCCACATTTTGGTGGCCTATACAAGGGAGGTGATTTTGCAAAGATTAGATGATTGCTGATAGACTGGTGACTTTTATAAGATTAGATGGCTTATGCAAGATAGGTGTTTCTCCCACTATAGGATAGTTAAGATAATGTTGGTGTTTTTCATAAGATTAGATGGTCTCTGTGAGGTTTGCGTTTTTCACTAGATTATATGAAAAATAAATAAAGGAGTGTAATCCGACAATATGTAGAAAAAATTGATAACAACGATGCAAGTGGAAGGAGAGTTTTTTGAGGTCAACACTATACCGTTTCAGTTCTACTGAACCATCATCAGGACCATGAGGGGTGATAGCGATTTTAAGTCAAAGATGGATGTTTAAAATTCAAAATACAAAAACCTAGGGAAAAATGTGTATAATAAGAAACAGTTGGCCGTTTTAATCGGTGAATTAGCGTTTGTTGTCTTAAATTATGTAATTTGACTTATTAGGAATATTATATGGAATTTATCATATTTACCCAACCCCTCCACTCGGGCAGGATATGACACAAGGTCAATTTTTATGCGGAGTTTAACAGGTTTGAATTCAGAGTTTTCCTTCTCCTAGACTAGTTGCCTCACCAAGGCTGAAGAACCCAGTCTGCACTACTATTTACCCAGAGCTGGAGGGAGAATAATTGGATTCATACCTTTCCCAAGGGTATTAGTGCAATGTGAAATGCAATCAGTTTCGTCCAGGTTTTGAACTCTTGTCGCCGTGTTCATTTCCTACGACGGTAACCATTACACCACGGGCACTTCCCTGAATTATATGGAATTTATGTTAGGTATGTTTATCGAAAAAGATTTCGAGTCAGAAGGAAGAAAAAAAAAAAAAAAAATAGAAAGCATAAAAACTATGATATATGTGGAAAATATTAACAAAAGATGGATTATATTGTAGCTATTTAAAATGGATTTGCTCAAGGAAGGAGAAATATCATAAAAACCAGGACGAGTATGTAGGGAATTAAAGAAAGAGATATCCCTCCTCATGGTCCTGATGATGGTTCAGTTGAACCGAAAAGCTATAGTGTCGACCTCAATAAATCTCTCCTTCCACTTGCATCGTTGTTATCAATTTTTCTACACACTAGATTATATATATTTCGAAGGCATATTCTGGTAGTGGATTTATTTGCATTTTCTTCTTCATACATTCAACTCGTGGCTCTGGTATATCGGTGTTACTTTTATATTCCCTTACACAGTAATATGAGTTTACCGATACAGTGATCATGGTCAAACAACAGAGGGTAAATTTAGTCACAGGAGTTCAGGGCTCAAAGAGTTAAAGCAAAAACTTCTAGTTTTGCTTTTCCACAATAAAAGTTTTACAGTTAAATGAGTAAACTGAATAACTCTGTGAATGTCACCAAAACTACAAATTTTTACTTCTAAGATTATAACATGACTAAGCCTAATATTATTTAACCTTCCCTTGATTAAAAGTTCTTGTATATAGATTGGTACCGGGCCATTGAAATAATGAGTAAAGTCTTCGCCCATGGTCCGGGAGACCGGGGTTCAATTCAAGGTCGAGACATACCAAATAGCACTTGATACCGCCTGGCGTAATTATAAATTACGTATCAAGGGTAAAGTGGAGCAATCCAGGGAAAGGAGTAGCGCCTTCCCCTACAACATAGTATAGTAGCTATTGAAAAGGTAGCCTTCGGGTCCCTCTCGACTAAGATCACCAACTTTACTTTTATATATTTGGTTATATTTTAAATTTTTAGTCTCATGCCGACCACATTTTTCATTTTCATTTTTTCTTTTTCCTTTTTTTTTTGTTGGGGTGGGGATTCCATCAATTCTTTTTTTTCTAGTGCCGCAAGTTAGAACAGTTCGAAGGCTCTACTTCATCTCCTTGGACCAATTACTCATATTTCATATACAAGTTTGCATAATTAGAAGGTTTATTTTTTTAGGCAGGACAACCAGCTAGAATCTACATACAGCAGCTTTGTGCCTATACGGGATGTAGCCCTGAAGACCTACTGGAAGCAATGAACGATAGAGAAGGGTGGCGAGAGAGGGTAAGGGATATCCGTGCTGATGGTGCGACATGATGATTTCTTTTATTTCTTTGATTTTTACCTTTCCTATTCCACAACCACTGCTCCATCACGGAGTCACATTTTGCTTTGTATGAGGAATATTCAGAATTTATTGATTTCTTTTTCGTCCATTTTATTCGAGCGTTTCAATTGATAAATGTATCAGTTCTTTTAAATATTTGAAATTTTTCGTAATGAAACCATGTGAAGGAGAAAATTTAAGGCACTTCACGTGGAGTAATGATTTACATGCAGGCTCAACAAGTCATTGATAGTGAGTTCGATACTCCCTAAGTGCACCATTTTTCTGACAGGTATTTAAGAAAACATACATAGATACATATGTATTTTAAAATAGCTTTAAGTAGAGCGTACATCAAAAGATCTGAAAACAGAACTTTTTTTTGTCATGTTTTGCCAGAGAACTCCGCGACAAAAGTACGTAGTGGAGAAGAATCATCAAAAAAGTTGTTGACAACTAAGCGAAAACAAAAAAATAAGGAAGAAAAAGCTCAGAAAGAGGAAAAACGTTTTCCTGGATGGATTGGTAAGGTATTTCAGATAAGTGGTTTTATTTTCCCTTTGGTGGATTTTTCTTTTTTTTTTTCGCTTATAAAGGTTATTTTTTTTAGAATTTAAACCTATTCAAATATTATGTACGTACCAGGGAATATATATATGTTTTGTGTGTGTGTGTGTGTGTGTGGTTGGGCCACAGTCCTTCATTTAAGCATGTTTGATTGAATAATAAAGACCCATTTTGTCTATATAATTTTATTAGGATCCATTCAAGTTTCCTGACAGGTGTTTTGGTTTTAGGTTGGAGTTACTTGATGAATTTGCCGAAATTGTCGCGTGTGATTTTGGACCTTTCATAGGCCATCATCAGGAGTCGTTTGGGTTTGTAATTTTTTTTTTATATTAACTTTTCAGGCTTTCTATAACATTGCAAAAATTACGTAAACGTATAGTAAGATTAAATTAAGATGTTCGTGATATCGAACGAATTTAAAACAGAACGCTATCAATGGAAATAGAATATTAACAAAAAGACTATTGCCATTTCAAAATACTGTCGCTATCTTCAAAGATAATTCTCTCAATTCTATTTTTTCTTGTTTTTATATATATATCTATATATGTATTTATATATAGCTTATTAATTTCGTGTGCTATTATAGCGGTGTTTTTAACTTGAATTTTTTTTTAGAAAATTGAATTGGAAAATGTTATAAAAAAGCCTAATTAAAAAAAAAAATTTAAACAAGCAAACAATCCTTTATGATGGCATATGAAAAGTCCGAAAGCATTCAGGACAATTCGGTAAATCACTCAACCAACTCTAACCTAAAACCAAAACCCTTGTCAGGAACTTTGCAAAGATCCTAATAAAATTATATAGACAAAATGCGTATTTATTATTTAATCAAACATGCTTATATATATATATATATATATATATATATATATATATATATAGTGCGTTACAGAGACTGTCAGAAGGAGTTTACTACCCAGAGAAAAAAAGGTTTATATGAATTTTAGAAAACTAGACAAAATATATTCTGAATATTTAATCGCTTTTAGACGGGCCGTGTAGAAAGTCTCATTTTGATTATTTTGTATCGAAAGTCCTGTGGTGAAACCGGTGTCATGAAATCTCGATTAAAGGAAAAAGCATGTGTCGTGATCAAAAGAATTTTTCGACATCAGAATTATTCAGACGAGAGAGAATTACAAAAAAAATCATGATGTCTCAAGGATATTGTTATGAAAAAGAATTTTAGATTCTTTGATGAAAAAGGGAAATCATGAAACAAAGTGTTGACATTTCGATGTTAATTGACAAATCAAAGAGACTTCTGTAACTAAATTTAGCTCCGGAATTCGTGTAGAATTTTACTGCCAGCAGACGGCTTTTTCAGGTTATCCCTACACCGTCCCCGACTTAACTATGAATACACATGCATTAAACTGAAAGGAAAATGGAATTAGATCGGTTGAGAGTCGAGTCGAGGTCTGACGAAACGGATTGTAGTTAGAACAGGATTAGTAAACCCAGCACATCGAGATGGACACTGAGAACGGGAGATTTTGAGACGAGGTTGGCAGAGGGAAATAGTTCCTCCAGATTCTGACCTTGTATCAAACTGTCTGAGTAGAAGGTAAAGAATAAGCCAATTTCTTATGGTCTCTGAAACAATGGTATTATCTAAAAAATGTTGTATGACACATTGTCTAATTTACACTAAGCACTAATATTGTCGCAGAACTGTATTGTTTTGTTTCCGGGCACAGATTTAAATTTTTTTTCCTATTTAATGGTTCGTTGGCGTTTGTCTATTTACTAGAGTGGCTGCTCCAATTAGCAGTTAATTTGTTGTTTGGATCTTAAAATTACATCTTTGACCAATAGAAAGTTCTTCTGTTTCATCACAAGAAATGTCTCTTTCTCTATATATATACATCATCATCATCATCATGTCATGCTGCCGGAACAGATATCCCTCCCCATCTCTCACCACTTATTCCCATCGTTCATCGCTTCTGGTCGGTCCTCAGGGCTACATCCCGTATTCTCACAGAGATGCTGCACGTAGGTTCGAGCTGGTTGTCCTGCTTTTGCTCGGTCATATGAGGGGGTCCATGGGAGAACATCACTTATGAGCTCGTCCCTACTTCTCCAGCAGTGTCATGCTTGTCTGGTTCGTCTAACTTTGATAGTTTTCGTGATGGGAGGTGGGTGGCCGTACAGTTGTTGCTTCGTGGTGTGTTGCCTCTAATCCATGAGTATTAATCAGAAGCCTAATGACGAATATGAGAATTTCGTCAACGCACACCACGAGGCAACAGTAAATTGTATTCCAACAAAACCAAGAACTAAATATAGAGTCCCATGAGAAACGTTAGCGGTTAGAGAAAAACCAGCAGACGTGAAAACAGCATCCAAATGCTATAGGAAGAACCCAAGAAACACAAATTTCCATAAACTGAAAAAGGCACAAAATGAATTAGCAAGCATATATCTAAAAGAACAGACAGAATACATACAAAATCAGATTGATAAGATTAGAGACTCAGTGGAAGATAGGCAATCTAGGATAGTCAGGCAATCGATAAACG
Organism: Sepioteuthis lessoniana; assembly: GCA_963585895.1. Taxonomy (NCBI): domain Eukaryota; kingdom Metazoa; phylum Mollusca; class Cephalopoda; order Myopsida; family Loliginidae; genus Sepioteuthis; species Sepioteuthis lessoniana. The sequence continues at coordinate 1,033,088 of OY757921.1, read as the reverse complement.
AAGTGAGTAGAATGAAGAGCACAACCAAAGCTAAATTGGAAGCTACAAACCAACAAGAAAGAATAAAACTGTGGAAACAGCATTTCGAAAATCTACTTGGAAACCCACCGAAAATTACACATGAACCAATCACCAGAATTACTGCACATTAAACGAGGACCGTTCACTCAAGAACTCGACTCAGTTCTTAGAAAAATTAAAAATAGGAAAGCCGCAGGTGTTAACGAGATTCCCCCAGGAGTATGGAAGACCAGAAATTACGACGATATACTGCTCCGATACTGCAACGCAGTCTATAATCAAAATCCGACAGACCGATGGATAAAGAGATCCATCCTCCCCTTCTCTAAGAAGGATGACTTCGGATTAGCCAAGAACTACCGAGGTATAACACTTACATCAATAGCAGCCAAAATTTACAATGCCCTACTACGAATCCGCATAGAACCCAAAATTGACAACATTCTTAGAAAAAAACAAAATGGCTTCCGAAGAAATAGATCCACGACCTCAAATATTAACCATCCGTAGAATCCTTGAAGGCATATGAGCAAAAAAACTACAGGCGACATTACTATTTGTCGACTTTACCAAGGCCTCTGATTACATTCACAGAGGGAAGATGAAATAAATCCTACTAGCATAAGGCATACCAAAAGAGACCGTTGAAGCAATAACGATTCTCTATAAAAACACCAAGGTGAAAGTAAGTTCACCGGATGGAGACACGGAATACTTCATCATTGTAGCAGTAGTAATGCAAGGGGAGACACTAGCCCCAAACCACTTTATCATCTGTCTAGACTACGTGCTTAGAACATCGATTGATAAAATCAAAGAAGACGGCTTCGAGCGGACGAAGAAAAGAAGCAGAAGGTACCGCGCAAAAACAATTACCGACGTCGACTACGCCGATGACATAGCAATTCTGGCAAATACACCCAACCAAGGCGAAACACTACTGCATAGTTTGGAACTAGCCACCGCAGGCATTGGTCTCCATGTCAATGCACACAAAACTGAATACATGTGCTTTAATCAAGCAGGTGACATTTCCACACTAGACGGGCGCTCGCTGAAACTGGTAGACAAGTTCACCTACCCAGGAAGCAGTGTCTCATCAACCGAAAAAGACATCGACAAGTGGCTAACGAAGGCATAGACAGCTATCGATAAGCTGTCGATCATATGGAAGTCAGACCTGACCGATAAAATGAAACACAGTTTCTTCCAAGCTGCGGTCGTACTACTCTATGGAGGCACTACTTGGACGCTAACAAAACGGCTGGAGAAGAAGGTATACAGCAATTACACAAGAATGCTGCGTGCAATATTGAACAAGTCCTGGCGGCAACACCCCACACAGCGCCAACTATACGGCCACCTATCTCCTATCACGAAAACTATCCAAGTTAGACGAAGCAGGCATGTTGGACACTGGTTGAGAAGCAGGAACAAGTTCATACGAGGGGCATACGATAAGTTTCCAGAGTTTTTCGTATGGACATTTTTATGATAGTACACACATGAATCTCTAATCTCCTTCGAAGTAATCTCCCCCGGCTACAATGCACTTGTTGTACCGTTTCAACAACTTCTCCGAGGCCTCATGGAAGTCCTCTTGTGTGAGCGTGTCAATGACCTTCGTCACAGCCTCTTTGATCACCTCAGTTCTCTCATAACCACAGGCTCTGAGATTCGGGAATAACCAAAAGTCACAGGGAGGAAGGTCTTGAATATAGGGAGGCTGAGGAACTGTCTTGATGCCCATTTTGCTCAAATAGTCTGTGACAAGGATGGAGTTGTGGACTGGTGCATTGTCCTGCTGGAAATGTCACTGAGCCAATTTGAAGAGTGCTAGCCCCTTCCAACAGAATCTCTTCCTCAACTCCCTTAAAACCTCAACATAGTAACCCTAACCCTAACCCTTTTGCCAATCAACTCTTGTGTATTGACTTCCTTATTATTCCCACACCTCTTATCATCCGTAACAGACACCCTGCCTACCTTGAATCTCTTATGTGACTCAAAAACTGATGCTCGATTCATGCAAGATGATCCAAAAGCAGTCTGAAGCATTCCATACATTTCTGTGGCGCTTTTCCCAAGTTTAAAACAGAATTTTATTGCATATCATTCCTCTAAAATGTCAGATTGCATTTTTGAAATTCACCGGCTGTGATAATCAGGATTTTGTAGGGTGTATTCCAATTGCTGCTGTAACTGTGGATTTGAATCTGAAATCATCTCATAAGTTGTATAGCAATGACATACTGAATTTTTAAGAGTCTACGACAATTCTAAATGGCTATACAGTAAAAGTCTGGAAATTTATCGTATGCATCTCGTAAGTGATGTACGACTATGGACCCCCACATATGTCCGAGCAAAAGCAGGATGACCAGCTCGGACATACATACAGCCGCTCTGAGAGGATATGTGCTGTAGCCCTGAATACCAGCCAGAGGCAATGATCGATAGGGAAAAGTGGCGAGAGAGGGTCAGTGATATCCCTGCTGGCGGCACGACATGATGATGATATATATATATAATAATTAGATTTATATTAGAGCTATATATATATATATATATATATATATATATATATATATATATTTAATAGCATGGAAGCTTGTCTATGACCACAGTTTCATACCATCTTATGAACGGCAATCATCAGGCAGGAAAAGAAAGATATTGAAGAAATCGAAAAAAATGAAAAATATTGTCAAAAGAAAGCTAGGATCGTGTACAACTCTTTATCTTTGCGCGTATGTCTGTGTTCGTGTGTGTCTGTGTGTGGATTAATCTTGCGTATAATTGTGTTGTCGTATAATGATTTGAACATACATTCACCGCGCTGCAAATTTGAGGTCTTCTCCTGGATATATAAGGAACGATGTGTAGCCAAAGTCACGACAGTTTGACCGAGTAACTTTTTTTGTATCCCTGTGTGTTTATATCCAGGATACAACCTCAGATTTCCCGCGCAGCGCATATATCTTCATACACACATACTAAATATCACTTTTACGACCACGAACAATAATACGCAAATATAATCTAAACACACAAACGCTCACACAAAGAGTTGCACGCAATCCTAACATATTTTTGACTGACTGTACTTTTTGATTTTTTTCCATTTTTCCAATATCTTTCTTTCCCACCCTGATGATCTTCGTTTCTAAGATCGAATGAAACATGTGGTCGCAGACAAGCTTCTATCCTATTAAATATATATAAAAACTAATATATATTATTACTATATAATAACTGTATCACATATATTGAGGACTCTCCAATTTATATCGCATTTGGTCTGCCACAAACCCTCGAAGTGAAATAGTGACAACCAACACTGTCACAATATATCATCATCATCATCATCATCATATCGCGCTGGTAGCACGGATATCCCTGACCCTCTCTCGCCACTCCTCCCTATCGTTCATCGCCCTAAGTAGGTCTTCTGGACAATATCCTGTATCCTCACATAGCTGCTGAATGTACGTTCGAGCTGGCCGTCCTGCTTTTGCGCGGCCATGTGTGGGGATCCATAAGAGTACATCTCTTATGAGTTCATCTCTGCTTCTCCAGCAGTGTCCTGCATGTCTGGTTCGTCTAACTTGAATAGTTTTCGTGATAGGGGGCAGGTGGCCGTACAGTTGGTGTCTTGTGGGGTGTTGCTGCCAGGACTTGTTCAGGATTGCACGCAGCATTCTTGTGTAATTGCCATCTAGCTTCTGCTCCAGTCGTTTTGTTAGCGTCCATGTAGTGCATCCATATAGCAGTATCGATGTGACCGCTGCCTGGAAGAAACTGCGTTTCATTTTATCGGTTAGGTCTGATTTCCATATAATCGATAGCCTATTGATAGCTGTCCATGCTTTCGTTAACCTCGTTTCGATGTCCTTTTCGGTTGATTCGACGCTGCTTCGTAGGTACGTGAATTTGTCTACTAGTTTAAGTGGGGTTCCTACTAGAGTGGAGATGTCCCCCGTTTGGTTATAGCACATATATTCCGTTTTGTGTGCATTAACATAGAGGCATATGCTTGCTGCTGCTCGTTCCAAACTATGCAGTAGTGTTTCGGCTTAGTCAGCGCGCTGACAGCATGAATATCCTTGGTTTCCCTCTATCTAACCGTCCCAATTATCCATTGCTGCTTGCAAGTCTCCCAAACTACATCATGTCAGGTATATCGGCCTTCTAGGGTCATTTAATGCCAAATTGTTTCAGACGGACCGTAATGGTACTATTTAACCAATAGCTGGGAGGATAAGGGAGTTCATACCTTTCCCAGAAGTATTTTTCCGAAAATGAAAGTAAAAGCAAGACTGGATTTCGCACAGGCTTACACGATTCCGCCATCCAGCGCTTTAACAATTGTACCACGATGATACCACAAAATGTTCCGGCTGGAAAACGATGGACAAGATATTGTTGATAAATAAAATATATGATACTACTGGAGCGAGTCAGCACCAACGCCATACTCTGCTAAATAGCATAAAGCTGTTCTATGCCAATTACATTATGAGCACCCGACGATTTCAATTTTAAAATCCTGATGAAACAAACTGAAAGAAAAAATTACCAAAATTTAATATTGCTCTCTCCTTTGAAAAGAAAGTATATCAAACATGAAAAGTAAAATAGTCACTGTATTTGAAAGGAAAAAAAATCTCTATTTTACCCGTAAAAAAGGGTGAAGTTTGCGATGGAAAAGCTTTGAACACAATTTTATAAAATTGAAATAAAATGCAAAAATCTTCTAAGACCAGACACATTGTTAAAAATACATTGACTGTTGCAGTGAAGGAAATATACTTATGGGAAAAAACCGTTTACTCACACACACACACACACACACACACACACATATATATATATATATATATATATATATATATATATATTTAGATTGTATTCGCGTTTCTTATGTAATTAATGAAAGCCAATGCAGTGTATCGGACAAGAATTGATGTAATGAATCCAAACGTATCAGCGCATTAAAGTAATCCATCCATAGCTGGCTTCCCAATATGCCTTAGCTTCATTTATATCTTGGCATATTCCGTGGGAATGAAATAGACTACCCATCAGAAAGGAAAGACCTCAATGGCGCCAATACTATAGGTGTAAATCTATACTCCGCTTCACGGTAATTTGATATGTGAAGCAAGAAAAGGAAGGTATTCGAAAGTGTTCACATTATCACCCTCAACACACATGCATATGAATGTGGGGGGTAATGTGTGTAGGGCAATAGAGAGAGAGAGAGAGAGAGATGGGGAAAAGAGGAAGATATGAAGGAGGAGGAAAAGAAACGACAGAGTGGCAAATTGATATTTGTGAGTACGTCGATTAGTGGACTAAGAGCTAATTTAAACGTGTTTTTTTTTTTATTGCCGATTGGAGCCGGCGTTCCGAGGCAGAATTTTAAAATGTCCATTTTCGGAACTGCTTGCCAAGCAAATCTTCCGCATTTAGAAGACTGAAACAACTTTTCTTTTTCCCGACCTCCTATATGTGGTATTTCACTGTAATTTATAATTTACTTCAACAGTTATATATATATATATATATATATATGCATGCTCCCCTTTCCCAGGGAGTAGAGCATTCGTGTGGAGAATTACTAGTCGTCACTTACGTCACTATGGCTTCTGAAGTTTTATGCGTGAGTTTTAAAAGTCCCCTTTTAATTTCGTTAAGTTTTGACTTTCAAGTCCAAGGATTCATTTTTGTTTATTTTCTTCTCAAATTTATAGTCGACCTGATGTTTTCCAGTCTTAAGTTTATTTCAAAGTTGGTCACGTGATTTCAAAGAAGATACTAGGTGTCTCTCGTTCACTACCTCTCTTCAAACCCTCCATTTATTGTTTTTATTAAACAACCAATCTTGAATTCACGGAACGATTAAAATTAAGATAAAATAATAATAATAATAACAAGAACAATAATAAAGATCTCTGAGATTTTGAGATACAAAAATCTCGGACAGACGACCAAACCGGATGTTAGTCAACAAAAAAAGAGAGAACTTGCCGAATATTGGACTCTAACGTCCCGGCACACCACAGAGTAAAATGAAAAGAAAGCGAAAAGAGAGATAAATATCTAGACCTTGCTAGAGGACAAAAAAGTCAATGAAATATAATAGTGACGATGGTACATGAAAGTGGAGATGATACCATTAATAATTGGCATGCTCTAGGTACAGGGACTGGAAGTCTTGAAAATGAGAAGGCAAGTGGAGACCACCCAATCAACATTATTAGGAATTCTGAGAAGCGCTCAGGAGACATGAAGAGATTTAATGTCACTCAAACTCCAGTGTAAAACCAGCATCTTATATTGCTTCGAAAATCTCTCAAAGGAGTGAATAATAATAATAATAATAATAATAATAAGCGCCGAGGAAGACTGATTAGAGCCACCAGAAATAAACCGACAACACGAGGATCCAGAAATCAAAAATGGGAAGAAAAACAACTCTATGGACGTTTTAAGCAACTAGCAAGCGACAAATCACACGAGAAAACCTGGGCATGGTTAAAAAAGGGAAATCGTAAGATAGATACTGAATCTCTTCTAAAAGAGGCTAAAAAAACGGCATAAGGACCAATCATATCAAAGCAAGAATAGATAAAACGTAACAAAACAGCAGATTTATGTTATGTTGTGATAAAGAAGAAACAGTTAATTACATAATACGTGAATGCAGCAATCTAGCAGATAAAGACTAGATAAGACTAGATGGACAAGGCGATCCGTTGGGAATTGAACAAGAAATTAAGATTCGACCATAAGAACAAATCTACAATCTAGAATATTTGATGGATAATAAGACAAACATCGCCGAGATTTTGAGATATAAACCGATCGTCAAATCTCAGAAGATCAGACCTAGTAATAATCAACAACAAAAAAGAGAACTTGCCGAATAGTGGACTTTGCTCTCCTAGTTGACCACAGAATAAAATTGAAAGAAAGCGGACGATAAGTACCTGAACCTTGCGAGGGAACAGAAAAACCTTGCAGAGAATCTTGCAGAATTTGTATTTTATTGAAATTGACGTGATAAGCGTCCCACTTCAAAATAATAGATTCTTACTTTTCAGATGCCCACTTTTGATAGCCAAACACTAATACCTATCAATTTTATCTTTGCTTTTCACATTATATGCTGATATTTGTATATCAATGAGAAAAACTAGATTAATATGCTGGTAACATTGTTTTTAGGCATCTTAAAATTAGAAAGAAAATATTTTAACGTTTTTTTAAAATTCTTCTTTTGGGCAATTTTGGGTGAGGTCCACAATTCACAAATTTTTGAAACTTCGATTGTAACCTAAACATTTAAAGAATTCATTCCTCTAACAATAATTGAGTGCCGATAATCCCTATCTGACTCTTGGGCTTCAATTTAAGCTTTCCCGTTTTCCATCAATTTAAATCTTGCTCTTTTAAAATTCCCAACTTTTGCTGCGATTTTTTCAGGAGAGGAAGAAAGACGAAAACAAGTTCCTGTTGAATTTTGAAAAGTTCAGATAATGCACTTTCTTCCCAAATGAAACATTTTTCACTGAAAGGCCCTCATCAGATGTTTAAATAGACTTTTGTAAAAATCACGTCAAATTTGATCACGAATGATGACATTGGTATGACAGCAAAATGTTTCGTACAATCTTAGCAACAACTTAATTGATTATTCTTGGTTTATTGAATCTTTGTTTAATGATATATCAACATTCGTGGATAATTTAATGCCAAAGCCATTCTCGTAGTAGAATAGTACTGATATTGTTTAACCTATAGCAGGAGGGATAAGGAGGTTTATGCCTTTCCCAAGAACATTAGTCCGAAACTGGATGTAATAATGTAAGTGGAGTTTGAAATCGCTTATTTCGGGGCTACAGTCCAAAACATTTGCTATAACGCTATAGGAACTTCAACCGACTGATTGTCTCAACATATATCGTTGCAAAATACTATGGTGTCTCTGTCTTGAGAGGGAGAGAGAGAGAGAGAGAGAGAGAGAAAGGAAGATGTGAAGTATATATATATATATATATATATATATATATATATATATATATATATATATATTATCTGTCGCTAAACTCATTAAAATAATTGAATCATTGCTTTTTCTAATATAATAATACTTACTATCAACAAACATTCGGCCTTCCCATGGAATCTCTTTTATGTGGCGTTCTGGCTTGCCTTTACCTAGAAGTGTTGGAATCCCAACCTTTCAAACAGATCTTACCTAATGATACCCAATACTTCAGATACATCGACAGCATTTTAATCATTTATCCCAAAGAACATATTATTCCTTCAATTGTAGAAAAACTCAACCAAGTTGAAACAAGGTTTAATTTCACATTTGAACTTGCGAAAAATAATTCCTCACCTGTCCTGTATATTTACTAGTAAATAACAACAATGAATTAGAATTCAAAGTTTACCTTGAGATAAACAAAAAAAATGACTTCATACATTTTTTTCGAACCACAGCGATAAAACAAAAATTGACATTTTTTTTCCTGAGAGCCCTTAGAATCTGCGCCCCCAAATTTCTAAACGAATAATTTGAACACCTAAAAAACTGTTTTTTCAAACTATATCATTCAGAATCTTTCATTTACCGAGACAAATCAAAAGCCATAAATATCCACAAACATGCATTTCAGAATAGGGATAGAAATAAACCTAGCTCAAATACCAACCCTATAAAAAGACACATATTATTATCTCCAAATCCCACTACCACCCTCATTGAAAATTTCTTAAATTAGTTTGGTATAAAAAGCAATACCCGCACAACAAAAACCATAAAACAAATGGTAAAGAACAACTCCCAAAATACGGATTCCTAATCCAATGCAGGTGTTTACAAGATCCGTTGATAAAATTGCAAGGAATTTTATCTTGGAGAAACAAGCAGAAATTTAAACAAAAGAATTTATAAGCATAAAAAAGGCTTTAAACTGGAAATACAACAAACTCTTTAGTTTCTCATAATATTTTTACTAACCACATTTTCGGTTTTCAAAATTCCACGATATTTGCTTTTATTCACGACGAAAATAAACGAAGAATAAGTGAAGCGTATTCCATAGCATACCACAACACAATACCACAACACAAGACCACAACGACAAGGTTTTTTTTCAAAATATCACCATCTCTTGGAACAATAATACAAAAAGAATTCAAAATTCACTCGAAAGATATGCCCCCCTTTCTCTAAACATTTAAAGCAATAAAACGTTACAATTCCGTTTCTCAAACACCACAACGCTATTTCCTTTTTTTTTTTTTAATCCATCGTATGACATGACGCAATTTGAATATATCAACGAGTGTTACTCCGTTTTTTCACATAGCAATATCTACAAGTCATGATGAAGACTTCCTATTGAATCAAAATTTATCAATCATAATTATTTTTCATTCGAAAATAATTTTGATAAAATACTTTTGCATTCAGAAAAAAAAGAAGATCGAAGTCGAAACGTGCTGAAAAATAAACAAATTATCAAACATTTTTCTTCCGTTTTACCTACGTACATTCTATCGTATTCAACTCATTTCTTCTCTCTCTCTCTCTCTCTCTCTCTCTCTCACACACACACTCACACACACACATACACACACGCATATATATATATATATATATATATATATATATATATATATATATATTATAGCTGTTGTTGTTGCTGTTGATCTTGTTGTAGACATCTTTGTATGAAAAATGAAAAAAATATAAAAAAATGTAAAGTCATGGATATTTTGATGAAAATAAACAGGATTTGCATTAATACTTCCACTTTCTACCTCGAATCCAGACGTCACTTTTCAACTTTCTTGCTTAGGATTACAGAGTAATATCTATTCGTCTTCCTCGGCCTAGTTATCATCTGTTAGAATATAGCCGAGTGTTCTTCACTTCAGGTGAAATACAGCAAAAAATCTGATCCACCTAAACCCGGAGCTTCTAATTTTGGTACAGCACGCCCTCCACTGCATCAAGGTGTGCTGACACGTTCTGGATATTAGTCGAATTGGACTGCGTATTTTTTCCTTTATACGTACTCGCGTGATACATAAGTAAGCGTACCTCACATTCAGCTCCCACGTGAATCTACTCGCAAACCATTCGGTACGAGCAGGATGCAACACAGTTTTTAAGTCGAGCTTAACAGGTGTGATTTCTGAGTTTTCCTTCTCCTAGACTGGTTGCCATAAGAAGGTTAAAGTGCCCAGTCAATGCTACAATTAACTTATAGCTATTGGGAGAATAGCTGGATTCATATCTTTATTAAGAGTATTATCTCTTAGTGATATGCAAATTGCTTTATCCAGGATTTAAAGTACTATCACTGTGTCTATTTGGTTTGGTATGATTTCTTTGTTTAACGGCATATCAACCTTTGTAGGTTATATAATGCCAAAACCATTCTCCTGGATGAACAGTAGTGGTACTATTTAACCCATAGATGGGAGGATAAGTGGGTTCGTACCTTTCCCAAGACTATTTTCCCAAAAGTGAATGTAATAGCGCGACTGGAGTATGAACTCGCTTACAAGGATTCCGCAGTCCATCACTTTAACCATTACACCATGAGGACACCCCCTGTGTCTATTTGTAACGACGAAAACAACACAGCACACACAACTACCCCAGTGTCAAGATAATTAAATACCAAAAAGATTAAAGTATTTCGTAAGTGTTTCAATTTATAATGTGTTGCGTTCTGGCTAGTGAACGCTTGTAATATTAAATAAAGGACAAACCACAATATGAGAGGAAACAGAGATAAATTCTCAGGAAAAAGTATATGCAATAGAAAGACTCTTTGTAGACAAGAACATAGGATTAGTGGATACAGAATAAAGATATAGGCCAACGATAGTATTGGCTTCTGTTATTACGGTAGCAAGTAAGGTGATCTAGTGCGATCACCAGTCTCCAACGCTCTAATACTATTCCTATAAGAAGCTGCTCTTCACCTTCTTGTCTGCTCTGGTATTAGTAGCTACTGTTATATATGGCAGATTGACTATTTGTGGCCTTGCCCCAAAATATGTCACCTATTTACGGCCAAGGGGATTTGGTTAGATCATGGCAAGCTCACCTACCCTAACTCCACAATTATTTTCGAAGCATTGCTCAGTTTTGCCAGTAGGATGTGCCACAACTTGAGAATCAAAACCCTCGTAACTGTCTCTGATTCTATTTTTCTGACCATAGAAAACTCAATGTGCTCACCAAAGATATTTAGCAAGCCCATTTAAAATCAGGAAACTGGTGATAAAGTCTGACGTTTTTATTCATACAGTCTAATATTTACCATAATATTTTGTTTCTTTGCTTGTTTGCCTGTTTTATTTTTTCGAAATTCCCAACTGTTGTCAGTCTACGACAAAGAAGAGCAGTGAGGACAATTAATAAAGGATAAAGTCTCGGTAAGTGTCAAAGTCAAGTCTCCCTTTGACCTCAGATAAACCTGTCTATCCATCCTAAAAACAGCTATGACATTTTGTATCAGAAAAGTGTAAATAACACGTACTACTCATATCATATTTGGTTCAGTGTCATCGCCATTTCTGCTATTTTTTTACATCCCAGTTATGTTAGAATTTTTAGGAAGCAATGTTTATAATTATTTCCCCCCTAAAAAGTTTCTGTTCATTAAGTCTCTTTTGCAGGATAACCCAGTTGTAAGCTGTGCCTTGATTTCTTGTTCGTCAAACTAAATTCAAGAACCATCGTTTTGTTGAAGCACCGACTTCAAGCTGAAAATTTAGAAGATATTTTTTGGCACCATTTCTTTTTTTCTGACTTTCTTTCTCTGACTAACAAATTCATACTTTAAGAAAAATTCTTATTTTATTTACATCTTTTATACAAACTATGGACTGCATCTCGAATAGTCGTCACAGTTGGGTGGGTGAAGTATGTTTATCAGTTTAGCTCCAGTGGGTCTTCCCTAAGTGAGCAATTGCTCTCTCGTTTAAAAGGGTAAGGTTTGAGTTAACTGCTTGGTACCTAATGTGTTTGAGGAACCCTGGAGGAAGAATGCTGCTCCAATCTCTATTCCTCTAGAAGTATCCCCAACTCTAAATCAACCTTGTATCACATTTTGTCTAAAGTGAAGCCAAATAAAGTTCAAGAAGACTTCGTGTAAATCAACGGGGTTCCCGTTATTATAGCGGTAAATAATATTGTCACTTGTTTCAAGGAAGAAATGATTTATTTCTATTTGCTATTCATGGCAATCTCTGTTATACTGACAGTTTTTGATGATTAAAGATGTTCAGAATGAACATAAAAAAATCACTTGTAAATTGATGGGAAAAATACTTTATTTGATGAATAAGAGTTTCATAAGTGTATTGCTTTAATAGACATTTCGCTATGATATAATGTTTTCGCAAGGTTGTAGTTAAATATGTACGGATTTAAAGAGAATTTTAGAAGAATATATATATATATATATATATAGCGTGACATTCTTGTGAATTCTCTTTGGATGCGTCAAAAGTTTTCTTTTTTTGTATGAGTTTATGGTATATCAACCTTTGTTGGTTATTTAATGCCAAATCCATTTTATACAAATAAACTATTCAATTTTAAACAATTCAATTTAGCATAAGTAAACAGCTTAAGAATCAAAAACATTTCCATTTCAAGCTATTCAGTTTAGTCAAACAATTTAGTTTATAATAAGTATAGTTTTTTCCACACACAGTGAAATTTCCAAACAGTTCTACCTCAAACAATTTAGTTTAACATAAGTATGCCGTTTGAATGTCAAAACAGTCGTATTTCAAGCAATTTAGTTTAGCATTAGTACACATTTTAGTTATATTTAACCCAAAGATAGTATCCTATCAGGTGCTACCACTAAGGCCAGAGTGGACCTAGGAGCGATGACAATGAAGGAGTACTCCGCGTTCCCCAAAGCTCCAGCATTACTGGAACCTCACTATCAGATTGTGTAGTGTCATATCCTGGATACTCGTTGGGATGGTCTTACCTCTCTGTAAAGAATCATTCGGTTTATTCTACAGCCCCAGCCGACTGGACAACAAAAGTTTTATAATATCTTATCGTATAACACGATTCTGCAGCTTCGGATGTAATTGCCGAAGTCATGAGGGTGACGAATAGCATTGGATCGTGAGTGGCCGCGCTCGCCTGATAATCTCCGTGATCTATTCGTCAGATTTACGTCTGTATCTTGAAGTACGGCTCGCAATCTACAGTTTTAGGCCTATATCACCTTGCCAGGTGGTCGAGGTATTTACAAACCGAAAAGTTTTTGAGTAAAAGGTTTACAGTATTGCGATCAAATGTGAATTGATTTTTCCCCTAACAAATATTTTTGGTTGCTTCCGCTGCATTATCGCCCAGATCGAACTAGTAAAGTCTAAGTTCCCCAATTAAAGTACTTTGCTCGTCCATCTGCACAACATGTCAGCGCACCGACTACTATGATGCTATCAAACATACCAGGTACCTAGCATGGCTTCAACTGCTTCAATCACTCGATTTTCGCACTCGAAACTGGCACATATCCAAATATTGCAAAACTTTCGCCATACCCAATTATTAATGTAAACATCTGGAAAGCAAATAGGCTAAGCTCTGTTAAATACCACGCCAGCTCCTTCTTTAATCACACTTCCTGTTCTTTTAAATTTGATCATTAGTTACAATATAATTAAATATTTCAAAGTTTAACACAGCTCGACAAAGAGCCGAACGCAGGTGTTAAACATTGAAATATTTAATTATATTTTCTGTTGTTCTCTGCCTGTCGTTGTGTTATCTGCCAGTTATGATATCCTCAAATATGGGCTTGTGAATACATAGTGAAACATTAGCGTTAATTGCATTCAGTTTGATTTTGTGCTTATTCTTGTGTCACATATCAAAACTTGTCTTGCTCAAGGCACAGTTTGGAAGCAACGAAAATTTTCTTCCTCAGTTCGTGTTTAAATTCAAAAATGCATTTACAAAAGGGCACTTATACATTTTAATTTATAAAAATAATTTAAACAGAAAATTATTATTATTATTATTATTATTATTATTATTCCTTTAGAGTTTTTCACATCAGTGATAGCTGATGGTTTTTCACTGGAGTTTGAGTGACAGCAAGTCTCCTTAAGTCTCCAGTATTATTATTACTATTATTATCATTATTATTATTTTACTCCTTGAGATTTTTTCACATACATTGAATTTTGAGTGATAGCAACTCTCCTCAGGACTCTTCTCAGTATTCTGGCCGTTCACAATAATGTTGTAGTTTGGATGGTTTTCACTCGTCCTCTTTTTTCCACGTTTTCCAGTTCCTTTAATAATCCTTTAGTTACTGGACTGAAAGCACCAATCACAATTATTATAATTGTCACCTTCATGTTCCATAGTTATTTTTCTCAATTCCCCAACAAGGTCCAGGTACTTATCCTGCTTTTCACGTTCTTTCACTATTATTTTGTGGTCAGCTGAGACAGCAAAGTCGACAATTTCGCAATTTCTCTTTTGTTGTAGTTGATTATTAAAAGCTCCGGTCTTCAGGCCGAGATTAGGTGATCCGTTTGTATGTCAAATTCCCGTATGTGTTTATGTGTGTAATTCTCAAGGACTGGTGCTGGGTTGTGCATATACCATTTGCTCGTATGGTCATATTGAAATTTCTAGCACATCTATCACTTGGCCCACCCAGTCGTGTCTAGTCTTCTACTCATTCTGTGCTAATTTGATACATTTGCTTCTTATATGATTGAAAGGGTCCCGAATATCTAATGAGGGAGAGAGCACAAGTATTTCTTCCTTTGATAAGGTTTCTGCAAGAGTGTTTTGTCTCGAGTAGTTATCTAGTTCTTCTTTTTGAATTTTGTCTTTCATTTCCACTTGTTTCATGGTGTCAACCTCCAAGATGGTCAAGTATTTGTAGGTTTCGTTTTCTCCGAGCGTTCTAATCTCGTCTTGATTCAGAGTTTTCTTTCTTCTTACCGGTTGCTATACCAAGGCTAAAGAACCCAGTTTCCACTGATATTTATCAATAGATGAAGAGAGAATAGAGGAAAGATATTAGTGCTTCGTTAAATGCAAACAACCTCATCCAGGATTCGAGCGCGTGTCACTGTGTCCATATCCATATCCTAAATTTCTTGCACAACTCCCAGTAGATCACCTTGCCCATCTAATCGTGTCTAGTCATATACTCCTTCTGTGGTGATTTGCTTCATTTGCTTATTATGTTATTGATGGTTTCATCTCTATCACCAGATAACCGACATTTGCTACTTTGTTGCGTCTTATCTATTCTCGTTTTGATATGATTAGTTCTTATGGCGTTGTTTTGTGCTGCTATTAGGAGAGATTCGTTTTCTCTTTTAAAGTATCTTTTCTGAACAACGTCCAGGTTTTCGCGTGTGCGATGTTGCTTGTTAGTCGTTTAAAACGCCTATAAAGTTATTTTTCTTCCCATTTTTTCTAGTTATTGTCATTCTTGGTCTTTGTGTTGTCAATATCATTTCTGGTGGCTGTAATCAGTCCTCCTTCGTGGTTTTCTATGTAGTCTTCAAGTAGTTGTATCGATGCAACGCCGACTTTAATGCTGGTAACTCCTCTTCCTCCCTCTTTTCTTTATACATATAGTCTGTCAATGTCATCTCTTGGATGTAATGCCATATGAATGGTCGTCATTTTTCTTGTTTTCTGGTCAATTTGATTTAGTTATTCTCTGCTCTACTTCACAAATGGTCTCGAAAATCTAACGAGAACAGCCCAGGTATTTGATAATGTTTCAGCTTGATAGTTTTGTCTCGAGTAGGTTTCTAGTTCTCCTGAGATATTCTTTCTTGATTTTCTCTTTCATCTCCACTTGTTTGATGATGTCAGCTTACAAGATGCCCAACTATTCATAGGTTTCCTTTTCTCCGAGCGTTCTAATCTTGACTTGATTTGGCAATTTCATTGCATATTCTCACTGCACGTATTAGAGTTTCCAGTTCTTTTTCGTGTTTTGCAAACAGATTGATGTCGTCTATGTACATTAGGTGATTGATCTTTTCCTGCGATATACCAAGTTTATATCCGGGTGTTCATTTTCTGAGTATGTGGTTACGTGGCATCATGTCAATTATGAATAGTAACGGTGATAGTGTATCTCCTTGAAATATACCTCTTTGGACGCTCGCTTCAGCTTAGGTTTTCCCTCTTACTGTCAAATCCACTTTCTAGGTTTTCATGGCTTTCTCGATAATTTTTTTTTCTTTTTTACTCATTAGAGCTTTTAACATCAGCGTAAGCTGATGGTCTCTTACTGGACATTGAGTGAAAGCAAGTCCCCTCAAGTCTCCAGGACTCTTCTCAGTATTCTGGCCGTTTTCACTATTGCTCTTGTTTGGATGGTCTCCACTCGGCCACCAACTTCCAAATCTTCCAGGCCCTTTAATAATTCTTTAGTTAGCGTGCCAAAACCAGCAATCACAATTAGTATAATTTTCACGTTCATATTCCTTAGTTTATTCAATTCTCTAGCAAGGTCGAGGTACTCATCTCTCTTTTCACATTTTTTTTCAGTTTTATTCTGTGGTCAGCCGAGACAGCAAATTCGACAATTTTGCAGATTTTCTTTTTTTTTTGTTGATTATTATAAGGTCTATTATTATTATTATTATTATTATTATTATCCTTCGAGAGTTTTCCACACGATCATCAAGTCATTATCTTTCACTGGAGTTTGAGTGACAGCAAGTTTCTCCAAGTCTCCAGAATTCTTCTCTGTATTCTGGCCGATTTTAATAGTACTGTCATTTGGATGTACTTCACTCGTGTTCTTATTTCCAACTCTTTCAGTCAATTTACCAATCCTTTTGTCATTGTACCGAGCACACCAATTACAGTTGGTATCAACGTCAATTTCATGTTCTATAGTTTTTTCCAGTTCTCTATCCAGGTCCAGATATTTATCTCTCTTTTCGCCTTTCTTTACTTTTATTTTGTGGTCTGCCACGACGGCAAAGTCCATAATTCGGCAAGTTCTCTGTTTCCTGTTGATTCTCACTAGGTCTGGTTGTCTGGCCGAGATTATTATTATTATTATCGTTATTTTAATTTTTGAGTTTTAACATTAGTTTGAACTTGTATTATTTTACAGTAGTGTGTGACAGTAAGTCTCCTCAGGTTTTCGAGACGTTTAAGGGTGTTCTAGCTGGTCTTAACCATGCTTTGGTCTGGATGGACTCGATTCTTCCCCAGATTTCCAATTCCTCCAGTGTTTTTTTAAGTCTTTGAGAGCCGTTCCCAACGTATTAACTACAGTTGGTATCATTGTTAACTTCAGGTTCCACGACTTTTTAGTTATCTGCCAAACCTTTGGTAATTATCTGTTTTTTTTTCGGGTTATTTTCATTGTCAGATTTTCACACTAGCATTAGCTGGTGGTGTTTCACTGGGTGAAAGCAAGTACTCGTTGTTCTCCAAGACTTCTGTGCATTTTCGTAGCTAAAAAATATTGATGTCTGGTTGGTCTCCTTTTTTTCTCTGATTTCCAATTTCTTCGATATTACGGATGAGAAATACAAATTTTAGACACACCTATCAAATGAACATCTTAGTTTTGCTCCAAAATGTCATCTCTAGCATTCTTCTGGTGTCATTTGGCGTAATCAGAAATTTTCTGGGAATTTCGAATCGAACTGTTCATTCAATTCACAAAGGTCGACTGACCCCGTTATACTGACCCTTATTAGAGAATGCATATCTTATATACTCCTTAATAAAACTAAGTTTGCTGGACGAAACGCCCTGAAAATAATAGCAGTCAAGATGAGAACACTTTTTAGATTGAATAAGTGATTATTTTTAACGGCAAGTCAAATAATCTAGGGTTATTTT